>JARQOC010000002.1:42029423-42582196 GCA_033576535.1 Allobates femoralis | reverse complement strand
TAGGCATATAAGCACAGACTTACACATATGCACACATACACACATATTAGCAGTGTATTGTTCTTTCCTTACCAGTGATGATTCTCTCTGAGTCTGGAGGGAAGGAAAGTGCAGGACGGCTGTGTGAGCTCACAGGAGACCCCGGGATTGTCTCCGTGTGATGTGGCTGGGCACATGTAATGCCAGCCAGAGCAGCCCATCCCCCACTTCCCCCTGCACACTAGCCCCCTCCCTCAGTACAGGAAGGAGATAAGCGATGCTCTGCAGGCTGCAGTTTGGAGAGCATCGCATACTAATTAGCCATGTGGTGGCTCTCCTGCTCCCTTCTTGGGGGGGGCCCAAGCTGGGTACGCCCACGTGTGCAGCACAGCCGACACCCGACAGCCGCCCCCCCCCCGGAACTCAGTGCCAGAACATGCCGTGGTGTGCAGCGCTGCTGACACTTGACAGCACCACCCCACACTACTGCCGCTACCTACTACCCTTCTGTCTGTCTGACAGGGGAACGGACCTGCCGCTGTAGCCCCAGGGGCCCCCTAGCTGCACCAGCTGCACCACGGTAGTTCCGCCCCTGGTAGCGGACCTGGGTCATCGACTACAGCTAACACAGGAGGAGTAAGGAGAGAGAGAAGTTGCCGGCTGCTGACTGCTGCCTCCAGCCCCAGGCTTCTGACTGCTGCCTCCAGCACCAGGCTCCTGACTGCTGCCTCCAGCTCCAGGGGACCGCTTTTCTGAATCATGGGCCAGGCGGAGAGCAAGAGTGCTCTCTCCGTCCACAAAGAAGGTGCAGTCCTCACGCTGCTGCTGTGCGCCCGCTGGTGGTGAGTCACTCACTGACTCACTCTGATGAAGTTGGCTGGCGGGTGGCGACAGCTGCAGAATGATTAAAGCTGGCATGTGGCCAGAGAAGCAGGTGCTGTGGCCCCGCCCACTCCACAACTAGCAGCCCATCGGGAAAGTTCCCGCTGCTCCCGCCTATCAGTACGGGCCTGTCACCTATACATCTCATGGATATCCAGTTATTTGAATAGCAGATGTGCAATATTACAATTCCTCTGCAGACAGCGGGGACAAGAATACTAGGACCCGTGGCTAACAGATGACAGACAACCAGGTTCATTCTAGTTTTGGGGGATTACACCCTTCCAGTGTGCAGACAGCCTCATGAGAAAATAAGTGGTCTTGAACTCTTGCACTACCTATTGAAAGTGAAAAACCTAAGACTCAATATCGACCCTTTAACGAGTCTTGTCACATGACTTAGAAAAAGAAGCCAAATCAGAAACTCCATTTAGGCACACGTGTTTCACAGTATTGCCTCTTGTCACATACCATGCTGCTGCACCCCGGCAAGCTGTGGTCCCCGTTACACTTCTGGCCCCCCTGCACTCTACCTGTCAGGGACACTATCTCATGGGGACCAGTACCACAGCCATGGGAGAAAACACAGGCTTCAGGGAGCCACATTGTGGTTGCCAGTTTCTCTGCGCTGTGGAGACCGGCGCCACAGCCAGGGGTGTAACACAAACTTTTGAAAGGTCCTCTTTAAATACCTAAATACCTATTATTTAAGGTGACCATTCAGAATAAGCTGCTGTGTGTTTGTATATGAGAAATAATTATATTGCATCCAGACTTCCCCTGTGCATGCTCTCTCTCAAATTTTCAGTTCTCTCTGAGCTAGTGGGTTGAGACTAGTTGCTACACATACAGATATGAGGAACTCCTGCTCTCATCTCACTGTGTAGCACATGTTGAAAAGCAGCATCAAGGAGGTCAATAACGCCATACTGAGCAATTGAAGGGTCTTTTATTTTACCTGGGGAGACATGTGGAATCAGACGGGTTGTCCTAGTAGTGGACAACCCCTTTAAACTGTAGGACAATGCCCAGTTACTACATCTATAGGAGATTGTAGGCAGCTTGAATATTTTCATTTAACTTTATCAATATTTGAAGGATCTGGATGTAGACAAAGGTATAAAAGGAGTCTAAAAAAGTGGTGGTGAATCAAGGTCTGGGTTTACTGTAGATTCCAGAACAAAGAGTAACTGTGATGGGTTCACTACAGTAATAAGTAATCTATGTGGTGCAGAAAACAGACTGTAATAATGGAAAGTAAATAAAATAATATTACTACCGGTAGTTACTGGTAGTATAGAGAGGTCAAAATAATCCGGGGTCAGGTCCAGGAAATGGCACAGTAACAGCTGGGGATATTCAGAAGCAATGTTCAATTAAAGTCGAAGTCAGGAAACCAGAGGGACAAAACAGAATACAGAGGACAGGCAGAAAGAGGAGTCAGGTCACAGAGGGTCAAAGTCCTGGTAAGGTAACTAATCAGGCAGGGTCTGGCTCAGAGCACAGAGAGATCAATCATACACATCCCAAGGACAAGTGTACAATTGACACAGAATAGGGCAGCAATCTTGCTTAAAGGGATCCTGTCACCTCCAAAACGCCTCCTAAGCTATCAAAACATGTCCCTGCAACATATTATCACTAATCTCACACTCCTTTTGTCTCCTAAAAGCATCCTGTGAAAGTAGATAAAAAGTTTTAATACTCCCTCATTAGTGATTAGAATTAGCAGGGACTATATTCTTTAGTCACCAGGGCATGTTGTTTTGCAGCCTTGAGGATCCAGCCTCTTTCTGCCTGTGCTGCTGTGAAACTGAAACTGAAGGCAGGTCTAATGATTTGCATTCTGTGAGTGATAGAGAGGGGGGAGGGCAATGCCTGCACATCACAGCAGAACACACAGAGACAGGGTGGATCCTGGAGCTGCAAAACAGCCCGCCTTGGTGACTAAAGAATATAGCCACTGCTAATTATAATCACTAATGAGTAAGTATTAAAACGTTTTTATGCACTTTCACATGATGCTTTTAGGAGACAAAAGAAATGTGAGATTAGTGATAGGATGGTGCAGGGACATGTTTTGCTAGCTTAGTAGGTGTTTTGGAGGTGACAGGATCCCTTTAAAGGGAACCTGTCACCAGGTTTTTCTCATCCTACCTGAGAGCAGCATAATGTAGAAATAGAGACCCTGATTCCAGCGATGTGTCATTTACTGAGCTGCTTACTGTCATTTTGATAAAATTAGTGTTTTCTTTGTTGCAGATTTAGCAGTCTGTGAATATGCCAGACTATCTGGCAGCAGGCCAAGTAGACTGCTAATGATAATCACCAGCTGATTAAACAGTGATTTTATCAAAACTACACTGAGCAGCCCAGTAAGTAACACATCGCTGGAATCAGGATCTCGGGTCTTATATTATGCTATTCTCAGATTAGGTTGCAAAAACCTGGTGACAGGTTCCCTTTAATTAGAGCTCTAATCAAGTGAGCTGAAATGCAGGTGATTTGCAGCACAGAACCAGCCCAGACTGACAATTCCAACAACAATCTAGTAAAGGACAAACGTAGTGTGGAGATCGTCACAATAACACATACGTGTCAATTAATTTTTCCCATTGGCGTACATTAGAAAATTGGCACATTTTACAGATTTCTTACTACTTATCATCTGCATGTAAAGTATGCATAGGACGATGTTACATGGTGTTAAATTTAACAAGTGCTTTTACACCCTGCATAGACCTATTCTGCACAGCGAGCTCTCGGAAAAGTCTATTTACCCCAAATGCTTAATTGCTACAAGACATTGTTATGTAATGTACGAGGGTGGAGGTGCACGAAACAGATGTTTTTCAAAACATCGAAGCTGGAAATCTGCAGGCCGTGGGCAGAAATAATTGGGGTGATGAGAATATTCAGTGCTGCGAATGGCGTGTAGGTGGGAGGATATGATTGTGTGTTTTCAGCGGTGGCAGATGCTCCGCTCGTAATATCCTACCTATATATATAGGTTTGGAAGCTTTAGAAAAAGCAAATATTGAGCTGCTGTTAGTTTATTGTATGCAATCACATAATCACAACTTGTAGCAGTACCTGGTGGGTGGATGGTAAGGCATCAGATTATTCCTGGAAATTCCAGCACAACCTGTCAATCACATGTATTTACAGTATTTATTCTATAAGCAATTTTGTACTCCAGTAACGGCTCATGTTCATGAATTTGTGTTGTTTTGAGATCTGCAATATGCCATATACAGCGGCGTAACTTGGAATTCATGGGCCCCAGTGTGAAAGCTTCAACAGGGCCTTCATTTATTGCAATAGTCTTTGTCTATAGGCCAAAGGGACTTTTGGGGCCCTCTAGCCTCCAGGGCCCAGGTGTGATCGCAACCCCTGCACCTGTTGTAGTTACGCCTCTGGCCATATACACTGCACCTCTGTGTGCTACTAATTTCTAATAGACAAATATGTACAGTCATGGCCAAAAGTGTTAGCATCCTTGGAGTTGTTCCAGAAGATAAAAGTACAGGAGCATCTCAATGAATTAGAAGATCATCAAAAAGTTAATTTATTTCAGTAATTCAATACATAAAATGAAACACATATATTATATAGAGTCATTACACACAGAGGGATCTATTTCATGTGTTTATTTCTGTAAATGTTGATGATTATGGCTTACAGACAATGAAAACCCAAAGGTCATTATCTCAGAAAATTAAAGTAGGGAAGATGAAGGGTCTGAGAGATAAAATATGACCTAAATAGGTATCAGAGCCTTCACCTTGTGTGGTTGTGAGAGTCACAACCACTATAAAAGCAGATCACAGCTGCTGCAGTCCCCAGTGTGGTGCATATAGAGTAGGGAGGACGAAGGGTTAAACACCACGCTGCTGTATTCCACAAGACATCAAAGGGGGAATATAATATGAATGTATTAGTCAACGTGTTTTATGGCTTAGCCCAATAAAAGGAAAACTGGATGTTCCACAATATTGAGCAGGCCACAGTTTTCAAGTAACAAGGGAAAGAAAAAGCATGTCTGTCAGGATTAGCTTAGTCAGGACCTGCAGCTCTCTGGCACCCCCTTAGCCTGCTGGCCAAATCTGGTACTGCCAGAGGATAAGGATGGAGCCCAGCTGCTCTACTTTATGTGGTCTATTGCGGCACGTGATGTGACAGGATGTATATATACCACTAGTTCCTGCCAGGAATGTATATATACCTCGATCCAGTCACCCTCAGGCCCACAATATCACATAAATACAAAAACACGGTATTCTGCCACCACCGATCTCTTGCAGGTGGATCGGTAACCTGTGCGATAGCGTAAAAAGAGCAGGGAGGTCGTGAGAGCTCGTTCATAGGACAAGGAGATCGAGACTAGTAAATTAGAATAGTTTACGCCGAAGATGGCAGTGATTATAAAAGATTTACAGAATATTATATAAGAGACAATATACAATGTATGCAAAACAGTTATGAAAAAATAAAAGGGATAAAAAGAAAGATTCAGACCTAGTCACGCATGGTCAGCTTGGTTGTGTGGGGCGGCCTCTCCCCAGGGTGGTAAGATTCCTTCCGACAGCTGGTACGGTGTTTTAGCTTGTCAGGCCCCTTGGATGGAATGACCCAAGAATGTCCTCTTTGCTTTTATTAAACCAGGGGGAGTTTGTGGCCCCCACCGCTTGGAGTGACCAACCCCCTGTGGGCTTGTACACTAACACCTCCTCTTTCACCATGCTTCATAAATCCCCATCCTTCATATCTGGGGGATGTGGTGGCCTCACAATTATGATGTACAACTCATTTTCCAGGTCAGGTAATTCTGAGAAGTTTGATACCAAATATGACTTGATTGTCATATTTAGAATGGCAGCAATCCATTCCCAGGTTCCTGAACGTTGTATGACTGTGTGAAACACATCATTGAATGCGCACCACGATAAATAATCTGAAAATATGCATTATGTGTTTGTGGCATGGTCGGGTCGTCTTAAATTCAATATTGAAAACACAGTGAATTTTAGACAAAGGATTTGGTTTCTTTAATAGAGACAAAACTGGTTCAGACTGGTGTCCACCCCCACTGGTATTTATTAGGGGTCGTAAATACTTAGGTTGGGGGAGGCACGCAGTGGTTCTCTGTAGGCTACTTACAAACCAGCTAAAAGGGAGGAGGGATGAGGGAGTTAGATTGACTGACTCTCCAATACCTTAAAATCATGAGCAATATTCATTTTCATGACAATGTCTCTGCTGCCGAAAAGCAACAAATAGTGCAATGCCTTGGACAAGGGATGAAAACATTTGCTATTGCATGAAAACGTAAGCGTAATCATCGTACTGTGAAGAGATTTGTGGCTGATTCTGAGCACAGATGTGTTTGTGCAGATAAAGGCAGAATGAGGAAGGTTTCTGCCAGGCAAGTTCATCAGAATAAGAGGGCAGCTGCTAGAAAGGTCTTACAAACCAGCAAACAGATATTTGAAGCTGCTGGTGCCTCTGGAGTCCCTCGAACCTCAAGGTGTAGGAGCCTTCAAAGGCTTGCTGTGGTGCATAAACCTACTATTGAGCCACCCCTAAACAGTGCCACAAGCAGAAACAGTTGCAGTGGGTCCAGGCATGCATGAAGACTAATTTTCAAACAGTCTTGTTTACTGATGAGTGCCGAGCAACCCTGGATGGTCCAGATGGATGGAATAGTGGATGGTTGGTGGATGGCCACCATGTCACAACAAGGCTGCGACGTCAGCAAGTAGGTGGAGGAGTCATGTTTTGGGCCGGAATCATGGGGAAACAGCTGGTAGGCCCCTTTAAGGTTCCTGAATGTGTGAAAATTACCTCTGCAAAATATATAGAGTTTCTGACTGAGAATTTTCTTCCATGGTACAAAAGGCAAAAATGTGCCTTCAGGAGCAAGATCATCTTCATACATGACAGTGCACCATCTCATGCTGAAAAGAATACCTCTGTGCCATTGGCTGCTATGGGCATAAAAGGAGATAAACTCATGATGTGGCCACCATCTTCCTCTGACCTCAAACCTATTGAGAACCTTTGGAGTATAATCAAGCAAAAGATCTATGAGGGTGGGAGGCAGTTCACATCAAAACAGTAGCTCTGGGAGGCTATTCTGACATCATGCAAAGAAATACAAGCAGAAACTCTCCAGAAACTCACAAGTTCAATGGATGCAAGAATTGTGAAGGTGATATCAAAGAAGGGTTCCTATGTTAACATGTAACTTGGCCTGTTAGGATGTTTTGGAGTTAAATAGCTTTTTATTTCAGTGAATGTGACCTCCTAATGCTGCAAATACAACAAATGAGCATTTTCAGTTCTTTCAAACATATGAAATGTTTAGAAACTCTACTGTGCCTAATAATTTGGAACAGTGCATTTAGAGTCTTTTTTAAATTTTGAAGATTATACTGTTATCATTGAGAGATTTCTTCAATAAAATTTGATGTATACTCTAATGGGTGATGACTTTTATTACACTGACTGTCATTTGCACCGACCATTTAGGAAAATCAGAGAAAAAGAACATTTGCATAATGTGGCGCTCCTGCGACCAGGGCAGCCACAGGGTGAACTGCAGCCAGACAAGGTAAAGACGGTTGACAAAACACACCCACACACCGACCCACTCCGATCCTAAGCCACTGACTCTATATAGGGCAAGGGGTGGCGGGAGTTTAGAGAAGGGTGGGTGGAGAGAGAGGTAGAACCCGGACAAAGGGGTGGAGGAACAATACTAAAAACACTGGAACACTAAGTTGGAGGGGTGGATCCCAGGAGGAGAGATTCCCTGGAGGACATAGAAACTTGGAGGCAGTTTCCCAAGGTAGAAAGCTCGCTCTACAGACAGAGGCGAGGGAAGAAGCACCGCAAGCAGACACACCCTACAGCTGAACACCACACAGTAGTGGGAGAACAACGGGCTCGGCAGCCATCACTAATATAGCTGGCCGGAGGACCCAGAGCTGAGAACCAGAGAGGTAGGAACAGCCTGGTGAGCCCAAATTACACCTGGGTCACTGGACGGCAAGGCCAGGATGACCAGAGAGCCGGCTCTGTAGAGGTAACCGGGGAGATTCTAAGACCCTAATTACAAGACACACCGGTGTGGTGCGGGGACTCTATGACCCGCAATCTACCTACCGCCATGGAGTAGGAACACAGCCATCATACTAGGGCTAGTGACCCTAAAGCAGAGCGAAACATCACTAAAGAGCCTGTGACAGCCAGACCGAACCCGTCAGCGAGGACAGAGAGAGAGACAAGCAGGGCCTGAAAAGTACTTTGAGGGAAGCAACGCAGAGGAACCGTCTGAGCTGCAGTAGAACCTGGGTCCCCGGATAGGTATAAGAACTAAAACTGAGAACTGTGAACTGTAACCTGCCTGCTAAGAACTTGAAAAGTAAAGTACCTGGTAAGCTCAAAAGTGCCTGAGATTGTTCCTTTACCGCGCCGCTGCCGAGATCTCCACGTGCGGAGCCACATCCCTGCTGTCCCTGTGCTGGCTGGAGAAGCTGCGGAAGAAGAGCCGGTGCAGCATGCAGAGTACGCAGCCCCCCACTATAATAATAATTTTTATTTATATAGCGCCAACATATTCCGCAGCGCTTCACAAAGTTCATATTTAAACAATCATAAGAAACAATTAGAAAATACAATACCAAAAACAATACAATACAAAGCATAATACAATACAATAATTAGAGCAAAAAATGACAGCCCTGCTCATAAGAGCTTACAATCTAACAATGAGGCGGGGGTGACGAAGTTCAGGGGCTTATTTACAATGATGGTATAGTCAACGTGAGGAGATGGGGAACAGTTAGGAGCAGCATAAGTGGCCATTAACCATTATTTGTGATCCACTTGAGACTGGTGGAGCGGATAGGCTATGTCTAGATGAGTTTGAGTAGGGATCTTGATAGGCTGCCCTAAAAAGATGTGTTTTTAGGGATCGCCTGAAACTATGTAAGTTGTGGATACACCTAATTCCTTGGGGTAGAGCATTCCAGAGAATTGGTGCAGCTCGAGAGAAGTCTTGGAGCCGGGAGTGGGAGGTTCGGAGTAATGCGGAAGTGAGTCTAAAGTCACTTCCAAAGCGAAGAGAACGGGTAGGGTGATAGACAGAGATGAGGGAGCAGATGTACACCTGCCCCGGGGACTCCCAGCCCTCCCTGTGGAGGGCTTACCATCTACACTGCCCCTCATCACCATACCCCCAGCAGGAGTACGGCAGCGGTGGTCCGCACTGACAATACTACGGGTGGCGTCATAACAGCCTCCCCTGTACATTTCCCCTTTTTCAACTGATGCTTAGGCCACAGGACCGGGTTACGATCCCAGTAACTCCCCAGCGACAGTAGCAGAGATCCGGTTCCTGAGTACCCCATGGCCTGGGAGTGCCTCACATAATGATTTGGAACGTGGTGTATATGTGTTTCACTTTATGTACTGAATCACTGAAAAAAATGTACTTTTTCATGATATTCTAATTCGTTGAGATGTACCTGTTTTTCTCCCAGAAAGTTATTGCAATTACACAGGTTTTGCTATACACATTTATTCCTTTGTGTGTAATTGGAATAAGACAAAAAAAAAACGGTGAAATAAAAGGTAAATTGGACATAATTTCACACAGAACCCATAAAAGGCACCAGACAAAATTGTTGGTTAATTTCCAAAATTGTAGGTAATTGTAAAATTGTAGTTTTGTTTCAGGCATGTGATGCTTGTTCACTCTCACCTGTGGCAAGTAACAGGTGTGGGCAAAGTGAAATTCATACCTGAAACCAGATAAAAAATGAAGAAGTTGACTCAATCTTTTCATTGTGTGTCTGTGTGTGCCACACTAAGGGCCACTTCACACTGGGCGTGATCCGGTCCGGTTCTATCCAGGAGGACCCTGACAGCCACGGACCGGGTCTGCACACAGGACTGGGGGGATAATATGCCCTCCGGTCCGGTGTGCTGTGCACGCAGTTCCCTCTGCTGATAAGTCAGGACCGCGGGCGCCGCGGTCCTGACATCTCAGCGGCTGCAGCTGCGTGCACTGCACACAGGACCGGAGGGCATATTAGCCCCCAGTCCTGTATGCTGATCCGGTCCGTGGCTGACCGGGTCCTCCCGGACAGAACTGGAACGGATCACGCCCAGTGTGAAGCGGCCCTTAGCATGGAGAACAGAAAAAGGAAGAGAACTGAGGACGCGAGAACCAAACCTGTTGAAAAATATCAACAATCTCAAGGTCATAAGTTCATCTCCAGAGATCTTGAAGTCCACAGGGGCTCAACATAATCAAGATGTTTATAAACCCATGGCACTGTATCTAATCTCCCTGGACATGGACAACAGAGAAAAATTGATGAAAGGTTGCAACGCAGTATAGTCTGGATGGTGAATAAGCGCCAATCAAGTTCCAAAGAAATTCAAGCTGTCCTGCAGGCTCAGGGAACATCAATGTCAGTGCAAGCTATCTGTCCACATGTGAATGAAATGAAATGCTATGGAGGAGACCCAGGAGGACCCCACTGCTGACACAGAGATTTCTATAGAAAAAAAGATAGAAAAAAGCGCGACTGCAGTTTGTCTAAATGTAGGTGAGTAACCAAAATTCTTCTGTGAAAGCGTCTTCTGGACCAAGATAGAGCTTTTTGGTAAAGCAAATCACTCTACTTTTTACGGAAAACTGGATGAATCCAAGAACACAGGACCTACAGTCACACATTGTGGAGGTCAGAGATGTTCTAGGGTTGATTTGCTACCTCCGGCTCTGGGTGCCTTGTCTGTGTGCAAGACATCATGAAATCTGAAGATTACCAAATTATTTTGAATGGCAATGTAGAGCCCAGTGTCAGAAAGCTGGGGGTGTCCTAGATCATGCGTCTTCCAGCAGGACAATGACCCCAAACATCAAGAAGCTCCAGAAATGGAGGAAACAAAGCGCTGGAGAGTTCTGAAGTGGCAGCAATGAGTCCAGATCTAAATCCCATTGATCACCTGTGGAGAGATCTGAAAATTGCTGTTGGTAGAAGACACCTTAAGTATCAGAGACCTGGAGAAGATTACAAAGAAGAGTCCAAAATCCCAGGTGAAAACAAGCTTGTGGAGGTTATAGGAGAGATTGATTGCAGTTATTTATTCCAAAGGATGAAACCAAATATTAAGTTGAGGGAGACAATAATTTTGTGTGACCCATTTTTAGAGTTTTCTGTAGTTATGTCTAATTTGCCTTTTGTTTCTCATTTTCTTTGTGTTGTTGCAATACACAAAGGAAATAAATGTGTATAACAAAGCATGTAATTGCAATAATTTTCTAGGAGAAATATTTCATTTTCTGGAATTTCAAGGGGGCCAACACTTTCAGCCATGACTTGGTGTTTTTTTCCTCACACAATGCGACGGCCGCAAGGGCATGGTGGGTACTCAGTAACCGGGTTGGCTGGTTCTTTTGGAGGTCATGGTGGCTGTGGCCCTGGCCGTGCAGTAAAGGGGGTATTTACAGGGGAGTTTGGTAGTCTTTTCGTGATGCCACCTGTGGTATTCGGCCAGGGATGGCCGATGCTGCGGATTGGGGACCTCTGGGGCAGATGGTGCAGCGGACGGGATGGTATCCCTCCCCACAGGTGGAGCGGGGCCCCAGGGTTGGTCTTAGTGTCTATAAGGATGATGGTGGTTATAGTTGGTGTGCAGGAGCGGGCTAGGAGGGTGCAGGAAATAACTGGAGGACACGCAGGGGTGCAGTTTCTTTACCTTTACTTGGCAGGAATGTAGTGCAGTCCGGGGCACTGGTTACCAGGATTGTAGCAGGTTCCTGTCAGCCTGGAAGCATTCAGGGATCCACCTCACCAGGTGGATTTGGAGGCCTTTCTTCCACGCTTCCAGCTTAGGGTCCTGACTGCTTGAAGCTATTCTGCGGCCCTCTGCTTGCTCTCTCTCCTTTGTGCACCCGTATTACAAATAGCACGAGCCTATCACGTGTACCGCCGGACTGGTGGTGGCTCTGGGCTCTCGATATGCTGTTGTTCTGCCCGGTCTTTGAAGTGGCCGGGAATCCTGCAGTCTCCCAGCCTCCAGATTCGGTTGTCGGGACGTACAGTACCCACACAACACAGGACTCTGGCATCCTCACTGCAGCGTTACTCTGGGTGAGCCTTCAGCAGCTCCACTCTCCAGAGTTCTCTCCAACACATCTACTCCTCTCCCTCTCCTCCGATGTTCTCTTTTTTTCTCCCCCTCCCCACACTTTCCTGCTCCTAACCCCTCCTCCCTTCCAGAACCAGGGCAGCTCCCTTGAATCTGGGTGTAGAGTTCCCCCTTCTGGCCTGGAGTCAGGAATGGTATGTGCATGTGTGGTTAAGTAGCGTGGGACCTCCTCCTGCCTCCAGGCATGATGTCACCCCTGGTGAAAGAGAATGTCACTGTGGTAACTGGACCCAGGGGTGCCAAAAACAACATTGTGTCAAAATAAATGGCTTAGGCATCAGCGTTTGTCGGCATTTCTGGCAGATTCGACAGTTTTGCCTGCTCTGCTGGAACACTTGCTGCAAGACTGCGTTAGGCCTATGGGACTAGCGTACATGTGCGGCACTTGTGTTATTGCCGCAATCCGGCCAATGCTGTACTTGTGGCAATGGAAAAAAAATGCTGCTAGCAGCTTTTTATTAACTCTCCGCAAGTGCAAAACCGCAAGTGCCGCACATGTCCGCAAGTCCTATAGGGAATGAATTAGGCCGACTGCAGTATTGCAGCAAGGGTACCAGTAGGCAGCAGATGCGGCAAAATGCTGTGAATGCTGAGAAACGCTGATGTGAAAGCAAGTTATCATCCACTGCTGGTATCACCACTGATTCCATTTCAATAGAGAGATGACTGCACACAACTCCTTTAAGGAGGACTAGTCACCGCTTCATCACTATGGTATTAAAGAAGATTGTTGCATGCATCCCAAAGGTACTATGTTGTCAAAATCACAAATTCTGGGATTTTGATTTAATTTTTTCTCATCACGGCTTAATTAATTTTACATTTTGTTTGATCTGACTTTTAAGATGTAATAGTACCAAATATGTTCTTTTATATATATATTTTTAATAGGAGAAAAGAGGAAGTGGTGGTTTTACTTTTTATCTTTTATTATAAAAGTATATTGTAAAAGTAATCAATATATAGCATAAAGTAAAAAGTATAAAGTAACATAATAAAAAATAAAAATATAGCAAAGTATAAGGTAAAATTTACGTTCTATTAAGACCACAGACTGGTCTATACAAAGACAAAACCAAAAAACAAGGGTGCCAACAGGCCTCAAAAGAGACGGGGCAGAGAACACCTATAGTTTCTATGGTGTCGCATTGTCTTTATTCTAGGATATATCATTGGTCTTCACAAGAGTACCGTCTTGGCAAACCCATCAGCACCCCTACATGTGTTAAGGGGTGGTGGGCGCATGGACCGATGCACCCTGGGGCCAAGTACTGTAAATGCAGTTAACAGTATCGGGGGAGTTCAGTTGGTGACGGCAGTGGCGCCACTCGACATAGCCATGAACATACCAAACATGTGCCATTCATTTCTGCACAGTTAACTCCTGGTTTATAGATTGGGATCACTTAAAGGGGTTTTCCATTTTCACATTTGTTCACCTTTCCCTGCTCCGGCATCGGCTGCTCCAATTTATTTTCTGCTGCAAGACAATGGCATTGTGTGTAGCACCCAGTACTATCCCATCACCTGCCTAGCACCCAGTACTATCCCATCACATCCATCCCATCTATCAGTGCCGAGTAGCAGAGGCGTTTGTAAAACGACGCGATTCGGGCCAAGTCGCCTTTTCCTTTGTTTTACTTTGAATTTCCTCCAAGTCAAGGAAAATAGCGAGGAAAGCAAAACTGATTTGATCAGCAGAAGTGTCCAATCCTTGGAGACGGCCCAGATGATTGATGTCAGTCTGCGGATAATAAAGGAAGCAGCCAAAGGATAAACGTCCAGAACAGCCGGTGCTCCCTCCGCTTGTCATGTCGCTGGATCCACTCTTTCTCCAAGGAATAAAGAATTTATGGAACAAACCAAGCAGAAAACAAAGGAACAAAATACTTGTAGTGACAGAGCGACGCACCAAGGTAATGAATGTCACGTCCCAGACAGGAGAGCTTGTTCTTCACAACATGTCCCACGTCAAATCACACGCTGGATAGCTTCACATTGCGGAATTTGTTACGGCCACATTTCAGTCACCGTAGTCTTTTTGGAGAGACACAGATTAAAGAGCACTGAAGGACATTATTCCAATGTCATTAGGTCAAGTTAGAAGGCGTCCTTAAAAGGGGCCGTCAGTAGACTAAGGTACAACAATCGGAGCAGCTACAAAGAGTGTCCCTCTTGTTGGAGGAACCAGTGCAATCATGGGTTACAAGGTCTCTTATCAGCACTATGTAATCCTTTATTTCCCCGGTGGTGCTGTATAGCCGATGTTAGCAACGTCAGTTCTGAGTGTCAGAAACAGCCCACGATGTCCTTTTCTATAGTGACTGCAGTACTCCGGCTTTTCCGGGCACAGAGCCCTTAATTCCTCTTCACACAGTAACGATGCAATGAAGGATTAAGACCCAATGCTGGCCAGTGCCAGGACGCACTTTGTGGGTGGAGTTGGTGCACTCTGAACTCCTGCCCCACTGAAGACAGCAGCCCCAGGATCTCCCATGTGATGTATATACTCCACACTGTCTCTTATGTGATGTATATGCTCCACTGTCTCCTATGTGATGTATATACCATAGTAATCTCTTTGACTTCTATGTAATGTATACTACAGTGTTGGTGTCTCCTATGTGATATATATACAGCAGTCTAGATGTCTTTTATATGATGTATATACAGCGGTCTCAGTGCATCCTATGTGATTTATGTACAGCATTCTCACTGTCTCCTATTTGATGTGTATATAGCAGCCTTAGTGTCTCCTATGTGATGTATACATATCACTCTTAGATTCTCCTCTGTGATTTAAATACAGCAGCCTGAGTGTCTCCTATATGATGTATATTTAGCTATCTGTGTCTCCTATGTTGTGTATATACAGCAGTCTCAGTATCTCGTATGTGATGTATATACAGAAGTATTGGTGTCTCCTATGTGATACATATCTGGCAGTCTGTGTCTCCTATGTGATGTGTATACAGAAGTCTGTATCCTGTATGTGATGTATATACAGCAGTCTCAGTTTCTCCTATGTGATGAATATGCTGCAGTCTCAGTGTCTCCAATGTGATGGACATACGAGTTTTGGCTATGTGGCGGCACAAATGTTTAGGTGCAGAAAGTCTGCTAAACTGCACTCTGTGCCAGAAAAATGCACCAAATACGCAATACATTTTTGGTGCAGATTTTGGTCTTGTGTTTTTTCACTATACTTAGTGGCAGGAATTGCAGAAAAACACTGCTCATATGCTAAAAGAATTGACATGCTCATTTTTTTCACTGGACAAAAAACACTGCAAATGTGCAAGGGAAAAAAGGCATCATTGGCACAGCAATTCAGAATTCTCATAGGCTTTGCTGGGGGAAGGGTAAACATTGGTTTTTGTGACAAAAAACGCTGCAAAAACGCATTAACAAAGCACCGTTGGCACAGTCTTAGTGTCTCCTATGTGATGTATATACAACAGTCTGTGTCTCGTATGTGCTGTATATACACTAGTCCCAGGGTATTCTATGTAAAGTATATACAGCAGCCTAGCTGTCTTCTCTGTGATGTACCTACTGCAGTCTCCGTGTCTGACATATGATGCATATACAGCAGTCTCAGTGTCTTCTATGTGATGAATACAGCAGTCTCAGTGTCTTCTATGTGATGCATGTACAGCTGTCTCAGTGTCTTCTATGTGATGTATACAGCAGTCTGTCTCCTATGTGATGTATATACTGCAGTCTCAGGTGTCTTCTATGTGATGTATATACTGAAGTCTCAGTGTCTTCTATGTGATGTATATAGCAATCTCAGTGTCTTCTATGTGATGTATATACTGCAGCCTGTGTCTTCTATGTGATGTATATACTACAGTCTCAGTGTCTTCTATGTGATGTATACAGCAGTCTGTGTCTTCTATGTGATGTAAACAGATGTCTCAGTGTCTTCTATGGGATGTATATACTACAGTCTCAGTGTCTTCTGTGATGTATACAACAGTCTCAGTGTCTTCTATTCGATGTTTACATCAGTCTCAGTGTCTTCTATGTGATGTATAGTCATGGCCAAAAGTTTTGAGAATGATACAAATATTAATTTTAACAAAGTCTACTGCTTCAATTTTTCTAATGGCAATTTGCATATACTCCAGAATGTCATAAAGAGTGATCAGCTTAACTGCAATTACTTGCTAAGTCAATATTTGCCTAGAAAATGAACTTTAACCCCCAAAACACATTTCAACATCATTGCAGTCCTGCCTTAAAAGGAGCAGCTAACATCGTTTTAGTGATTGTTCCTTTAACACAGGTGTGGGTGTTGATGAGGACAGGGCTGGCGAACAATCAGTCATGATTAAGAATGACACCACTGGACACTTTAAAAGGAGGCTGGTGCTTGGTATCATTGTTTCTCTCCAGTTAACCATGGTTATCTCTAAAGAAACACGTGCAGCCATCATTGCACTGCACAAAAATGGCCTAACAGGGAAGAGTATCGCAGCTAGAAAGATTGCACCTCAGTCAACAATCTGTCGCATCATCAAGAACTTCAAGGAGAGAGCTTCCATTATTGTCAAAAAGGCTCCAGGGCGCCCAAGAAAGACCAGCAAGCGCCAGGACCGTATCTTAAAACTGTTTCAGCTGCGGGATCGGACTACCAGCAATGCCGAGCTTGCTCAGGAATGGCAGCAGGCTGGTGTGAGGGCTTCTGCACGCACTGTGAGACAGCGGAGACTCTTTGAGCAAGGCCTAGTTTCAAGGAGGGCAGCAAAGAAGCCACTTCTCTCCAGAAAAAACATCAGGGACCGACTGATACTCTGCAAAAGGTACAGGGAGTGGACTGCTGAAGACTGGGGTAAAGTCATTTTCTCTGATGAATCCCCTTTTCGATTGTTTGGGACATCTGGAAAACAGCTTATTCGGAGAAGAAGAGGTGAGTGCTACCACCAGTCTTGTCTCATGCCAACTGTAAAGCATCCTGAAACCATACATGTGTGGGGTTGCTTCTCAGCCAAGGGAATCGTCTCACTCACAGTCTTGCCTAAAAACACAGCCATGAATAAAGAATGGTACCAGAATATCCTCCAAGAGCACCTTCTCCCAACCGTCCAAGAGCAGTTTGGCGCCCAACAATACCTTTTCCAGCATGATGGAGCACCTTGCCATAAAGCAAAGGTGATAACTAAATGGCTCAGGGAACAAAACATAGAGATTTTGGGTCCATGGCCTGGAAACTCCCCAGATCTTAATCCCATTGAGAACTTGTGGTCAATCATCAAGAGACAGGTGGACAAACAAAAACCAACAAATTCTGCCAAAATGCAAGCATTGATTATGCAAGAATGGACGGCTATCAGTCAGGATTTGGTCCAGAAGTTGATTGAGAGCAGCCAGGGAGAATTGTAGAGGTCCTGAAGAAGAAGGGTCAACACTGCAAATATTGACTTGCTGCATTAACTCATTCTAACTGTCAATATAACCTTTTGGTATCATAATATGATTGCAATTATATTTCTGTATGTGATATAAACATCAGACAAACACAAATAAAAACCAAAGGGCAGCAGATCATGTGAAAATATCATTTTGGTGTCATTCTCAAAACTTTTGGCCATGACTGTATATACAGCAGTGTCAGTGTCTTCTATGTGATGTATATGCAGAAATGTCAGTGTCTTCTGTGTGATCTATACATCAATCTCAGTCTCTTCTATGTGATGTATGCAGTAGTCTCAGTGTCTCCTATGTGATGAATATACAGCAGTCTCAGTGTCTTCTATGTGATGTATACACAGAAGTTTCAGTGTCTTCTGTGTGATGTATACAGTAATCTCAATGTCTTCTATGTAATGTATACAGCAGTCTCAGTGTCTTTTATGTGATGTATATACTACAGCCTCAGTCTCTTCTATGTGGTTTATATATTGAAGTATCAGTGTCTTCTATGTGATGTATTCAGCAGTCTGAGTGCCTTCTATGTGATGTATATACTGCAGTCTCACTATCTTCTGTGTAATGTATACAGCGGCTTCAGTGTCTTCTATGTGATGTGTATACTGAAGTCTCAGTGTCTATGTGATGTATACAGCAATCTCAGTGTCTTCTATGTCATGTATATACTGCAGCCTATGTCTTCTATGTGATGTATATACTACAGTCTCAGTTTCCTCTATGTGTATATACAGCAATCTCAATGTCTCTTATGTGATGTATACAGCAGTCAGTATCTTTTATGTGATATAGACAGCAGTCTGTGTCTTCTAAGTGATATAAATATACTACAGTCTCAGTGTCGTCTGTGATGTATACAGCAGTCTCAGTGTCTTCTACTTGATGTAGACAGAAGTCTCAATGTCTTCTATGTGATGTATATACAGCAGTCTCAGTGTCTTCCATGTGATGTATATACAGCAGTTTCAGTGTCTTATATGTGATGTATACTACAGTGTCAGTGTCTTCTATGTGATGTATACAGCTGTCTCACTGTCTATGTGATGTATACAGCAGTCTCAGTGTCTTCTATGTGATGTATACAGCAGTCTCACTGTCTCCTATGTGATATATATACTGCAGTCTCAGTGTCTTCTATGTGATGCATATACTGCAGTCTCAGTGTCTTCTATGTGATATACTGCAGTCTCAGTGTCTTCTATGTGGTGCATACAGCAGTCTCAGTATCTTCTATGTGATGTATACAGCAGTCTCAGTATCTTCTATGTGATGTATACAGCAGTCTCAGTATCTTCTATGTGATATATACAGCAGTCTCAGTGTCTTCTATGTGATGTATATAAAGCAGTCTCAGTATCTTCTATGTGATGTATATACAGCAGTCTCAGTATCTTCTATGTGATGTATACAGCAGTCTCAGTATCTTCTATGTGATGTATACAGCAGTCTCAGTATCTTCTATGTGATGTATACAGCAGTCTCAGTGTCTTCTATGTGATGTATATAAAGCAGTCTCAGTATCTTTTATGTGATGTATATACAGCAGTCTCAGTATCTTCTATGTGATGTATACAGCAGTCTCAGTATCTTCTATGTGATGTATACAGCAGTCTCAGTGTCTTCTATGTGATGTATATACAGCAGTCTCAGTATCTTCTATGTGATGTATACAGCAGTCTCAGTATCTTCTATGTGATGTATACAGCAGTCTGTGTCTTCTATGTGATGTATATAAAGCAGTCTCAGTATTTTCTATGTGATGAATATACAGCAGTCTCAGTATCTTCTATGTGATGTATACAGCAGTCTCAGTATCTTCTATGTGATGTATACAGCAGTCTCAGTATCTTCTATGTGATGTATATACTGCAGTCTCAGTATCTTCTATGTGATGTATATACTGCAGTCTCAGTATCTTCTATGTGATGTATACAGCAGTCTCAGTATCTTCTATGTGATGTATATAAAGCAGTCTCAGTATCTTCTATGTGATGTATATACAGCAGTCTCAGTGTCTTCTATGTGATGTATACAGCAGTCTCAGTATCTTCTATGTGATGTATACAGCAGTCTGTGTCTTCTATGTGATGTGTATATACTGCAGTCTCAGTATCTTCCATGTGATGTATACAGCAGTCTCAGTGTCTTCTATGTGATGTATACAGCAGTCTCAGTATCTTCTATGTGATGTATACAGCAGTCTCAGTGTCTTCTATGTGATGTATATACAGCAGTCTCAGTATCTTCTATGTGATGTATACAGCAGACTCAGTATCTTCTATGTGATGTATACAGCAGTCTGTGTCTTCTATGTGATGTATATACAGCAGTCTCAGTATCTTCTATGTGATGTATACAGCAGTCTCAGTATCTTCTATGTGATGTATACAGCAGTCTGTGTCTTCTATGTGATGTATATAAAGCAGTCTCAGTGTCTTCTATGTGATGTATACAGCAGTCTCAGTATCTTCTATGTGATGTATATACTGCAGTCTCAGTATCTTCTATGTGATGTATACAGCAGTCTCAGTATCTTCTATGTGATGTATATAAGCAGTCTCAGTATCTTCTATGTGATGTATACAGCAGTCTCAGTATCTTCTATGTGATGTATATAAAGCAGTCTCAGTATCTTCTATGTGATGTATATACAGCAGTCTCAGTGTCTTCTATGTGATGTATACAGCAGTCTCAGTATCTTCTATGTGATGTATACAGCAGTCTGTGTCTTCTATGTGATGTGTATATACTGCAGTCTCAGTATCTTCCATGTGATGTATACAGCAGTCTCAGTGTCTTCTATGTGATGTATACAGCAGTCTCAGTATCTTCTATGTGATGTATACAGCAGTCTCAGTGTCTTCTATGTGATGTATATACTGCAGTCTCAATGTCTTCTATGTGATGTATATACTGCAGTCTCAATCCTATCACTGCTGGTATCAGGGGCCTGCTCAGGCGCCCAGTATCATATTATAATCCCATATGTGGTATCCGCCGCATCCGTGAAAGTCCGATCTATCAAAATGTAAAATTATCCAACCCACGAGGTAAAAATCGTAAAGAGGGAAAAAACAAAACACCAGAAAAGACACCAAAATCGGCTGCTGGAAGAACGGAATGAAACAAAACAAAATGAAGAAAAAAGCCGGATCAGCCAGGGAGAGGTTAAACGACCCATGTGTGACTTGTGTTCTCTAACAGGAATGTAAATAGGTCTGTGCTCCCCCCGTGTGGAGCCTCTGTGGTACAGTCCATCACTCGCTCGGTGATAGAAGTGGCAGAGCCCATAGTGTTGTGCGGGGGAGCACCGCCAGTCTCCATCACTGCACAGTCACCGTCTTCTCAGCACTGCAGACACCACGTGCTCTATGTACACACAGCCTCACGTCCTGCCTGACATTGTGATGGGCGGATCCAAATTCACAGCCGTCCAATCAGTAACCTAGTATCTCTGAGCGCGCCAAAGCTGCCCCAGTATATCTCTAATGTAATTGGCTGCAGCCCTTGTCAGTCTCCTGTAGACACCCCGCCCCCTCACCTCCTACGTCACCCAATATCGTCTGCTTATTTTGTCTCTATCTTCTTTGTGCAGAAACGACCACGCCTCCCTCCTTTCCATTGGCGTCTCTAAATAAGATTGACAGAGCACTGACCAATCAGACTGCAATCCTGCCATGAGCTCCGCCTCTTGTCTTCGCTCTTGGGGTAGCAGACTGTCAGTAGCGGCAGTGGCTGGCGGAGCCGGCGGAGGAGAGGGAGGTGTGATCGGCAGAGCGCAGAGAGGGGCCGGGGAGAGATGCAGGGAGCCGGGCAGGAGGGGCCTGACTGCAGGTAAGAGGGAGGAGGGGACCTGGGGAAATGTATGGGATACACTGACACCGCTGTCATATTTGTGATGAGAGATGTGTCACCTGGGCTGTGCACATCTATGTGTGTGATGAGAGATGTGTCACCTGAGCTGTGTGCATCTATGTGTGTGATGAGAGATGTGTCACCTGGGCTGTGCACATCTATGTGTGTGATGAGAGATGTGTCACCTGAGCTGTGTGCACATCTATGTGTGATGAGAGATGTGTCACCTGAGCTGTGTGCACCTATGTGTGTGATGAGAGATGTGTCACCTGAGCTGTGTGCACCTATGTGTGTGATGAGAGATGTGTCACCTGGGCTGTGTGCACCTATGTGTGTGATGAGAGATGTGTCACCTGGGCTGTGTGCACCTGTGTGTGTGATGAGAGATGTGTCACCTGAGCTGTGTGCACCTATGTGTGTGATGAGAGATGTGTCACCTGAGCTGTGTGCACCTATGTGTGTGATGAGAGATGTGTCACCTGGGCTGTGTGCTCCTATGTGTGTGATGAGAGATGTGTCACCTGGGCTGTGTGCACCTATGTGTGTGATGAGAGATGTGTCACCTGGGCTGTGTGCACCTATGTGTGTGATGAGAGATGTGTCACCTGGGCTGTGTGCACCTATGTGTGTGATGAGAGATGTGTCACCTGGGCTGTGTGCTCCTATGTGTGTGATGAGAGATGTGTCACCTGGGCTGTGTGCACCTATGTGTGTGATGAGAGATGTGTCACCTGGGCTGTGTGCACCTATGTGTGTGATGAGAGATGTGTCACCTGGGCTGTGTGCACCTATGTGTGTGATGAGAGATGTGTCACCTGGGCTGTGTGCTCCTATGTGTGTGATGAGAGATGTGTCACCTGGGCTGTGTGCACCTATGTGTGTGATGAGAGATGTGTCACCTGGGCTGTGTGCACCTATGTGTGTGATGAGAGATGTGTCACCTGAGCTGT
Source organism: Allobates femoralis (assembly GCA_033576535.1). Taxonomy (NCBI): domain Eukaryota; kingdom Metazoa; phylum Chordata; class Amphibia; order Anura; family Aromobatidae; genus Allobates; species Allobates femoralis. The sequence goes on along the minus strand of JARQOC010000002.1, from coordinate 42,559,871 downwards.
GTGCATCTACGTGTGTGATGAGAGATGTGTCACCTGGACACTGGGGCTGTGTGCACCTATGTATGTGTGTGTACGTGTGTATGTATGTGTATGCATCTGTGTGTGTGCATCTATGTATGTGTATGCATCTGTGTATGTATGTGTATGCATCTGTGTGTGTGTGCGTACACCTATATATATATATGTGTGTGTGTGTGTGTGTGTGTGTGTGTGCACCTATATATGTGTGTGTGCATCTATATGTGTGTGTGTTCATCTATGTATGTGTATGCATATATATATGTGTGCGTGTGTGCATCCGTGTGTGTATATGTGTATTCTGCACATCTTCTCGTGCACACAATGTGTGGTCATGTGTATGCATACACTGGGGCTTTGTTCTCTATGTATATAATGTGTGTGTGTGTGTATATATCGTATGCATGTGAATATTCTGCTAGTGTCCCTATATGTGTGTATAACCTGTATGTACCCAGTGGTGTCATGTTCTGTATATGTTATGTATCTTGTGTGTGAGATATATGTATATACACACACACCTCTCTTCCTACCACTAAATGTATGCCTATAGCATTATGGGGTGTCCTGTGTATACACTGTGGTGCTATGTTTTCCTCTGTGTATCAGTCTGTAAGTGAATATTTATAACTAGCTGGGAGCCCGATGCACATGCATCGGGATTCTAGTACGTCGAGTCTCTGACTCGCAATGCCCGCTGCGCGGGTATTGCGAGTCGACTTAGAAGTGCTCGCAATGGCCGCTTCGCGGCCAATGCTTCGCGCGTATCCACATGACCACGCCGGCTCGCATTGCGAGTCGACTTAGAACTGCTCGCAATGGCCGCTTCGTGGCCAATGCTTCGCGCGTATCCACATGACCACGCCGGCTCGCATTGCGAGTCGACTTAGAACTGCTCGCAATGGCCGCTTCGTGGCCAATGCTTCGCGCGTATCCACATGACCACGGCGACTCGCAATGGCCGCTTCGCGCGTATCCACATGACCACGCCAGGGGCAAAAAAGCTATTTGCAATTATATAATGGATGAATGAGATGTGCATGCATGTATATAGCTATACTGTGTGAGAGGGCCCCTGCATGTGTCTGTATATATATCATGTATACACAGTGGGGTCATGTTGTCCTCTCCATGGTGTATCAGTCTGTATGTTTGCAGATTTGTATATTGTGCTTATAGACAGACTATTAGACAAAATATATACAGTATCAGTATGATTTATCTAGTGCTGCTGTGTTGCAACCTATATATCAGTATGTGTGTACTGTTATTGTTAATGTGTAATAAAATATATCTGCAAACATATATCTATTGTATATGTACAGTAAGTATATCATGAAAATATTATCAGTGCTCCTATATTGGACAGTGTACGGTATATGATCAGTACATGATACCCTTAGTGATAGTTATACAGTGTATATACAGTATCTGTAGTGCAGTAAATATGTACATGCATGAGGGTAGACCAACATATCCCTGTGCGTGTGTGTATATAATATAAATTATATATATATTCTACACCCAGGGGCTGTATATATCAGTCCCTGCGGGTGTGTGTATATATTACTGTCCCTGTGTGTGTGTACCATATATTACGGTCCCTGTGTGTATATACACAATATATTACAGTCCCTGTGTGTGTATATGTATAATATATATAAATATGACAGTCCGTGTATGTGTGTGTATGTACCGTATGTCACGGTCCCTGTGTGTATGTCACGGTCCCTGTGTGTATGTCACGGTCTCTGTGTGTATGTCACGGTCCCTGTGTGTATGTCACGGTCCCTGTGTGTATGTCACGGTCCCTATGTATAGTGGGTATCTCCTGCTTGCAGTATTGTGCTCCTTTCTCCTGTGATTGCTCGTCCTGCGTATTTTGGATGCTGCGTCCCCTCTTGCAGATGTGCCGGTGTCCTGCTTCCCTGTGATGTCTGTATGTGTCATCTGCTGTCAGTACACTGCCTGGACCGTCTGTCCTCGGCTCCTGCGGTTGCTGCTGCTCAGCCCTGCACTCTCCTATAGGATTGCTCCAGTAATGGCTGTGTAGAGGATGTGATGTCTCCGGCTGCACAGTGCGGAGGGTCTGCTCTCTGTAGTGCGGACCCCTCTGTATATGGATGGGCCTGATCACAGTCTGCAGTGGGGACCATCGCCTCCTGCACTGTGATAAGTCCCTCCAGGGGGTTTATTCCTGATGACCTTAATATCAGAAGGTCGGCGGATGCGTAGATTTTCGGGCTGATTTCCCCTATATACGCCTCTGCTGTTCAGAGCCTGTGCATGTTATTATTACAGCTCGGTTATGTCAGTCCTGTGTATGTTATTACAGTCTTCTGTTTCACCCTGTATGGTTTTTGGCTTTCCTATATTTAGTATGAGCGATGTTAGAGGAGGGGAGTCTGCAGATCACATCTTGTTTTGGACTATTGACCTGGGATTGGTTTGTCACATAGGATCCATATAGGCCGGATAGGCACCAGATTGCTTTGGCTGTGGAGGGGGCTGGCTATGTTTACATGCGGGGTTGATTGGTCATGTCTGATATGTATGGGAGGCATTGTTTACATCAGGATTGATTAATGTTGAATTAGAGGGATTTGTGTGGCACAGCTATGACCGTGAGGGAGTTAATTGAGTGTGAATGCTACATATGGGGCACTTAGGGGCACAGACTATTGATAGTAGTCTACATCAGAATTGATTGGTCATGTCTGCCTCGTATCGGTGTGATATCAGGCAACCATGGGGGATCGATACCAGCATATGAGTGCATTTTGAGTATTTTAGGCTATGAGTCCATCTAGCCATTTTAGTTGCAGAAGATTCTGCATCGTCTGGTAGGAAAAATGCAGCACAAATGTGTGTTTTTGCTGAGATTTGGTGCATTTAAAAAAAAAAAAAATCAATAAATAAAGTCTATAGATGGGGTAACCTGTTAATTTCGGGTTCACCGGATTCGGCCTACCTTGAAAAAAAAAAAAAAAACCCAGTTCGGGGAGGGCTTGATCCGACTTGAGTCCAGACCCCAAACAAGTCTACGGGGACATAAACTAAAAGGTGGTTCATCACAGATAAGCTGCCGTAAAGCAACCTCGCGCATGTGCATTGCACATTGTGAGGTTCTCAATACACCCAAATGGGTGTACTGTGGTCAGTATAGCCAGATATGACGCTATTAACGTCATACCGGCTATACCGCCCATGTAGGGGGACAAGAAGGAACAGTATGGTTTAGCACGCCCATCGGGGCGTGAATAATTGAATTGCAGACGGCGAGGAGAAGCCACAGGGAACGCCCTGTGTGACTTGTCGAGCACTAAGAAGCCGCAGTTCAGCAGGTAATAAAAGCAGTTTTATAAACTTTATAAATACAGAATATTTGCATAAAGGGATGGCTAGAATTCAATAAAGATGGTGCAGGGACAGGTATTAATAGGCTGGGGGCTGATTTTTAGGGGTCAGGTTCCCTTTAACTAAATAAAATAAAAAATGTGTGGGCTTCGTACTATTTTTGATCGCCAGCCAAGGTAAAACCCAGGCATCTGGAGGCTGGTATTCTCAGCATGGTGAGGCCCATAGTTACTGGGCCCCTCAGGATAAAGAATATTAGCCGCAGCTGCCCCAGGAATTGGCACATTCATTAGAAGCACCAATTCACAGCAAATTGTGAATTGGGGGCCAAAATTTTATTACAAAGTTGCAGAACGTTTCATCATATAAACTGAGAAGGTTCTTTTAACTCTTTAGCGGCATCATGTACTTTGGATATCCGGTCTGGTGTGCAGCGGTATTGCGTTTTCTATTGACACAATTGTTGTTTAGGGCAGAATTTGGAGGTATTGGGGTCAGGTCTCCGCTCACATCTCCAGTACCAGCTGTTGACTGTTGTGCTTAACATTTCGTTGCTGAGCACAAGGATTGGTCATGGTGAATCCTGCTCCTCTCCGGTGTCCGTGCAATAATTGCTGTGACCGGTTTGTTACTGTGGCACAAAGGGGGTCATTCTTGTGGTCTGTGCTGCTGTTTTGTGTTCCAGCACTCTGTGTTCTAGGTCGTTCCTTGTACTCGGGGTGAAGAGAGTGTTCATAATTAAACATCAAGTCATTTTAGGCTCACTGATGCCGCGTGACTCTGGGGCGTATGAGTCATGATGGTATCTCACCTGCCCCCTTATTGGATCCTGTCGACATGTCTTCTTAGCATATGGAAGTAGCGGAATAGTGTAATGGGTACCATTACTATTGCTTTTTTTTTTCCTTCAGAAATTAAATGCATAATTTTTTTCATTGGGAGAAAAATGCTTATACGACAGTACCACTACTCCTTCTGTATGTGGAAACACTCTGAAAGGTCCTTTTTAAAGGGAAAGTGTAGCTAAGTTTGGACTTATTATTCCACCAGTGTATTTTCTGCACCTGAGATTTTACCTTTCATGCTCATATCATACTCTGCCCCTGTGGAATCAAGTAGTTAAATGCATTTCCCAGGCTATGGGCAGCCCTCCCCTGGCCTGTGGTGGTGGCGGCGGCCCTCCCCTGGCCTGTGGTGGCGGCGGCCCTCCCCTGGCCTGTGGTGGCGGCGGCCCTCCCCTGGCCTGTGGTGGCGGCGGCCCTCCCCTGGCCTGTGGTGGCGGCGGCCCTCCCCTGGCCTGTGGTGGCGGCGGCCCTCCCCTGGCCTGTGGTGGCGGCGGCCCTCCCCTGGCCTGTGGTGGCGGAGGCGGCGGCCCTCCCCTGGCCTGTGGTGGCGGCGGCGGCGGCCCTCCCCTGACCTGTGGTGGCGGCGGTGGCGGCGGCCCTCCCCTGGCCGGCGGTGGCCCTCCCCTGGCCTGTGGTGGCGGCGGCGGCCCTCCCCTGGCCTGTGGTGGCGGCGGCGGCCCTCCCCTGGCCTGTGGTGGCGGCGGCGGCCCTCCCCTGGCCTGTGGTGGCGGCGGCGGCCCTCCCCTGGCCTGTGGTGGCGGCGGCGGCCCTCCCCTGGCCTGTGGTGGCCCTCCCCTGGCCTGCGGTGGCGGCGGCCCTCCCCTGGCCTGCGGTGGCGGCGGCCCTCCCCTGGCCTGCGGTGGCGGCGGCCCTCCCCTGGCCTGCGGTGGCGGCGGCCCTCCCCTGGCCTGTGGTGGCGGCGGCGGCGGCCCTCCCCTGTGGTGGCCCTCCCCTGGCCTGCGGTGGCGGCGGCCCTCCCCTGGCCTGCGGTGGCGGCGGCCCTCCCCTGGCCTGCGGTGGCGGCGGCGGCCCTCCCCTGGCCTGCGGTGGCGGCGGCGGCCCTCCCCTGGCCTGCGGTGGCGGCGGCGGCCCTCCCCTGGCCTGTGGTGGCGGCGGCGGCCCTCCCCTGGCCTGTGGTGGCGGCGGCCCTCCCCTGGCCTGTGGTGGCGGCGGCGGCGGCCCTCCCCTGTGGTGGCCCTCCCCTGGCCTGCGGTGGCGGCGGCGGCCCTCCCCTGGCCTGCGGTGGCGGCGGCGGCCCTCCCCTGGCCTGTGGTGGCGGCGGCGGCCCTCCCCTGGCCTGTGGTGGCGGCGGCGGCCCTCCCCTGGCCTGTGGTGGCGGCGGCGGCCCTCCCCTGGCCTGTGGTGGCGGCGGCGGCCCTCCCCTGGCCTGTGGTGGCGGCGGCGGCCCTCCCCTGGACTGTGGTGGCGGCGGCGGCCCTCCCCTGGCCTGTGGTGGCGGCGGCGGCCCTCCCCTGGCCTGTGGTGGCGGCGGCGGCCCTCCCCTGGCCTGTGGTGGCGGCGGCGGCCCTCCCCTGGCCTGTGGTGGCGGCGGCGGCCCTCCCCTGGCCTGTGGTGGCGGCGGCGGCCCTCCCCTGGCCTGTGGTGGCGGCGGCGGCCCTCCCCTGGCCTGTGGTGGCGGCGGCGGCCCTCCCCTGGCCTGTGGTGGCGGCGGCGGCCCTCCCCTGGCCTGTGGTGGCGGCGGCGGCCCTCCCCTGGCCTGTGGTGGCGGCGGCGGCCCTCCCCTGGCCTGTGGTGGCGGCGGCGGCCCTCCCCTGGCCTGTGGTGGCGGCGGCGGCCCTCCCCTGGCCTGTGGTGGCGGCGGCGGCCCTCCCCTGGCCTGTGGTGGCGGCGGCGGCCCTCCCCTGGCCTGTGGTGGCGGCGGCGGCCCTCCCCTGGCCTGCGGTGGCGGCGGCGGCCCTCCCCTGGCCTGCGGTGGCGGCGGCCCTCCCCTGGCCTGCGGTGGCGGCGGCCCTCCCCTGGCCTGCGGTGGCGGCGGCCCTCCCCTGGCCTGCGGAGGCGTCGGCGGCGGCCCTCCCCTGGCCTGCGGAGGCGTCGGCGGCGGCCCTCCCCTGGCCTGTGGCGGCTGGCGGCAGCCCTCCCCTGGTGCTCAGTTATTATAGCTGCAAAGAGAATTTTGCTAGATTTCATTGTAATTAAAAGTAACTTGTGTATGAAGTACAGTTATGCTAAAAAATTTACATACCACTGCAGATTTTTTTTGTTTTCTTGGCCTTTTTTCAGAGAATATGAATAAAAACACACACTTTTTTTTTACCCAATCATGGTTAGTGGTTAGGTGAAGCCATTTATTGTCAAACTAATGTGTTTTCTCTTTTTAAAAAATAATGACAACCAAAAACATCCAAATGACCCTGATCAAAAGTTCACATACCCTGGTGATTTTAGCCTGAATAGCATGCACAGTTGACACAAATGAGTTTGAATGGCTAATAAAGGTAATATTCTCACCTGGGACCTGTTTGCTTGTATTCGGTGTGTGTGCAAAAGGGCCACTTTACACACACCAACTTATCTGTCCAACTTCTGACCAACTTGCTGGTTGCAGTGAAATCATGGACACATTGCTCCATTTTGTGACTGTGTACAATGGAGCAATGTGTCCATGATTTCACTGCAACCAGCAAGTTGGTCAGAAGTTGGACAGATAAGTTGGTGTGTGTAAAGTGGCCATAAAAGCTGAGTGAGTTTCTGGGATCCAGACAGACTCTTGCATCTTTCATCCAGCCACTGACATTTCTGGATTGTGAGTCATGGGGAAAGCAGAAAAATATTGGCAACATATCTACTGGAAAAGATATCCAAAACAGGAAAGGGATACAAAAAGATATCCTAGGAATTAATAATGCCAGTCAGCAGTGTTCAAACTGTGATTAACAAATGGAAAATCAGGAGCTCTGTAAAAACCAAACCACAATCAGGTAGACCAACAAAAATTTTGGCCACAACTGCCACGAAAATTGTTTGGGATGCAAAGAAAAAACCTGCAAATAACATCAGATGAAATGCAGGACTCACTGAAAACTAGCGGTGTGACTGTTTCAAGATGCACAATAAGGAGGCACTTGAAGAAAATTGGGCTGCATGGGTGAGCCGCTAGAAGAAAGCCATTACTGCGCACATGCCATAAAGTATCTCGCCTACAATACGCCAGATAGCACAGAGACAAGCCTCCAAATGTCTTGAACAAGGTAATTTGGAGTGATGAGACCAAATTCAAATCTTTTGGCCACAACTATTACCGTTACATTTGGAGAGGTGATGAAAGGAACACCATTCCTACTGTAAAGCACAGAGGTGGATTGCTAATGATATGGGGATGTGTGAGCTACAAAGGCACAGGAGAGTTGGTCAAAGTTGAAGGAAAGATGAATGCAGAACTTTATCAGCATATGCAGGAGGCAAATTTGCACTCATCAACCCGTAAGCTGCGAATGGGACGTACCTGGACGTTCCAACATAACAACGATCCAAAACACAAGGCCAAGTCAACCTGTCATTGTCTACAGCAGAAGAAAGTGAAGGTTCTGGAGTTGCTATCTCAGTCTCCTGGCCTCAATATCATTCAGCCACTCTGGGGAGAACTCAAGTGCGCAGTTCATGCAAGAAAGGCCAGGAATTTACAGGAACATTGCCAAGAAGAATGGACCGCTATACCATCTGAGAAAATAAAGGGTATCATCCACAACTGCCACAAAAGACTTCAAAATGTCATTGATGCTAGAGGGGGCAATGCATGGTATTAAGAAATTAGTTATGTGAACATTTGATCAGGATCATTTGGATGTTTTTGGTTGTCGTAATGATATAAAAACAGAGAACACAGTAGTTTGACAATAAATGGCTTCACCCAACCACTAACCGTGATTAGGGGAAAAAAAGTTTGTGTTTGCCTTTTTTCAGAGAATATGAATGATAACAAAGCAAAAAAATCTGCCGGGGCATGTAAACCTTTATGCACAACTGTATGTAATATAATAAATTGTTGGGCGTCTGACTCCTGACATCCCCAACAATCATCTGATTCTGGCTCTGAAGACATACATAGTAACATAGTTTTTAAGGTTGAAGGAAGACTTTAAGTCCATCTAGTTCAACCCATAGCCTAACATGTTGATCCAGAGGAAGGCAAAAAAAACCCCATGTGGCAACACTAAGCTCCACATTGGGGGAAAAAATTCCTTCCTGACTCCAGATACGGCAATCAGACTAATTCCCTGGATCAACGCCCTATCAAAGAATCTAGTATATATAACTGGTAATATTATAGTTTTCAAGAAAGGCATCCAGGCCCTTCTTAAATGTTAGTAGTGAGTCACTCATTACAACAGCATGTGGCAGAGAGTTCCATAGTCTCACTGCTCTTACAGTAAAGAATCCGCATCTGTGATTATGATTAAACCTTCTTTCCTCAAGACGTAGAGGATGCCCCCTTGTCCCCGTCTCAGGCCTAAGAGTAAAGAGATCATTAGAAAGGTCTCTGTACTGCCCCCTCATATATTTATACATTATTATAAGATCACCCCTAAGCCTTCGTTTTTCCAAGCTAAATAACCCCAAGTTTAATAACCTGTCTTGGTATTGCAGACCCCTTAGTCCTCTAATGACTTTTGTCGCTCTTCTCTGGACCCGCTCTAGTTCAGCTATGTCTTTCTTATACACCGGAGACCAGAATTGTACACAGTATTCTAAGTGTGGCCGCACTAGTGACTTGTATAGAGGTAAAATTATGTTCTCCTCATGAGCATCTATGCCTCTTTTAATGCATCCCATTATTTTATTTGCCTTTGCAGCAGCTGCCTGACACTGGCCACTAAATGTGAGTTTATCATCTATCCATACACCCAGGTCTTTTTCAGTGGCAGTTTTGCCCAGTGTTTTACAATTAAGCACATAATTATACCTTTTGTTTCCTCTGCCCAAGTGCATGACTTTACATTTATCCCCATTAAAGCGCATTTGCCATTTAGCAGCCCAAGCTTCTAGTTTACATAAATCCTCCTGTAATATAAAATTGTCCTCCTCTGTATTGATTACCCTGCAGAGTTTAGTGTCATCTGCAAATATTGAGATTCCACTCTGTATGCCCCCTACAAGGTCATTAATAAATATATTAAATAGAAGTGGGCCCAACACTGACCCCTGTGGTACCCCACTATTAACTGTGACCCATTCTGAGTTTGTTCCATTAATAACCACCCTTTGTTTCCTATCACTAAGCCAGTTCTTAACCCACTTACACATATTTTCCCCTATCCCCATTGCCCTCATTTTATGTATCAACCTTTTGTGTGGCACCGTATCAAAAGCTTTTGAAAAATCCATATACACCACATCCACTGCATTTCCTTGGTCCAGTCCAGAACTTACTTCTTCATAGAAGCTTATTAGATTAGTTTGACAGGAACGGTCCCTCGTAAAACCATGTTGATAATGGGTCATGAGGTTATTTTTCTTCAGATACTCCAGTATAGCATCTCTTAGAAAACCCTCTAGGATTTTACCCACAGTAGAGGTTAAGCTTACTGGCCTATAATTTCCAAGATCAGTTTTTGTCCCCTTTTTGAATATTGGCACCACATTTGCTATACGCCAGTCCTGTGGTACAGACCCTGTTATTATGGAATCTTTAAATATTAAAAATAATGGTCTATCTATGACAGTACTTAATTCCTGCAGCACTCTGGGGGGTATCCCATCCGGGCCCGGGGATTTGCCAATTTTAGTGATTTTTAGACGATGCCGTACTTCCTCTTGGGTTAAGCAGGTGACATTTAATTGAGACTTTTTGTTATCACTGATCATATTGTCTGTCATGGGATTTTCTTGTGTAAATACTGTTGAAAAAAAGTCATTTAGCATATTGGCTTTTTCCTCATCCTCATCCACCATTTCACCCAGACTATTTTTAAAGGGCCAACACCATCATTTTTTAGTTTCTTACTATTTATGTAGTTAAAAAATATTTTGGGATTCTTTTTACTTTCTCTGGCAATGAGTCTCTCTGTCTCAATCTTTGCTGCCTTGATTTGCTTTTTACAAATGTTATTTAATTTTCTGTATTTATTTAATGCCTCATCACTACCTACTTGCTTTAATTCCCTAAATGCTTTCTTTTTGTCACATATTGCACTTCTTACCGCTTTATTTAGCCATAGTGGTTTCCTCCTATTTCTAGCATGCTTATTCCCATAGGGTATATATTGTGCACATGTCCTATTCAGGATGCTAATAAACATCTCCCATTTGTGTTGTGTACTTTTATGTCTCAGGACATCGTCCCAGTTTATTGCACTAAGATCATCTCTCAACCGTTGGAAATTTGCCTTCCTGAAGTTTAGTGTCCTTGTGGCCCCTTTACTACACGTCTTAGTAAAGGATACTTGAAAGCTTATTAAGTCATGATCACTATTACCCAAGTGACCTCCAACCCGTATATTTGATATGCGGTCTGGCCTGTTGGTTAATATTAGGTCCAGCAGTGCCCCCCTTCTTGTTGGGTCCTGAACCAGTTGTGAAAGGTAATTGTCTCTCATAGTTTTCAAAAACTTATTACCTTTGCTGGAACTGCAGGTTTCTGATCCCCAATGTATTTCAGGGTAGTTGAAGTCCCCCATAATAATAACTTCTCCCTGAGTCGCTGCTTCATCTATTTGCTTTATGAGGATATTCTCCTCCACTTCCATTATTGTTGGGGACTTATAACAAACCCCTATCAGTAATTTATTATTTTTTCCCCCTCCCCTTATCTCCACCCACAGGGACTCTACATTTCCATTAGATTCACCTATATTATCACGCAGGATGGGTTTTAAGGATGATTTTACGTATAAACATACACCTCCTCCTCGCCTATTTGTACGGTCATTTCTGAACAGACAATAGCCCTGTAAATTAACAGCCCAGTCATGGCTCTCGTCCAGCCAAGTCTCCGAAATCCCCACCATGTCATAATTATTTTCCAATAAAATCAATTCTAATTCCTCCATTTTGTTGGTGAGGCTTCTGGCATTAGTGAACATGCACTTTATACATCTCTCTTTACCTCTATTCCTTCCTACTAGTTTGACTGTTCTAACCCCACCCCCCATGCCACCCCCAATTTTATTACTTGTGCCCAGGTTACTGTTTACACTATCTTCCCCTCCTATACAATGAATACCCTCCCCCCCAATCCCTAGTTTAAACACTCCTCCAACCTTCTAGCCATTTTCTCCCCCAGCACAGCTGCACCCTCCCCATTGAGGTGCAGCCCGTCCCTAGCATAGAACCTGTAGCCAACAGAGAAGTCGGCCCAGTTCTCCAGGAACCCAAACCCCTCCTTCCTACACCAATTCCTGAGCCACTTATTTATCTCCCTAATCTCCCGTTGCCTCTCTGGTGTGGCACGTGGTACAGGCAGTATTTCAGAGAATACTACCTTGGAGGTCCTTGCCTTAAGCTTGCAGCCTAATTCCCTGAAATCATCTTTAAGGACCTTCCACCTACCTCTAACTTTGTCATTTGTGCCAATGTGCACCATGACCGCTGGGTCCTCACCAGCCCCTCCCAGTAATCTGTCAACCCGATCAGCGATGTGCCGGACTCGAGCGCCAGGTAGGCAGCACACTGTTCGACGATCTCTGTCTTTGTGACAGATTGCCCTATCTATTCCCCTAATAATTGAGTCCCCCACTACCAGCACCTGTCTGGCCTGCCCTTCTCTCCTGTTTTCCCCCTTACTGGAGCAGCCACTCCTCTGGCTTTCAGAGGTCATGTCCTGCTGCAGCAGTGCTGTACCTGAACTCACACCCCCCTCATCTGCCAACATAGCAAATTTATTGGGGTGTGCCAGATCAGGGCTAGCCTCCCTGGCACCCTTCCCTCTACCCCGCCTTCTAACTGTCACCCAGCTAGCTACCTCACGGTCCTGCAGCTCCATACTACCATCCTCCCCCACATCTATCCCATTGAGCAGCTGTTCAGTGAGCAGCAGACTCCTTTCCATATTGTCTATGGATCTCAGCGTTGTCAGTTGTTCATTTAGATCCAGTATCTGGGCTTCCAAATGCACAACGTACTCACATCTCACACAGCAGTATGAACCCTCGATCGGCTGGTCAAGGAATGCATACATGTGGCAAGATGTACACTGGATGGCATTGCCAATCATGGAGCTCATTTCCTAATGGGGATTGCACCAGACAGAAATGATAAGTAAAAAGAAATGCAAAGTATTAATAAAATACAACCAGCAATTCAGTAATTCCTCCCTTCCAAACTCCCTGAATCCAAAGTCACTGAATCACAAGTCACACATTTACTTCTGTCGCACTTGCTCTGTCACACGTAGCTCGTCACACTCGCTAGAAACTCAGATATATAGAGGGTTTTTTTTCCCTTAGCAGAAAATCAGCCTGTATCTCAGTGCACTTCCAAAGGACCGAACATTTTAGCTCCATGCAATGTGCAGCAGCCATTACTGAGAACAGATCAGCCCCTATTCCCATAAATAAGGACACTTGGTCAATATCAGATGCCATAACAGCCTCTTTAAAGTTCCTGCGTCCCAATGTATCTCCTATGAAATATTTCTAATGTTGGGGTCTTCTGTAGCAGAGGTGCCAATGGGATCCCTAAAGATCCAGTGCCTGGGTGTTGCCTGCATTGCTGTACCCCTTCTAGCAGGTGGGCACTGTCTGTAGGATGGGATAATTGCAGTGCAATATGATAAATAAGGCTAATCTTAGCGTTTTGTCCTTTTTGGGGTTTCTTTGTTCGTTTTGGTGCTCAGTTTCCTAATTATCAGCAGATGTTGTTTTGTTGGGATAATACTTTTTATTGCATTACTTTGATGCTTAATGCATATGAATTCTCAATATAAATGACAGAATTTTAGAAGAAAATTAATGGAGGTTTACTTTATTTTTCTTTCTCCATGTGCTTTTCAATAAACTTGTTTTGGCTGGAACGTGCATTGAGCCTTCTGGTTCGACCGAGGTGCACATGCTCAACCTTTGCTGCTTTCATTGTCAAAAGGACTTGATGGCCGAGCATGCACGCCTCCGCGTCATACTGTATATATGCGATAACTTGCTGTTCACCAGAGATTCGACCACCACCGATTCAGAGAATTGGCTTTTGAAATGCTCCGTTATTATGGATCTCTGCCCCTTTTATCAGTCCGTTAGGCAAAGCTGTGTCACGCATGTGCAAACACATCTCCATTCTAAAGTGGCTGGAAACCTCCAATGCTGATTATTGGGACTGCTAGCGATCAACAAGCTTGATATATAAAGCCACGAGCACATGTTGAGTTTTTGGTGATATTTTTACCTCAATTTGTAAGCAATTCTGGTTTTGGCTTACAAATACTGAGGTGACAACCATGCCAAATGCCCAACGTGTGACCGTGTCCTAAGTATCAGTATTGGTGGTGGTTTCCAGCCCATTTTTGAACGGGGTTGTGGTCACACACACGTGCCAATGTTTTGTCTCCAGGACTGATAAATTGCAGAGTTTCATTCTGATGTAGCATTTCAGAGGTCGGTTCTCTGTATCTGTGATGGACCAAGCAGTCAAACCTCCAGTGAGCAGCAAATTATCCATCTTCTAGATGGGTGATAACTTGGCTATGTTGAGAAAAAACCTTTAATATGTTACTCATAATTGCCAACCGAAGAATGATCAGTGTTGTGGATGCAGCGTGTTTTCACCTCGTTGTACAGTGCAAGCACTGTGGATGGATTTATAGGAACCCCGTGTCCACTGTGCTTCTTTTATACACTCCATAAACTGACATTCGGCTCCTGTTTCCGACCCGCACCATGTCAATTTATTCTTGCGGATAGGGAGTTTCCTGAGCATTACAGCACATTAAAAATCCGGTGCGCCCACAGTCCTGATCGTGGGCACGGCTGCCACATTCTCCCACAAAAAGCCAATAGCATCTCCGCAAGAAAGAACATGCTGCGTCCAGAACATGTGGAAGCCTGATCATGGGCACATACCCCAACAATAATTGTTTTGCACCCAGCTTATCACTTACGAAGGCTATATAGCAATATGGCAGAAATGTGTTTGTACAAACCTGTAACAAAACCTTTTTTAAAATGCATATACTGATGTTTGGTGAAAAAATATAATGAAGATCTATTAGGCCATGGGCACATGTTGCGTATTTAAGATTTTATTTTTTTCCTCAGTATTTATTCCGCTACAGGTTTTGGCTCAGAATCAGAAGAAAAGTATAATAGAAATATGTCACCACTTCTGCTCTTTTTTTTTTTTTTTCCTTACTCCTGGTTTTGTATACAAATAGTGAGGTAAAAAATTTGCCAAAAACTCATTTAGTGCACATAACCTAAGCTTGCATGCACATATTCAGTATTTGGTGAGTTTTTTTTACCTCAGTGTTTTTCACTCCTGGTTTGGGCTACAAATCCTGAGGTAAAAACTCACCAATTTCTCGACGTGTGACTGTGGTCTTTGGCTATGTGCCCAAAATGAGTTTTTTGCTGAAAATTTTTTTTCTTATTTTAACTAGTCAAAACCAAGAGTGGAACAGTCAGAGGAAAAGAATAATAGAAACACGTCGCCTTTTCTGTATTATACTTTTCCTCTGATTGTTCCACTCCTGGTTTTGAATTACAATTACTTACAATTACTGAGGTAAAAAACCGCAACTGCTGCGATTACCACATAACGGCCGCACTTGCGATTCACTTGCGGCAAGCCCCATACAATATCTATGGGGCTTGCGGTAAGTGTGCGACAAGTGCGGTTTCGGCACTTGCGACAGTGAAAAACCGCGGTATGCCGCGTTTTTTTTTTCGCCGCCGCACCTGCTGCAATTGCCGATACCGCACTTGCCGCAAGCCCCATAGACATTGTATGGGGCTTGCTGCAAGTGAACCGCAAGTGCGGCCGTTATGTGGTAATCGCGGCAGTTGCGGTTTTTTCACCGCAACTGCTGTGATCAGCGAAAAACACTGATGTGAAAGGGGCCTAAGCCCACGAGTATTTGCAGAGGTTTTTACCTCAGGATTTGTAGCCAAAACCCGGAGTGGGACAATCAGAGGAAAAGTATAATAGAAACACGTCATCATTTCTGTATTTATCACCCACTCTTGGTTTTGGCTACAAATACTGAGGTAAAAAAACTCTCAAAATACTCAGTGTGTACAAAGGGCCTTAGTGAAAAGCCTAATTCAAAATGAAAATACTATTATATATATATATATATATATATATATATATATATATATATATATATATATATATATATATATATATATATATATATATATATATAATATATATATATATATATATATATTTTAATATAATATATTATATAGTAATTCCATAATTTACCGGAGTGAGTGTGGGGGTCTAGACTCTTGTCTGGGGTCCTCTCTACATTACGTTTACATCTGGGGAGGGGGCTTGTATCATCCATCACAATGTCGTGAGCTCTTCCTGTTCTGGCCGTACGCATACATTAGTCATGACCCCGATTCCCCTCCATATTGCCATGTATGGCCTGCGATTTGTCGCCGGTTACGATGGTACTTGATAAATTGTATTGTCCAGGCTGCTACCTCATTCATTATGGATGACAATTTTCTGTTCTCTCGTTGCTGAGTAAATAGCAGGGTGGGTCTTGTAATTGCCCTCTGTTATCTGTCTCTATGCAATAATCAAGAGTCCATTGAACGCTCCCTGAGAGGACTCACTGCTCCTCTTAATTTATTATATTGGTAATTCCATCCCCCTTTCCCTTCCTCACCCTCCTCCCCAAAAGCTTTTCACAAAGACTTATTTTATTCAGCGATGTTTCCATTTTGATTAAATTGCTGTAATTTGACTTGGGTGCCGTCATCAAATTTGGTGCTTGTAATTCACTCCCGAACTGTCGTCAATTTTTGGGTTTTTATACCAATGGTTGGCAGGGGGATGTATTTATCTGGAATGACAAGTAGAAAGGAAAAATATAAATGTGTATATATACGGTATATTTTTTGCACTATAAAAAAAGATACAAAAACAGGAGTTAATATAAAAATTAATTTAATGGGACGATATACTTTGCCATGACAGACCCTAAAAATCACTTGCATAAATTAGTAAATAAATTATTTTGGGGCAGGGGTTGCACTTGCGCAGATAGCCCTCACTTCACCTTTTTACTCATCGTATGAGCATCACACAGTCCCTCTATCTACAGTATTAGCCCCAAGTAGCCTCTTTACAGACAGTATGACTCACATAGCCCCCCTATTTGTAATATGAGCCCTTGCATAACTTCTTTATACACCGTATGAGCTCTTTATACAGTATGAGCCCCCAAATAGCCTCCTTATACTGTATGATCTCTCACACAGTGCCCTACATACAATATGGGTCCACAAATAGCCTCCTATATACATTGAGCACCCACAAAGCCCCTATATGTAGTATGAGCCCCCACACAGTTCTCGTATATACAGCCAAACATCTTATATAGAAAAAGCAAAACCACATGCCTCCCTCACATTCCCCCAGCGCTGCACACTGCTCTGATCTCCAGTGCAATGACTTGACCTTAGAGGCAGTTGAGACAGCAGACTCAATATTGATGGGTGGAACACGGAGCTGACGGCTCCGTCCTCCATCAATGTAGTCACTGCTATCTGAATCCTCAGGATCAGATAGCAGCAATATCTGGCATGGAGCGGGCCTCCAGTTTCAGCCCTCTGGTTGTTTCGGTCCAGAGCAGCCAGAGGGCCGGATAAGGCCCATGGGCTGCACTTTGCCCACCCGAGTTAGACTATTGAGGTAATCCAAAGTGTCTCCAGTTGCACCTCAACGAGCTTTTAAGGGGCAGGATGAAACGTCTGTTTTTGGGTTGTGCGGCTGGGGCCCTGTTGTTACTTTGGGGGGGGGGATGGAGGAGTTGCATGCTTGAGGCCGGGACCCCATTGTGACTATTGTGGGTGTGTTGCAAGGGTGCTCTTGTGACATTTGGGAGGGTGGAATGGCCTGGGGCCCGGTTGTCACTGTTGGGAGGGTGGAATGGCCTGGGGCCCGGTTGTCACTGTTGGGAGGGTGGAATGGCCTGGGGCCCGGTTGTCACTGTTGGGAGGGTGGAATGGCCTGGGGCCCGGTTGTCACTGTTGGGAGGGTGGAATGGCCTGGGGCCCGGTTGTCACTGTTGGGGGGGGGGGGGGGGAAATGGCCTGGGGCCCGGTTGTCACTGTTGGGAGGGTGGAATGGCCTGGGGCCCGGTTGTCACTGTTGGAAGGGTGGAACCCTTTCATCTATTCTGATACATTCAGGGTCTAAATGTGACACCTTGCTGGGGGACATAATTCAGGAGAAATCCTACAATTTATTTCCATAGTGTTTTTCCTTAATCCTCCTTTGCTCTTATCTGTGACGATCGTTAGACCACGAGGACCCTGAACATGACGGGAGTTAGCAGAGCAGACAGCAATCTCGGTGAGGAGGGGGTTTGTATATTGCTGTAGGGTTTGTATCTTTGCTTTATAAGCAGAAGACTTCTCTCGTCATCCCGGCCGGTTGAGCTCCTTTGTTATCCGCACTTATCATTATCCACATGTCTATCCGGTCCCCCGTCCTGTTCTGCAGCGCGACACGTGCCGGGTTATTAGTTTCCTCTTGCAAATTTTGACTCCTTTTGATGTCTCTACATAAAGGTGAAAAATGTAATTTATTTAATCCCTTTTTATTCCCATAGACCTCAGCTTGGTAGGGGGGAGGTGTCATGCGGAGGAGACGGGGAATTTATATCAATAAGTGCTGGTGACTCCTGCGTTCTGACAATGGCTCCCCGCCGGATGAATAAACATCAGTGTTTTTTTATTACTTATTCTATTTATCGCTAGCGGTCTTTTCAGATCTCCCATGTAATGCGAGCAGAATGAGCTTCTGGGATCTGATTTTTTATTGCGGGATATTTTCCTTTTTCCCCTGCTCTTGTATTTGGTATTTTTAATGTCCTGTTTATGGTGTAAATACTCCATCGTTACATTTCTTGTTGGATCATCACAATGTCTTCTGTATACAAAATCTTCTACTGTTTTTGTCATTTTAAGACTGTTCGTACATTTCCTAGATTTGATCAGGAATTAAAGAGGTCCTCTTTCAGAAAAATGTCTTACAAAATAACATTTACTCATCGGGTCAAGCTCCGAATCTTTGGCGCTGCTCCTGGTGTTTGGTATTGGCTGTGACACCAACATTACGCCGACAGTGCTGCAGCCAATCAGTGAGCTCACTGGCTTTGCCCGTGCGGATAAAATACAGTCCAACAAACAATACCAAAATAAAGAAAATCCGTGCACTACTCACAAACAGCCCCTCTGCCAGCAATTGGTCGCCTTGTGCTCTGAGACCCAGGACAAGCGGTGCAGCGCTCCAGCCAGGAGCACCAAGATTATCCAGAAAGAGAAATAGAAGAAAAGGAGCAGCACTCACCAGTCTTCAGATTTTTATTTTCTCATATTACGAATACAAAATCATCTTTTTGCAATCTAAACATTCCCAAATCCTGTAACCATTCCCCGTAGGACATGGTTTGCAGACCGGTCACCATTCTGGTCGCTCTTCTCTGAACCTGCTCTATATATATATATATATATATATATATATATATAAATATATCTCAACCTGTGACCAGCGATTAGGCTGGATCGCGCCGTCTGACACTGTTGGCGGCGCGATCCAGCCTATATCGCAATGTTGCTGAGGATCGCTCGCTGGGCTGAGCCCAGCCCAGCGAGCGACGGCTCCGCCCACATCACCGCCGCGTCACCGGCAACGTCGTGCCGTGTGACAGCTGGCCTGCGATGTCGGAAGCGAGCGTGCACCTGCACATCACTTCCGACATCGCAGGCCAGAATCGCCACGTTGTGACCCCACCTTAAGGAAATCCTGAAAATCTGCACTGTGTGTGACCTTCGAGGCCTGGAGTTTGAGATCCCTGATCTAGACTGTCTGCTTCTGTTATTACATCCCAGAATTGTTTGCCTTTCTTTTTGCTGCATCACACTGTGGACTCCTGTTTAGTCAGTGTCTATTAGTATACCTAAGTCATCTTCACACGTGCTATTGTCGGCTGTGTTTCCCCCCGGCTCAGCTGACTGCCCCCTCTGCAGACTCCCATGTGTGTTATATATTTATCCTCACTCTTATTGCTCCATCATATTCCACAGCATTATACATAATCTGCCGGAGGACGGAGATTGTCATAAACATTACTGTTATGGTGAACTGAAGGTTTCGTCAGTCATTTGGTGCTATTTTCTTGACAGGTGAGAGTCCTTTATCTTTGATGGCCTTAGTTTGAATCCCTTCTTCACAGCTCTATACTTGTAAAAATTGTGGTGTGGGGCCGAGCTGCTTGGTCTCGAAATATGGGAAAAAGGTTGTATAATCCTGTATGCACAGAGCTCCCCCTAGTGGCAGCTAAAGGCAGCTCACATTATTGCATCAGTCGGAAGAAGTATTGGAGTTCCGATCCCTATAAAGTCAAAAGGAACAGCACAGACTATTGGAAAGGACGGATACACTTTTTCATGTGTCTCAGGGAATATAATCAGAGTTCCTTTACATCTATCTTATCTCCAGAGAAGTCTGATGTGATGGATTTAGACGTTCGGTGGTTGCGCTCTCTGGCAGGTTGATATCATGTCTGTAATTGGTGGTAAGATCAGAGGAATTCCTCCTCTGTGTGACTCCACTGGAGACGCCGCCGTGTATTACACATCAGACATGTCAGGCTGCACACCTAGGACAATCCACCGCTCTGGCCCCTGGAATAATCATATCCAGGCTCCACCACCGCTGTCTGATGTGCAGGCTCCTGGAGGGACTGCAAGCAGGGGGGCCTCTGCTGAGTCTGCAGTCATGGCTTGGCTCATTTTGTAAAAACGAATTATTTTTGTTTATTTATTATTTTCAACTTTTTTAAACTATTTTCTGTTCAAGCAAATGGGCTCAAATTACTTTTTATCTTATTTTTTTTTTTGTTTCGTCACCTATTTTCTCCTTATGCCGACAGGCAGATTCCTCTCCATGAGAATAGCTGTTCCCTCAGACCTCCTCTCAGCCTCTCATACAGCCAGACTGAATCCAGCACACTGCACTGATGAGGGGCAGTCACCCCGAAACGCAGCGTCTGCAGTTTGGGGTTCTGATCTGGCACAAATCCTAAGTCATAATAAAAGGCTTGATAAAGAGTCGATTATGACTTATGATTATGTGGCAGTAGAGTTTTTCACTTCCTCACCGGAGTGACAGTTTGCCACAAAATATGCAGCTGGGAAATTCACCTTCACCCCTTTGTATAGTGCCAGCATTGTGAGTGCAATGTAACTAGATCTCATTCCCATGCTGCAGAAGAAGAATTCTGCTTCCTACAAGTCAGCTCTTGCTTCGGGTTTCACCCGTTCACAATGCAAAGGTCGAATTTGGAGAAGATGAGCAGCTAACTCCAAAGTTGTATTAATGACTCCAGATTTTTCTGCTTTCTTTTCTATGTAGAGAATCCACCTGTGGGAACAGACTGATGGTGGCTGCACAAAATACACAGCAAAGTACAGGAACTGAGAGGAGATTGTAAAGGGTTTTTTAGGAAACTCCTGTTATCTGGCTACAATTTGTTTTGTTTGATTAATTTTTTTAATTCAATTTTATAATAAGAATAAGAAGTTTCTGTCAGGTCTTCTTATTTCGAAAACAAGAAGTAATCTGTGCTGGACCTTTGGACCAGAGTCATGTCACTGCTTTCAGTATCTTTTCCCACTAAGTCAGGGGTGGGCAACCTCAGGCCCCAGGGCTGAATGCGTCCCTCGGTGACTTTTTTGCGGCCCCCGGGCACTCTCCTGAGGACTGGAGTGTTCAGACTGGCAGATGCGTTTTGCCGACTGTCTACCCTTTATATCCAGCTCTCCAGTGATCTCTATGCCCAGCCTCAGCCTCCTCAGTGAGGTATATGCCCCCAGACTCTCCTGCGATCTCTGTGCACCAGCCTCGGCCTCCCCAGTGAGGTATAAGCTCCCAGCCTCTCCTGTGATCTCTATGCCCCAGCCTCGGCCTCCCTGTGAGGTATATGCTCCCAGCCTCTCCTGTGACCTCTATGCCCAGCCTTGGCTTCCCCAGTGAGGTATAAGCTCCCAGCCTCTCCTGTGATCTCTATGCCCAGCTTTGGCTTCCCCAGTAAGGTATAAGCTCCCAGCCTCTCCTGTGATGTCTAGGGCTCTAGCAAACCTGGAAAAGCAGTTGAGAAGCAAAATGACCGATATCACCCACGCCAAAGAGAAGCGGCTCCAGCCACCACAGTAGCGGGAGTTGATTGTTTAACCAAATATAGCGGGTAATTTTCAAGTTGATAATCTTGTATGGCCCCCAAAGGATTGTAGAAATGTCCAAATGGCCCCGGCAAAACAGTGGTTCCTCGCCCCCTGCGCCAAGGCATAGGTGCTGAGCTGTCTTATTTGCTGCAATGATGTGGACGTGATGTCAGTGCTGCGGACACCGGGAGCAGAAACGGCAAACTGCTTGTGCTGGACCCGAGGAAGCTCACATTGTTAGGATGTGTCTAGGATTGTGTGTTTGTAGATAAAAACAAACTGCAGCTGTGATATTGGGTATGGGATATTTTTTTAAACCAGATATCAAGTTATCCATTATATTTTATTTTTATACTGTGTGCCTAAACACTAAAAGGCAGGGAGTTGTTAAGAGTGAACTACCTGCCTTTTGTACCCGGCGCCGGCACAGAGCCATCACGGACCGCTCCTGCCGGCGATTCAGTTGCATCATGTCCCAAGAGCAGGTCTTCCTCTTCTGCTCTGCTTTAGGGACCGGGCAGGACTGTTGGCGTCATGCTGACTTTGACTGCATACTTCCTGCAATTAGTCAGCGGGGTGCCGGCTGTCAATCAGCATGACAATGGAAGTCACTCCCCAAAGCAGAGCGGAAGAGGAAGAGCTGCTCTGGTGACACGATGCAGCTGAATCGCCAGCAGAAGCGGGCTGTGACCTCTCTGTGACCGGGTAGGACATGCAGGTAGTTGGCAACTACCTGCCTGTTAGTTTTTAGGCACCTTGTGTGCTTTACAAAAACTATAACACAAAAACTGTTTAAATGTTATATTCACACGTAATACATTGTAACAAGCACATCCGCTGTTTTCTGAGCCATAAAGCAGGCTGTAGTGAGTGACATAAAATCGCAGCAATGTCATTAGAGAATAGGAATCCGGGACAATTATCGTCTTCATCGGCATGTAATCCTGACAGATCGCTGCCACGCTGTGAGATAAACCAATTCTTGCCGGACCCCGCCGGCTCCTTCTTCAGGCTGCGGAGTCAGATGCTCGTACAGTAACGTGATCAATATCTGTGACTGTGTCCCATCTGCTGCATTGTTCCCGTACATCTGACAATCTCCGCGCTCTCCATCATCGCAGTAATCAGCATTATTATCCAATATCTGCTGCAATCACGCCACATTTGTCTGAGCTGAATATAAAGGCCCCCAGCTGTTAACTGCTTCTGCACGCAGACCCAACATCTACAAAGCTGTAAAGAAGAGAAGGAGCCAAAATCTGTATATTTTATTTGCTTTCAAGTTTTCGAGCCTATTTTTTTTTTTAAAACAAATATATAAAAAAATCCTAACCTTGACTGCCCAAACAGATGCACTGATTACTTGCTTAATACATCTTTAATATGATTCTTAATATCATTTTGAGTTGCTCCTTAATGTCCATAACATTTTGTCACCACTAGGGGGAGCTCACTGCAGACTGTTCATACATTGAGCCCAATATTATAACAGTATTCAGTAAACTCCCCAGCTCCCTCTAGTGGTGACAGTTCATTATTCACCTCTGGAGCACATCATTAAGGAACCTAGCACCAATTTCTTAAAAAATGTAGAGTGGACGGAATATTTAAAAGTAAAATGCCCAAGATTAGCTTAGGATGAGAACTATTTTGCTGTTTGGCTTATGGTTCCACAACTGTTCGAATCTCCAAAACTGGGAAAATGTGTTTGGTCATAATCTTCATTCTCATATCAAAGCATAACCAAAGCCCCCTTGTGTCACGATCAGACTGCAAACTGTAAAAGTCGTCTATATGACACCTATTGCCAGTGGTGTAACTTGAAGCTTATAGGCCCCAATGCAAAAGATTCAACAGGATCCCCAATTAATCTTTAATAGTATTGGTTATTTCATATAGGCCAAAGGAACTTTTGGGGGGCCCCCTAGGGCTCCAGGGCCCAGGTACAACCCCTGCACCTATTGTAGTTACGCCCCTGCCTGTTGCTCGAAATGGGTTTTGCCAAGATTGAAAAGATAAATTCCTGATCCCAATAATGGCGTATGGAAAAACACCAATCTATTGATTTCTCTATAGGACTACCTAAATCTATATAGTGATCTCTGAAGAGCCCAGTTCTCCATATTGGGAAGGGTCCCAGTGGTTAGCACATTAACTCCACTCCTATGATGGATGACGATAAACCCCTTTAACGGCACTCAGCGTTCTGCACTGAGCGGCACAAACTGTATGATCTGATTTGGTGTCAGTCTTTATGGCGATCTCGCATTCTATTCCAATGATTTCCTGGGGATTCCTCCAAAGTCTGGGCTTGTGCGAAGGCGCAGGACCTCCTGAGAAGCTATGCAAGTCTTTACCAATGATGTCAGCCTTTCAGCACCTCGCCCGTGATGCGGAAATAAACACAACTCCTGGCAGCGACCGCAGTGTTTGCTTTTCCGAGAGTAGAAACCGACACCTCGTTCATTCATGTTCTTGAGTTTCGAAGGGTAATAGTCTTTCCAGAGCGGTGGTGGAGGGAGACAGTTTGTAGGTTTTCAATGGGTCTCGGAATACCTGTGAATGGTGTGTGCAACACAGAGGGGTTGTGTGTGTGTATTTTTCTTTCTTTTATCATTCTGTTACTTTCATTCTCTTTTCTTGAACACTAAAAAATAGCTTTTTTTAGGTCTATTTGACATCTCATCAGGATAAGACGCTTTTGAGTAGTTTTACATTCTCATGTAGTTTTAAAGAGTTACAGGGTTTCTTTTCTTTAGGGGGAGTCAATGTCTAAGGCTACTTTCACACCAATCATCTTTTAAATCCGGCACAGATCCAGTTTTTGAGCAAAAACTGGATCCGGAAAGGATTAGGTTTTTTTACCCTTAAACCGGGACATACTGGGTCTTACCATACCGTATCAATTGTCCTGATTTGGGTCCATGCCCAAACACTAAGGTGTTAAAATAAAACTAAAGGATTACAAAGCTTTACCATACCAGTTTCGGCACTGTGGGCACTCTCTGGTCCCGATCTGTGATTGGCTGTTGCGCCCACCCCATAGTGTGTGTGATTGGTTGATGAAAGAATGAAGCCGTCAATGTTTTCTCCTTTGTGTCTTTGTGATTGGTGTGGGGGCAAATCAGCCAATTACAGACGTGGTTATAGAGTGGGTGTCTGTGATTGGCTGTTTAGCAGTGAATATGTTATGGGGTTAATGAGCGAGACCCGAAAGTCAACGCAGCGTCGATACTAAGTATAATGCGTTAATCGTGGACTTAAGTGAAGTCCATGTTTGGGGTCCATGTCCCAAAACTTGGGAGTCCGGTATGGACCCTGAACATTACATGATGTGATGATACCGCTCATCATTACTAGAAGTGCTGGATTTGGAACCCCTTAACTTGCATGATAATTGATGCCAGTTCTCGCAATATGCACTTATTTTACAGAGCACCAAAAACGTTGCTTCATATCCAACCTGAAGCAACAGGATGCTGCACCATTAAAAGTGAATGGGCTGAACCCTGATCATGAGGGGATCACGTTTTTGCTGAAAATCTGGATCTGTTCTGGATTTAAAAACTGCCGGTGTGAAGGTGCTCTAAATTGGTGTTTTCCCATAAGGAACAGCTTCAGTGACATGCAGTTTTCCGCTCCCTTGGATCCGTTCTGTACATGTGATTTGAGGTTGTTTTGGTGGAAGCACAAGGTTTCTGACAAACCCTAATCAGCAGACACATTGGATGGGTGCATAGATTTTCAGCATCCAATCTGCCTCATGTGATGCGGTGTGTGTTCTTTGATCAGTCTCTTTCCCCACTGTGTTCTTGTTGCATGCTTTTTGTTATGGATTTGGAGCAGATATCGCCCTATACATTGCAAAGGTCGGAATCTCATGTGAAAAATCTTTTGCATTGTCATGAGTTTATGCTTTTGTAACTTCACTAATTCCTGCCAATGGTCCTTGCTACTGGCGGCTTCACATTAAATTTTTCCCTATCGCCACGACAGCACCACCTGAGAGATAGGACCGCCCATCCAGACAGGAAACCTCTGAGATAAAAAAGGCGGGACCTCTCCTGAACCTCAGTTTAGGTTTCCTGTCTTGGAGGTGGGAGACCTCTGAAGCTCATGCGGTCCTGGCCTGACCCGGTTGCTGGAAGAAGCTGTCCTTACCTAGGCAGTGGCTCCGGACTTGGGTGCAGAAGCTCCTCCACGGGGAAACCCCTGCGGTGGTGGAGGGCACGGGGTCTGGAGAGGGCCATCAGCGGCTTGTTCTCGGCCCTTGTTGCCGCCCGGGTGTCCCAGCTGCACGGTGGGTGGCGGCCCTGCAGTCTGTGCCCCGGGTGAAGAGGATGGTTTACAGGCAGGGCGCAGCGTTCCTGGGTCTGTAATGGGCCTGGGAGCGGTTTTTCCCGGCGGCAGGTTTGAATTTCGCGCCGGGAGCCGCTACTTCCGGTTTCGGGCGCGGACCGGAAGTGACGTTCCGCGCATGCTCTGTGCGGACCAAGATGGCGGCGCCCAGCGTTCGGCAGCACGGAAGACGCTGGAGCGGTTCCCGATGGTGAGGGGCAAGCAAGGAGGGCAGGGCCAGCCAGCATCCAGCGGTGTGACAGCATTCCCTTTCGGCTCCTGTCATGGGAGCCTCAGCAGTGGCGGCCGCAGGTCCTCAGTGATGGGATTCAGGATGAAGGGACCCTGATGCCCCGGAAGTCGGTATGCGCCTGGTGGGTGAGTGCCTTCGGGCTGTACTGTCTGTAATTTCACCACCTGAGGTATGTGCTTTCTGCAGGGTTCCTCTTCCAGAGGGTTGTACTGCTGGATTTCTGTGGCCCTTGCTTGGGGAGACTGTGCGAATCACTGTCCCCAGTCCGGCCTCTAGCCTTGGCACTTTAGTGTGGGTGCCTTTTTTCCGTCCATGCAGCTAGCCGGGATGGATGGGGACTTCTGCGGCAGAAGGCTTGGGCTCTTTCCTGGTACTGAGTGCCACTCGTGGTTTTCACGAGGGGGGAGCCGCAGGTCTTACTCATCCTCTGCCTCATCCTCCTCGTCATCCTCCTCCTCTGTTGACAGCAGAGAGGGGACGCCGGGGGTTCCACATGATGACTCTGATTTTTTTGCTTACAGCGGTCTGTTTGCCTGCGAGGTTGGTGCCCGGGGCCCCTCTTCGGTGGCGGATATAAGGTTCAGTGGTCTGTCTTCCACGCAGAGCCGGACTTTTTCCCTTAAATCTGAGGGCCCAGGCAAACATGTTAGCTCCTGGACTAGGCCTGTTCGGCAGGGCTCTCTTTCCTTTTAGGCTACTGGTGTAATTCCTGGGAATCCACTGCTGGCGTTTTTTGGTCCCTCGTGTCTTGGTTGCAGCAGTTGGTGGCTGTCAGCATCCATTGCAAACCTATTGTGCATGCCCTTGACAGACCATTGAAGCTAAGCAGTGAGTGCCTTGGTCACGGGCTGGATGGGAGACCTCATGAGAATCTCTATGGGTCCCAATGGGAATCTCAGTGGGAGATCCTATCGCGATTTCAATGGGAGACCATAGCTGCATTGACTTTACTCAAGTGAGGGACGGGGTTCCTACGGCGGAGTCCTTGTCTTCCTTCCCTTGACTCTTGCTGCGGCAGCTTTGCTGGCAGCTTCCTCATGGAATTGGCGGCAACGGCTCTGTTTTTCTTTAATGCTGCTCATCATACCTTATGGTGGGGGCCTGGCCGGTGTTGCCCACTCTGGGTTTCTTTACCTGGTGCGGATGCTTTTCCGGTTGATACGTCGCTGGCTGTTATCCTGGCCGGGGCTTGTGCCGATGTGGATGCTTTTCCCTCCGGGGTTCCAGCTCCCGCCTTCCGGGGCCGTCTCCCCTTCGTGAACCTCGGTTTGCTAAACGAAGGTCCCCTCGTTGGACCCGAAGTTCTTGGGCCGACGGGGGAAGCATGTGGTCTGGTTTTTTGGTTCGGGGGTTCCTCCTTTGGCGAGAAGTTCCAGTATCAGACGGCTCACTCCAGGACGGAGGAAGGCTTGACCCTTTCTCTCGGCCGGCTCCGGGGTTGGGGCTTGCGAGGGTGCTCTCGCTCTTCTCAGTGTCTGGTTGACGCTGGGGTTCGCTTCGGCTCCTGGGGGCCCCTGGTGTTTGCGTCTGTCCGCCGTTTAGGAAAAGGCGTTTTTTTTCTGATAAGAAGGGTATGGGCCCTTGTGCGACTAAGGGGGGTTCCCCGTTTCCTCCAGCCGCCTGCGGCAGGGGGTTCTGTTCCCCGCTGTTTCTCGTGCCACAGCCAGTCAGTTCGTTCCAGACTTTTATTCCCCTGAATCCCCGGAACAGCTTTCTGGTTCGGAGTTCGTTCCTGAGGGGGACTTGGTAGTCGACAATCTGGGTTGGTTGCCATATTGTTTCAGGGTGGGGCTGGATCTGCGGGACGCATAACACAATGTTCCGGTTCCCCGTCACCACCGGCAGTTCTGATGTTCGCCCGGTTTGGGGGGCTTCCTCTGCCTTGCTGTGCCAGGCTCTCCCCTTCGGCCTGGCGTTGGTTCCTCGGCTTTTCACGGCGCTGCTGGCAGTAGTGAGGCCACTTCCAATGTCCGCGGGGTTTAATTATTCCATATCTGGACGGTTGCTGCTTGTGGGGGACCCCTGGGGTTTGTGCCCGTCTGCGGCTGGTTTAGTCTTCCCTGGGTCAGCTGAGTTGGATTGTTGATCTGGGAAGGTCCAGGCTGTTCCCCGCCACGCGTCAGCTGGTTCTGGGGTTATTGCTGGGTTCCCAGTCTCTGCTTTACCTCCTTATGGACGTCGGGGGTCGTGGCGTGGCTGAAAGCAGTCCTGAGACCCCGCACGGGCATACTGTTGGGAAGCTCCCCGCTGACCTCGAGGCCATTGCGTCTTCGGTCATCCTTTTCTGCAGTACAGGGGCTCTCCTCGGTTGGTTTTCCGGAGGGCTGTGTCCCTCTTGGGCTCCCTCTCGTCCTGTATCCCCGCTGTTCCTTGGGCACGGTTGCGCTCTCGGGGCCCTTCTGTGGATGGTTCCCCAGCGTCAGCTCGGGTTGGGGCGGCCTTGGACGCATAGATTGTTCTGTCCCCTCCGCCTTTAGAGTCTCTGGAGCGGGGACTGCTCCCTGGGCGCCTCTCCAGGGGCGTCCCGTGGGGTGGTCCGGTCTCCGAGGCTTACCACGGAGGCCAGTTCCTGGCTCCTTCGGGACCTGTCCTCTGGGGGGGGCCTGAGACTCATCGGCTCTCCAGGCTGTCGTCCCTTATGCGGGAGTTCCTGGCTGTTTGGAAGGCAGTTCTGCGTTCCTTACTTCCCTTCGGGGGCACCATCTTAGTGTCCTCTCTGGCTACAGTGTGTGGTGGCTTCCTGGCACTGTCAGGGGACACCCGGTCAGGCACTCATGGTTGTTACGCGGGGCGTTGTCAGCTGTTGGAACGCTCGTCTGATTCCCTCTCTGCCCTTCGCATACGGGGAAGTGGCACCTTCCTGGACGAAATTTCTCTGCAGGGTGCTGCTCCAACGGGAGCAGTGGGCCCTGGATTTGAGTGTTTTTATTTTTCGCTCCGATTGTGGCCAGGTTGGGCCTTCTGGAGATGGATTTCTTTGCCCTCGAGAGCACGGTCTGGTGTGTGGATTCTGTTCGCTGATTCCCGGAGTCCGGCCCGTTGCTGGGGTCGCTGTACTGATCCCCTGGTCCTTGGGCCTTCTGTGTCCCTTCCCTCCCTTGGTTAGGTTCCTGCAGTGCTTCGGAAGGTCAGGTACGACAGGGCGAGGGTCGTCATGAGGGCGCCCTTCTGGCCCCGGGGAGCTTGGTTCTTTTGGCTCAGTCGCCTGTCCATCCAGGCTCCCTGGACTCTCCCCCTCTTCCAGTCTCTCCTGCGGGGGCCGGTCCCCCTTCCGCTGGTCTCCGGCTGTTGGCGTGGGACTTGACTAGGCGGCTCCGGTCACGTGGGGGATTCTCTGGGGGCCTTGTTCGTGTGCTGAGGTCCGGTCGGACGCCAGTTGCCACCGGGTTATTTCTGGTACCAGTGGTTTTTCTGTCTTCTTCAGGGTCGAGTCCGGACGGTGGGCTCCTGTGCCGGCAATTTTCGACTTCCTCCAGTGGGTGGCGGATTGGTCTCGGTCGATTCCCTGGAGCTTTGATTTTCGGCTTGGGGGCCTGTGCCTTTGTTCCCTCGATGGGTCTTCTTGGGTGTCGTAGGTTTTCCGGTCCTGCCGGAGGAAGGCCACTCCTGTTCCCTGTCCAAAGGTGGCTCCTTGGGGTCTCATTTTAGTTCTGGATGCCTTAACCACGCCTCCCTTTGGGCTTTTCTCTTGTGCTTCGCCTAGGGTCCTGCCTCTGCAGTTGGTCCTGTTGGGCGGTGGCTTGCCGTCCGCCAGCCTTTTTTTGTGTCCCGGCCTTGTCGGTGGTGGGGCCTTGTTCTCCGGTTCGGCTGGACAGGGTCATCCTCTACCTAGTTCCTTCCTTCGTCCCAAGGTGGCTCTCATGTTCCGCGGACTGAGGGAGCTTGTTCTCCCTTCCTTCTGTGGTCTTCCTACAATTCTGAAGGACGTGGTTCTCCACACGTTCATGGTCTGGTGGGAGTTGCTTGCCTGCTTCGTCGGGCCACGGCCTGGCGTCTGGCTCTGTCCCTCTTGTTTTTTGTTTAGGGGAGCCTCTTGGGGTGAGGCAGTGTCCGTGGGTGCCCTTGCTTGGTGGTTGCGGGAAGCCTTCGCTCTTGCTTCTTCGGGTCAGGTGCGGGTCCCGGGGGGGCCTTTGTGCACTTCCACCAGGGCAGTAGCTGCTTCCTTGGCGGGGGTGGCTGTTGTCCCCTTAGACTTGATCTGTGGGGCTGCTCCTTCTCTTTTCTTCGAGCAGGTCAGGCTTGATCTTGCTGCCGCTGTGGTGGTGACCTTTGGTAGCCGGGTTCTGCTAGCGGTGGTCCCTCCCTAATTTTCTTTTCTCTGAAATCTCTCAGGTGGTGCTGTCGTGGCGATAGGGAAAAATCTAAATTACTTACCGGTAATGTGTTTTTCATGAGCCACGACAGCACCACCGCATCCCTCCCTATTGCCTGTTGGTGTTGGTCCCGTTTGGGGGGGGTGTGTGATTTGTTGAGTTCTTTGGTTGTGTACTAATGCTTGTTGGGTTCCCCTCTCCGGTCTCTGTAACCGAAACTGAGGTTCAGGAGAGGTCCCGCCTTTTTTATCTCAGAGGTTTCCTGTCTGGATGGGCGGTCCTATCTCTCAGGTGGTGCTGTCGTGGCTCATGAAAAACACATTACCGGTAAGTAATTTAGATTTTTTTTTTTTTCAGCATGGAAAGTTATAAATCCCTTTTGTCTTCATTCCTGTAATTACAATTGCATGCATGTTGCCTCCATCCCCTGCTTTTCCCCAGTGTATTTTCTTGACTTCAGCTGCACTGGTATCAGGATGTTCTCCTGTGGAGTACAGATGATGGCAGTGATCAGTTAGCTCCGGGCTATCAGAGCAATCTCCTGCAGCAGCTTCTCCCCAGAGATAAGGACACACCGATGCTGAGCCGAGTCATCACTGCAATCATCTGTACTCCAAATGTTTGTTCTAGTATCAGTGAGCTGAATTGGTCAATGGCCACTGTCCAATTTTTCCTCACTTCAAGGAGAGACCCCTCCTCTTGCCTGAGGCTTAATTTATCTCCTGGGTCTGTTAATTTCCTCAGGATAATTATATTTCTGACCAATCATTGCCACACAATGAAAGCTCCCTACCAATTTTACAAAAGGAAGGCCCCCCTATGACTCTGCAGAGAGGTGAGAACTCATTCTTTTGCCAGGAAGTTCAAAAGAAGCTCACACACAGCACAGACGCTTCGGAGCCAAGGGAAAGAAGTCTTAATATTTAATGACGCATCATTACCCTAAATATGACAATAATAACTATGACACCAGAAGAAGTATGGGATCAGAATGCATATTTTTGCATAACTGTGTGACTTTCCTAACTACCCCAAACCTAATAGCGGTCAGTGGAATGTTCGTACCAATACCATGTATCTTACCATCGGAAAGCTAAAATCATAACCAAAATTATGAGGTCATTATCTCCTACCTGCGATGCTATATGATGTGTTATTCAGGGCCTATATCAGTGACGGGGTGGCGGTTATTATATGTGCTTCTGGCCAAAGACTGGAACGCATATGAAACTCACTGAGGGGCGCCTAAGGGTATGTGCACATTGGACGGTTCTGCATCATTGCAGACCGTCAGAAAACCGGAGTAGAATTTCAGGAGATGAAATTCCTGACCTCAGTAGTGTCCATCGTTTTTTTAGCGTGTTTTTGAGTGTTTATACAGCGTTTTCTCCGGCGGTTTCCTGGCGGTTTTTCTTGGCGTTTTTAAGACTGTTTGTTTTTTGTGCACTTGTAAGCTAGATACGCTGGAAAAACGCTCAAAAGAAGTCACATGCTCGATCTTGGAAAACCGGTGAAGAAAGTGGAAAGCAGAAAAAAAAAAAAACGTTCTAATGTAAACAGCGTTTTCTGAAAACCATTGACTAGCATGTTAATCCAACCGGTGGCTAGGATTAACATAAATTAACATAAAACTCAGCGGAAAACGCCGGCGGAAAACGCTAAAAAACAGCTCACAAAACTTCCAATGTGCACATACCCTTAACAAACCAGCACTGACAGGTGACAGGGCAGCTGCGGTCCTTCTTTTATCCTAAGGCAGTTCCCTAACTGGCCTGAGCATGAAGTAGGCGCTATAGAGCTGCCAGATTCAGAGGCAAATTCGTCACACAGCTTTATGCAGTTTTTATTGGATATCCATTAATTTAATAAATTAGCACAATAATACCAACTGATTTCATTTATAAAACCACCTGAAATCTAAAGCAGGTTCCATCAGTATTGGGAATCCCCGTCTATTGTATCTATGTTGGCCTCTTCTTAAAGAGAAGCAGTCGGCAGGATTTATCACTACCCAGTAAAACGATGGCCATAATGTCAGTGTGATGCTGATTACACCGATGCCTGCAGTGAAGGAATCCGATCAGTGGTTGTTGCATGATCTTCCTCTAAAGTTTTCATCTGATGATGTCTTCTGTGCATTGGGGCAGACCAGGGGCCAAGTCTCCTTTGTTTCTTATACAGGTCACTGATAATTCAGTAACCTGCCTCCTTTTTGAAATGATGCAACGCCACCGTCACTGGGGTGGGTGGTGCATGCACCGTTTGATTATACAGACAGTAGAAGGCGGCACATGTACAGATCGAGATTTCGACTCAATCTTCATCGAGCCGAAATCTCTATGCTGCCTCCAGCACCAATTTATTGAAGACGCTGCATGTGCAGAGACTCTTCAATAAAATAGTGCTGAAGGCAGCGCATGCGCTGATCAAGATTTTTGCTCAATCTTCATTGCTCTGAAATCTCTGTGTTGCCTCCAGCTCCATTTTATTGAAGACTGTGTATGTGCGCAGTGTGATAGTGTGATTCCAGAGACTCTTCAATAAAATCCTGCTGAAGGCAGCGCAAGCGCGGATTGAGATTTCGGTTTAATTAAGATATCATGGAGCTAAAATCTCTGCGCAGCCTCCAGTGCCATTTTATTGAAGAGTCTCTGGAATCGCGCTGCACAAGTGCCACCCACCGCCGCCATGGTGGCATGAAATGTAAAATAAAAAAAAAAAATGAGGTAGGTGACTGAATATTCAGTGACCTGTAGAAGAAACAGAAGGGACAGGCAGAGGGGCTGAGAAGACCTGACCCCCTCCCATAAGTCCTGCCCCGAATCTCAGAAGACTTCATCAGGTGATAACTTTAGAGGAAGATTATTCCACATCCTCGGATCGGATCCTTCACCGCAGGAATCGGTGTAAGCAACATCACAGCAACATTAATGCCAGGACTGCATTATGGTGATGAATCCTTCTCTTTAAGAAGACCATCCCTCTAGAAGATCATTCTTCAGATCAGCTTCTCCGGGTCATTACACCGATCGAGACCATGTTGTGATGGGAAGATAACCCATGAAAGGATAACAAATCTAGAGAATGCTAATTAGGGGGATTTATGTGCCCGGCTTGTATAGAGTCTGGGCCCATAAAGTCCTACAGGATGACACCTCCGTGTGCCTTAATTTTTACAGCGGTGTCCTGTGCTTTCACGGGTGCTTGAAAGAGTCGCCATATCCTGGTGTGAGATAGTAGTGCAGTGCACTACACACCAACCCATCTGGGCACCGTGCACTACACACAAACCCATCTGGGCACCGTGCACTACACACCAACCCATCTGGGCACCGTGCACTACACACCAACCCATCTGGGCACCGTGCACTACACACCAACCCATCTGGGCACCGTGCACTACACACCAACCCATCTG
Organism: Allobates femoralis; assembly: GCA_033576535.1. Lineage (NCBI taxonomy): Eukaryota > Metazoa > Chordata > Amphibia > Anura > Aromobatidae > Allobates > Allobates femoralis. The sequence continues at coordinate 42,525,975 of JARQOC010000002.1, read as the reverse complement.
GGCACCGTGCACTACACACCAACCCATCTGGGCACCGTGCACTACACACCAACCCATCTGGGCACCGTGCACTACACACCAACCCATCTGGGCACCGTGCACTACACACCAACCCATCTGGGCACCGTGCACTGCCCACCAACCCATCTGGGCACCGTGCACTGCCCTACGTAACTACATTTCCACACTGCTCTAAAACTGGGTTTTGACGATAAGTTGTAAGACACTAACAAAAGAGAACTAACATGAGGCTGTCATTTTTAGAAGACAAAAAATAATAAACTTTTTTTTTTATTATTATTATTGATCCTCTGCTTAACATTAACTTCCAGTCAATGGCTTCACCAGATGTTTCCTATTGACCGTATTGTTCTGGAAAGACAAGTAGACAGTCATAAAGGCCCCACGCTGATGTCCGATGTAATCACCCATGCTCAAAGATGAAAAAAAGCCAGACTTTGCCCCGGGTCATAATAGTCCAACATTTTTTATTTAACCAGGGATCTGTGGTGCCGCGGCGGCTGGGCTTTTTCACACCACCGGCGCTCTTGTGTCCTGTGCCTGGAATAATCCTATGCTCAAGGTGAACTCACCCCTGCGTGAAATGAGCTGTGCTCTTGGGTTGTATTCTGCTTTCATCAAATATATATAAATATATATATATATATATATATATATATATATATATATATATATATATATATATATATATATATATATATTTGATTTTTTTTTTTTTTTTTCTTGTGTTCATTAAGTTATCTTTTTGACCCATTGAGCACGAAGTTACTGCAGTTTTAATTTTAGAAAAGTAAAGCAGAACAGCTATCGAGCAAACAAAATGCGGAAGGGTCTTGTGGTTTTCCAGTTGTCAAAATGTCAGTAACTCCTGTTACCATAGCACTCACTGATTGCATTGACTGTTCAAACCAAGCACAGTCACTCAATGCTCCCCTGTCATGGCTCTAGTACTCTGCACCTTCCCATCTACTTGTTTTCCACTTTTGTCCTTCTTTTCTTTGATTGACAGTTGTGCCTGTATAGAAGCCAATGGAGAGCAGAGAGGAGTTTAATACAAGGCAGAAGGTTCACCGAGTGGTTTGAACAGTCATCTTGTGCTGATTGACTTCGTGTGGCAAGATCAGGACCACAATGGGTTTGAATGGGGTGTGTGTGTGTGTGTGTGTGTGTGTGTGTGTGTGTGTGTGTGTGTGTGTAAAACTGGGATTTCTGCAACCCTAAAGGTACCTTTACATGTGGCACTGGCAACTTTTCTAGGGATTTCACTGGCAACTTGCTGGCTGCAGTGAAATCATGGACACATTGTTCTATCTTGTTGCTGTGTACAAATGGAGCAATGTCTCCATGATTTCACTGCAACCAGCAAGTTGCCAGTGAAATCCCTAGAAAAGTTGCTGCGTGTAAAGGTACCCTAAGGGGTGTCCTCAAATGTGGTTCGGGGATAAACCTTAAAGCCCCCCCAGAAGAAGGGTTTCAATTGTTATTGTTAAAACTTGGAAATCTCATATTTATAATTTAGTTACTTATAAAGTTATTATCCATTTTGAGGATTGGTAGATATTTATTTTTCTCAGGTGCTGCATTACCCCAGTGGGTATTTCAGTCACCAGATAAAGAACAAAAAGAACTACACACTTCCCCCTTATCATGGCTTCAAAAACGTGTGTGTGTGTGTGTGTGTGTGTGTGTGTGTGTGTGTGTGTGTGTGTGTGTGTGTGTGTGTGTGTGTGTGTGTGTGTGCGCACTAGTGAGTGTGACTTCGGCGGCATCTGCTTTTGTAGAGGCACAGCTGCTGCAGCAGGTGCTCTCGCAGGGGCTCCACCGCTGCTGCGGCACCTGCTCTCGCGGGGGCGCCACCGCTGCTGCGGCACCTGCTCTCGCGGGGGCGCCACCGCTGCTGCGGCACCTGCTCTCGCAGGGGCGCCACCACTGCTGCGGCACCTGCTGTCATGGGGGCGCCACCGCTGCTGCGGCACCTGCTCTCGCAGGGGCGCCACCACTGCTGCGGCACCTGCTGTCATGGGGGCGCCACCGCTGCTGCGGCACCTGCTGTCATGGGGGAGCCACCTCTGCCGCTGTGGCTGCTTTCGTATTGACGCTGCAGAATGCGATGGCTGCCATGACTATCTACTGGATAGTACTAAACAAAAGCAGCCAGTACTGAATATAGTAATTCAAACCTGATATCCTAAACACAGTGACAATCACACCTGCCTATGACCTTTCTATTTCTTGGTAGCTCACGTTTTTATATGGTGACTGTAAAGTACAGAAGCCGTTATGCTGGTTAATGTGTAGAGGACTGGAATAATCTCTCCTGCATGAAGTCATTCCTTTTACCCGGTAAAACGCTCAACAGAACGATCTTTTATGGTTGATATCACATAAAAAGGAGCTTTGCACAATTAAAGGGATTTTCTACAAATGGTTTATGTTGACGCAAACTAGGAAACTTATGGAGTATTCACACTCTTCCTACACTCCAAATGGGGGAAAAATCTAGCTTATCACAGTCTACTGGCTTTATATTGTTTACTGTAATCATGTTACCCAAGGTTGAGGGTAGAGTTCCGTATCTCTCTTGTTGAGTTTCCTTGCAGTGTACTTACTTTCATGGTATATAGGCTGTGAAATGCTCCAGGTAGCTCCTTGTCCCCATTTGGCTAATGTTTCAAAAAATTAAAATTAAATTAGCGCCATGTGTGCCCCTCTCACTATTGCGCACATTATTAGTGCTTACAGGTATTATTATGCTTTGCAGGAAGCGCAGTGATGGGCGATTAATCATTGTCTGAGCTGCTGAGGTTTTCACTATTGACCTAAGGAAAAACTGTTTGCATAATTATGCAGAAGTCCGTTGGCAGATGGTCTCCAAAAGGGAAGTCTGATGTGTGGATCATTGGTGCTGCCATTGTGTGTTTTACTTACACCTGTATTGATGTTGGCTAATAAAATGCCAGCTGTGGGCAGAGTGACAAGCGCTGCACAACTGTCAGCCGGTTAGCAATGGTGCGCCGTCTCCTTCTGGCGTGAAAACGAATGCTCGGGATACAAAAGATGGCTTGGAATTTATACAGAGTCCTGAATGTTGCGGCTTTAGGAGGACGCACAGTTTGAGTTAAGTGACCTTTATTATTGATGGTCATGTTCTTGATGGCCTCATACTAAACAAACAGATTTTAGTGAACACAATAAACCAATATATCCAGGAACTGTCCTGATTCTTATGCTTTGTAAATTTGCTATCTCTGCCTTATGAGTGGGTGCTTCAAATACAGTATTCTGCCAGCACTATAGCTACAGGGACTTCCAATCCCAAATCTCCTGCTGGTGCCCAATGACTTAACTGCGCTGAACTGAAAGCCTGGCTGTCTGATGTCTGTAGCCCGTATGAAAGACGGAAAAGAAGGATAACAGGCCAGAGACTGTGCCCCCTCGACCCTACTTTTTATTACTCAATCTCTTTTTCATAGAGGTGGATTTTACTTAACCGGAAGTATTTTAGTCAATGTAGGGGGCGGCTGTTGGCACGCCCCCTGAGGAGGTGGCTGTTGGCACGCCCCCCTGAGGAGGCGGCTGTTGGCACGCCCCCCCGAGGAGGCGGCTGTTGGCACGCCAACCCCCGAGGAGGCGGCTGTTGGCACGCCAACCCCCGAGGAGGCGGCTGTTGGCACGCCAACCCCCGTGGAGGCGGCTGTTGGCACGCCAACCCCCGTGGAGGCGGCTGTTGGCACGCCAACCCCCGAGGAGGCGGCTGTTGGCACGCCAACCCCCGGGGAGGCGGCTGTTGGCACGCCAACCCCCGGGGAGGCGGCTGTTGGCACGTTACCCCGAGGAGCAAGCGAGGACTCTGTAGACTGTGAGCCCACATGGGCAAAGGATGGGTGAGGATATAATAGGTAAGGGAAGACGACCCTGCTGCGAGGGCTCAGTCTACAAGGGATGGATGAGTAAGAGAGGGTAGAGCTGGTGGTCATGTGGCGTTATAGTGGACTGAGGGTCACAGCAGGTTGTAGGCTTGTTGGAAGAGGTGTGGTCTTCAGGTTCCTTTTAAAGGTTTCCACGGTGGGCAAGAGTCTAGTGTGTTGCCGCAAAGAGATTGAAAGAAATCTTGTATGCGGTTGTGAGCAGAGGAGGTAAGAGGAGAGAGCTAAATCTTGTGAAGATCAAATATTGCGTACAGGTAAGTGATGAATGACTAGGTCACTAGGTCACAGATGTACAGAGTAGACAGATTGTAGATAGCTTTCTATGTCATGGTTAGGATTTTGAACTGGAGTCTTTGGGCAATGGGATACCAGTGAAGGGATTGTCAGAGTTAAGGCTGAGGAATAGCGGGGGGACAGGTGGATTAGTTGGGCAGCAGAGTTTTCGGCTAGATTGTAAAATTGTGAGACTGTTAGAAGGAAGGCCAGAGAGCAGGAGGTTGCAGTAGTCGGATCGGAAGATGATGTGGGCATACCCGAGTGTTTTTGCAGTTTTTTTGGTTGAGGAATGTACGGATCCAGGAAATATTTTTGATTTTGAGTCGGCAGAAGGTAGCAAAGGCTTGGATGTGGCTTGAAGGAGAGAGCAGAGTTGAGGGTTCCCTCGAGGCAGCGAGCATGTGGGAATGGGGAGAGGGAGCAGTCATTGACTTTGATGGATAGTTTGTTGTGAGGGTTAAGTGAGACGGAAAGATGGTTAGTTCTATTTTGTCAATGTTTATTTTTAGAAATCTACATAGGAAAAGGGATGAAATGGTAGGCAGACATTGCAGGATTTTGGTTAGTGAGGAGGTGATATCTGGTCCACAGAGGTAGATCTGCGTGTCACCAGCATGGAGATGATAATGAAAGCTGTGGGACTCTGAGCTGACCCAGGTTCAATTTGTAGATGGAGAAGTCCAAGAAGTGAACCTTGGGGGGCACTGACAGATAGGGGCAAGATGAGGTGGTAGTGGGAGACTCTGAAAATTTGGTCGGTTAGTTGTGAAGAGATCAAGGATACAGCCAAGTCTGTGATGCCAAGAGATGAGAGAATTTGTAGTAGGAGAATGGTTCACAGTGTCGAAGACAGGTCCAGGAGGAAGAGGATAAAGTAGTGTCGCTTGGCTTTTGCGGTAAATAGGTCATAGGTGACTTTATTTTGGCCGTTTCGGTTGAATGATTTGGGCCGAAGCCAGATTGTACCTGGTCAAAGAGGGAGCAGGTGGGAGCACAGTTCAAGATGGACTTGCTGTTCTATTAGTTTTGAGGCGTAAGGGAGAAATTATGTGGGGCAATAGTTTGACACAGGGGATGGGTCAAGAGATGGCTTTTTAAGGATAGGTGTGATCAAGGAGTGTTTAACGTATGAGGGGAAGACACAGCGATGGGTTGAAGAGATGGAGTCAGGTCGGGACAAAAACTGTGGTGATGTTGTGGGTGAACTTGGACAGGAGTGGGTCAGGTGCACAGGTGGGAAGATGTGATGTGGAGAGTACAGTTCAAAGTTGATCTTCTGTCATGGTGAAGAAGCTTGTTCTGGAGGAAGAGGGTTGAGTAGTTATGAGGAGGGACTGTGGGCCAAAGCTTTCTGCCTCATTCTTCAGGCAAAAATTGATGAGGTTTCAGCTTAGAGAAGAGAGGAGGTGCTGGGAGGCGGAGGAGAGAATTGAAAGTGTTGAATAGCTGTTTTGGGTTGTAAGACATATAGGATATGAGAGATAAGTTGGTTTGTTTTGCAGCAGTGATGGTGGATTTGAAATGGGTGAGAGACTGCTAATATGCTATGAAGTGCTCGGTGGAATTAGTTCTCTTCTATCTGGTGGCTCTGGTGGTGAGCCAGGTTTTGGTGATGGTGAGGAAGGAAAGTTTGATGGAAAGGTCATGGATATATGAACGTTTCTTACAGACAGAGTGTGTGTGTTCCATAGGGCTCCCGTTAGCTGGACTGGTTTAGCAGGGGCTGGGTGAATGGTTATAAAGGCCCAGTTACACAGATAATTGTTCAGAGATTGTTCGCAGATCTCTGGTTGCAGTGAAATCATGGACACATTGTTCCATTTTGTGGCCGTGTACAAATGTAACAATGTGTCCATGATTTCACTGCAACCAGAGATCTGCGAACAATCTCTGCTCAATTGTCTGTGTGTGTAACTGGGCCTTTAGAGATAAATGAGTAAATATGGGAAGGAGGGCCAGGCTTTTGGAGATATCACCAGCAAAGAGAAGCAGAAAGATCGTTGGGTGGGAGCAAGAGAGGGCGTGAGATGCCCATGTGTGTCTGCAGACCAAGGGTTTTATGCTGAAGAACAGTGCTGGGGAGGATAGAGGGAGAAATGACCAGTTAATTATTAAGGTGTAGGGGTCAGTGGTGTAACTTCAGGTCCAGGGGCCCCGATGCGAAAGCTCCAACGGGGCCCCCAATTATTGCAAAAGTTTAATAGTATTATTCTTTTTCAATAGACCAAAGAAACTTCTGGGGCCCCCTAGGCTGCAGGGCCCGGGTGCAATCGCAACGCCTGCACCTATTGTAGTTACGCCCCTGGATGGGGTTAGTAAGAAGTGAAGTATTATAAGGGTGATGGTGGAGAGAAACACATTGTTTACACTGACTGTGTACTATTTATCCAGTTATCTTCCAGTCTTTTCAGGTTCAATTCTGGTCCAATTCATTGTAGTACACTTGTATGAGACACTTGGATGAGACCCTGAGCAGACTGTGTACCCCAAGCTTGGAAGTTGTTGTAGTGGTTTCAGGTGGTTGTTGTTTTTAAATCTTTGTAGTCCCTTCTCAAGGCAACCCCTTTTTTGAAATAATTCTGGCAGTGATTATCTCAGGGAGTTCTGCTTCTCAAACCCTTGTCAATGGTTTCCAGGGTTCAGCTACGGTTGGGATGGCGTGGAATCTGCATGTGACCTTTTATTTAAACAAATCACTATATGGAGGCTTGTTCGTATGTGTGGATGTGTAGGGTCAGCAAGACACTCTCTGAGTGGATCGCAGATCTTTTTTTGCTCATGGAGCCATTGTTTAGCATGGGATTTTACAATGTTTTTGCTTTGCCTTAGGCCTAAAAAACAAAACAAAACAAAACAAAAAAAAACCCACAGCAGTTTGACATGAGGGATACCTCCCTATTATTGCATCATGTTCAATCACATTAAAGGGAATCTGACAGTTTTTTTGGCCTCTTTCTCCTTCCCGACCTTTACCATGTATTTACTACCTTTTTAACAAGCATATTGAACCATGACAATTTAATAACTGGACTTGCATTTTGCTAATTAGTGGGTGACCAGTTTTGGGGGCACATTGACTTTCCCAAGTCGAATCATCCCACTGATCATGTTACGCCCCTGTGGGTGGGAGTAACCTGATTTCAGAGTGACATCCCTGCCACATCTTTTGTGAGTTAGTGTTCCTGACAATGTGCTGTACGCAGGACTCGGCTAGCCATTACCGCTGGCTTAGTGCTGCTGGTGTTGTCCTTCGTCACTGCTGCCACTCGGCTCACTGCGCGTTGTCAGAGGGGCAGGGATTAGTAAAGAGCTAGCGGCAACGCTGTCCCTCACACCCACATTGAATAACAAGATTAGGATGCTGAAGGCAATCATACCTCTACTTGAATGATTCAATGTTTGATTACAGAGAAAAGTGTCATAAAACCCATGGAAAACAGGGCAGCAAATGATTGTGTGCAGAACTCCATCACTATTCTGAGATGTTCTTTATTTTTCCCTCCTCTGTGGGAAAGCCTTTTGGCTATGAGCCAAATCTCCCTCTTATGTGTACTCCAGTCACAGAGTGCCTGACAAAACTGAAATTGGAGATGAAAGGGAGGGGAGGAGGGCAGGGTTTGGCTTAAAGCCGAAAGACATGCCCACAGGGGAGGAGAAAAAACCAACCAGACAAAATAGAGACGCAGCGCTACACACATCAATCATCTGCTGCCCTGTTTTCCAGGATTTTATGACACTTTTCCCTGCAATCAAACATGGAAGCATTTAAGTAAAGGTATGATTGCAGTCAGAATCACAGTGCCAGTAATGCACCAGCTTCATTTTATAGCCATAGATCCTGCTGGTTGGTGTCCTCTAAAGCTTACTCACTGAGTGCAGACATTGCAGATTGTTTGCTGCGAAACACCTTGGTTTTTAGACTCAAAAAATGCTGCAAAACCATGCCGTTTCATTGTAGTTTCTTAGGAATTGTGACAATAAACCGTTATGTCACTGCGCAGTATGTGAAGACCCTTAGGCAAAATTTCCCCTTTAACAGGCTGCAAAAAGCAGTAATAAACAAGCTGAGCAAATAAATAGCATTCAGTGGGAGTACTAATTACCATAACGATGATACTTCAGAGCACTGTAATTACACTGAAGCCCACACACTACTACTTGCCATTGTGCAGTAAGAAATCCTGTAAGAAGAGTTCGGATGTATTTTTGTGCGCAGTGTGAGAATGGGAGAATTATCCACTTCACCGCGCGATCGTGTCTTCTCCTCTCATGATCATGGCCTCTGGCCCATTAATGTGTCTGTCGCTTGTCTGTTTTATTAGAAAAAGGTCATCCAGTAAAGAGATCTCGGTGATGGGGGGGTGGATAGGATGCTGTAGTTGTAGGAGATTGTTTAGAGAAATGTGCACGCAGTAGTGTCATTGACAGCTCCTCTCCAAAGTCCCGATATACTGTACTACAGCCATCAAAATTAATAAAACATTAAAGGGAATCTGTCAGCAGGTTTTTATGTAATCTGGGAGCTGCATGATAATGGGGCAGAGACCCTGATTCATAAGATCTACCAGTTCTGAGCCCTGTATGACTGCAAACCACTGACAGCTTTCTGCCTATGTACAGTGTACACGGAAAGCTGCCAATCGTTGGTCTCAAGTAGCTTAACATTTGTTCACAGGCTGCATCCCTACGCAAATGTCATGACCTGTACTCGTCATGTATACAGAGTCTGAAAACCACAGTTGGTATACTGAGAACAAGCAGAGGTTGAAATTCTCACACCTCTGATGGCTTCAAAGGATGGAACAAATGGTCACTGGTGACAGGGTCTTACATTCAATATTTGCTGTGGAAAGGAAGGGGTTCTGTAAAACAAATGGTATTTGAAATGTAATGTATTCCTTGCCGAATTAGCCATGGTCCAGTCACAGACTTGGGATTAAAATATAAGGTTGTCTTCGAAATTTGACCTCAGGTTACTCAAAGAAAGCTTGTTCACAGATGGGGCAGATGAAGTACTGCTATTCTTTATATATTTTTTCTCCTCTCTTGGACAGAGGATGACACTAGACTGGAAGTTAAGTATTTCTGTATTTCTCCCGTTTTATGGTATAACTTTTTTGCTTATCTGTATGTCCTTTATATTTTTATTTTTTTGTATCCATATATTGTAAGCACTAACTTTTTATATTAAAGCTTAAGGTAAAAAATGTTTGTACCATGTTAGCCAGTAGGTTGTAATATTATTCTATTGGAGAGTCCTCAGTGGTTGATACCTTTTTAATGGCTAACTAAAAAGATAGTAAGTGAAGCAAGCTTTCGGGACACTGTGGTCCCTTCATCAGGCTGATAATAATATAATATCTATTCATTTATATAGCGCTATTAATTCCATAGCACTTTACATACATGAGTAATGCTGTCTCTCTTGGAGCTCACAATCTAAACATCCTATCAGTATGTCTTTATAATGTGGGAGAAAAATGATTTCCACCGAAGAAAAAGCTGGGCTTTGTAGTCCGCGCTGACCTCAAGAAACTTCCAGTCCAGTAAAGGGTTAATCAGGTTCTGGTTTATTTGCCTACGTGTTTCGTGGCTTTAAATCTGCCACTTCATCAGGGCCCTGAGATAATGCAGTAAATACAACAGGTGACGTAAAGCGGAGTCGTCTTGGGAAGTGGAGAGGAGCTGTGGAGGTAACATCAAAATTCTGAGATAAGAGGAACAGAACAATGCAATACAATGATTAGTGGTCTGTGAAGACCTGAAAATTCCTCAGTGAGAAAGCTATAAATCCATGTTAGAAGAGTCAAAAGTTCATTGTCCTCTAACTGGGGTCTGTTTGAAGATGTAATATCCCCAAATGCTCTTTTAATTGGTATAAAAACACATGAATCCATGTGAGACATTCAATACTGTTTCAATGTCAAAGGTCGTTATCAATTTGACTCTAAGATTCTAATATTTTTCTATATTAAAGCTTAAAACTTTGATCCTTGTATGCTCTAAAGAATCCATAGCCTTAGAGAGTGTGTGATCTGTCAGACAGTAGTATATTTTAAGAGGCTCATCACACTGTGTGTTTGAGTGGTGACAGCGTGTTGTGTAGCTGGCATGTGTGGACTGTGTTGGGATGTGATTTATGCTCACTTTATAGCCTAGAAAATGGATTGCGTGAGAGGAGATAGAGTAAAGGGGAGCTCCAGTGAGAGAATTTTTTTTTTTTTTAGTACAGTACCTTCCCTGCTAACATGATTCAGAGCTGTACACTGCAGTTCTAGGATCTATAGATCTCTTATAAATTGATAAAATCATACCTGCTCCTCAGCTCTGGCCCCACCTCATTCATGGGACAGAGAATATTCAGCCTGGCGGCTTCATGGAGAAAAAAAGCAGGTGGTGTGTCAGAGGCGTGACAGGAGCTGTGCTGGGGGTGTGAATGATGGGAGCTGCAGTATCATCCTACATTCCAGTGAGGAGTGATGATGATGTTCCATTGAAAGTTGGAGGGATAGGAAGATACTCGCCAAAATTTCACCACTTTTCATACCCATTGCACCTAGCAGGAGCCTGCTGGCTCCTCTGAGAGGTTTGCTAGGTGCAATGGGTATGAAAAGTGGCAAAATTTTGGTGAGTTTTTTTTTAAATTTTATGTCCTGTTTTCAGGGATAGGAAGATACCATGTTCGTATAGGGGAGGGGAGACCATGCAGAGCTGAATCGATAAATGTAATGATTTACCTCTGCTTCTAGCCTCACAATAACATTACACATTATGCATCATCATACAGCAGAGGATCAGTATGTATTTGTATCTGCTTGGTGACTTGATTGCTATCTCAAGCCTGGACCCCTGTTTCACATAGAACGGTATATTGGGGTTAGGATTGTATGTGTGAGTGTGGAGTCGGCAGCCATGCCCGCTGCCATGCCCCTCCCCATACAGAAATGTGAGGTTGCAGAAATGTAGGCTGATCCTGCAACTCCCAGCATCCATTCCCCTGACACCTCCCCTTTTCAGCAACAGCATGAGACTGTCTGGAAGAAGATTTTCTCTCCCATGAGGTGGGGGTCAGAGCTGAGGAGCAGATATGATTTTAACAATTTATAAGATATCTATAGATCCTAGAACTACAGTGTACAGCTCTGCTTCATCAAGTAGAGCAGGAGCTACACTAAAAAGTTTTCTCTCACTGGAGTTCCCCTTTAACTCTTGCAGGAGCACCCCAAGACACCTGCTGAGGAGCGGGTACTTGACAAGGACTAAATGGCAGCAGTTTTACTCTTCCTCTAGTGATAAAAATTATTTTTATCAGCATGAGATTATAACTACAGTACAAGTGACACATTGCTGGAATTGGGGTCCCAGAGATCTAGGCCTTTTTATTTAGGGTTTATTATTATTATAGTTTTATCAAAAGGGTTTGGCACATTTGTAATTATATAGAGCAGCTAGACACGCCCCTGAGGAATCATGCGAGCCACACCCCCGAGGCATAGCTCTTGAAAAGTTATCACCATAGGAAAATAGAAATTCTGGAAGCAGTGGGAAAAAGTAAAAGTAAAAACTGGTCCTCTTTAAAAGCAGGCACCACTTCTGAACTAGATTGGCGATTTAAGAAGAGCAGTTATTATATATGGAATCTAAGAATATTGCCTCACATGATTGATTGAGCTTTGTAATAGTTGTGTTGAGCTCGGGGCCAGTCCTCTTCCTTCCAGATGACACATATTTATAATGATTTAGGACAGGTGAGAATGTCTGAGAATGGTAGGAATATTTCTTGTAAGACGGGAATGCAGCTCGACTGTTTAACCCCAGCACAGACCAGTGTCGATGTGTTTTTTCCAATACAAATGCAGAGAAGTGCAAGACAATATTCATGAGTTTCGATATTAATAACCATCGATTTCAAAATGGTTAGGGTTCCTCTACCCCCATCCCATCAAGCAACTGTATGACGGGACCGTCTCCTCCACTTCATCGTAGAGCTGCGCCTGGAAAACAAACAGCTGCCGCCAAATGTATAGACCTGTGCCCACCAGCGCTCACTAGGGCGCCGCAACTCCTCCAGTCCGCTGATTGGTGGGGATCCATACCCTCAAATCCCCAATTAATTATATGTTAATTGATTGCCCATGGATAATCATTTTGTTCTGATGCTGGCTGAGTTGCATTTGGGCATATCAGTTCAAATAGGCAAAGGGTGGGGGGAGGTTCCTGCTGCTGCCAGTTGTATTTAGTGTTTGTGGTATGTTGTAATATAATATATAAAATATTATATTTTATTATATATTTTACTAGACTGGGCCAGATTTTATCGCATTCAACTATATTATTAATGTTTTAGGTTTCTTAATGCAAAAAAAACAGGTGCCACGGCTCTTCTTAAAGTAATGACTGGGGCTAGAAATATGGACAAAGCTACACCTGCCCCGCTACTGTGCATGACCGGGTGTACAAAGATGGCAGCCAAGTCGGTTTCTGCACATGAGCATGGAAAGATGTTTCAGGAGACACCTAGGTCTGCCTGTTCTGCAGCCGGTGTCTTCTAGGGGGCGCTATTTTGGCGACAAAAGTATACAGATTAAGTAGATGACATTTTACCATTTACAGTCAATAGGACATGACCCCACACGCTCTGACGCTCGGAGCTCATTCAGAAGTTAGGTTTTCCCGTGCGATTTCTATCTGTAGTTTTACATGTCTGTTTTTTTTTATTTGTGGGTCTGAGTGGTCTGCAGTAAAGGTAACCTGTCCTTTTTTTGTTATAAAACCACCCTCAATATTATTTAGATCATGTAGTGTTCATTAATAACCTTTTTTTTTTTTTTTTTTTTTTTTTTTTTAAATTGTTTTATTCATTCCGAGAAACATTTTAGATATATTTTCGTTACCTGGCTGGGCAATAAGTCAGTCAACTGGTTAATAGTTCATTTAACTGAACTTGTAGCAGTGCCGTAATTCAGAAAATGCTGCAGGACCTGTGTGATGTCACGACCATGTGACTATAATGGGCGGAGGTAAGTCTGCATAGAGCTTAACAATTTAGTTCCACCTTTAGTCACATGGTCTTGACATCACACAGGTCCTTTACACCAGTGCATTTGTACTGTAAAGCGCTGCGGAATATGTTGGCGCTATACAAATAAAGTTTTATTATTATTATGATCTCTACAAGTTCAGTGACATATTTGTTAACCACAATATGACTGCTTGACTGTTTGCCCAGCTTATGATAATATGGAAGCATATAAAATGCTTTTTGGGATCAATATAACGATTAAAAAAAAAAGGGGGTTAAGGGGTGTTACTAATGAAAACTACATGATCTAAATAACATTGGGAGTGGTTTAAAAAAGGACATGACAGAGTCCCTATAAGTCATTGTAAAGCGCTGCAGAATATGTTGTCGCTATAGCAATAAAGATTATTATTATGTCATGGGGATATGTCATTTTGATCCGAAACTTGGATTAAGGGGAACCTGTCACCCCCTTTGGCCATTTTAAACTATGCCCAGCAGCTTACACATCATGTAAATGGGGTTCTAGTAACCCCTGTATGTGCCCAGACTGACCCCTCATTCCCGTGAAAACAACTTTTATTGTGTCCAGCGGTGGCCTCCTATTGAGTCACAGAGGCTGCTATATGGTCATAGTGACTAAACCCCTCGCCGCCCCCCTGGCGGCAAAACCCGCCCAGCATGTTTTAAACTTCCGGCGCAGTGGAGTGTCCGCGTTCCATAGAACATAGTGCATATGTCTTGCGAGACTTCACAAGTCTTGCGAGACGTCTGCACTGACAGCGACACCCACTCCTGCGCAGTGGAGCGGGTGTCCATTCATAGTGCCGAGGTCTCTTGAGGTTTGTGAAGTTTCACGAGACATCTGCACTATGTTCTATGGAACGTGGACACCCGCTCCACTGCACCGCCGCGAGTGCTGTTGTCACTCAAGCGCTGGCCAGAGGAGGGGCAGGAAGTTTAAATCATGCTGGCCGGGTTTCTCAGCCAGGAGGGGCAGCGAGGGGTTTAGTCCGCATGAGCATATAGCAGCCTCCGTGACTCAATAGGAGGCCACCGCTGGACACAATAAAAGTTGTTTTCATGGGTATGAGGGGTAAGGAGGGCGGATACAGGGGTTACTAGAACCCCTTTTACATTATTTGTAAGCTGGGGGGGCACAGTTTAAAATGCCCAAAGGGGATGACGGGTTTCCTTTAAACTCTGCAACTTAAGTCTATAAGTTTGAAAGAAATGGGTTAACGGTTGACTGACCAAAAAGACTGGTGACACTTGGGTCTGTTTTAGGACACTTCTCTTACCTGTGAATTTTGTACTTTGCTGCTATCTCGATGTTGGTTTCTCTCCAACTTCTCTTTTGAACCATCATTTTTATTGGGTTTTGGTCATATAAACACTTGTACAGAATTCAGAAAAATATACCATACAGGTAGAACATTCATACAAGAAAACTGTATAAAACATTAAAGTAGAAGTACAAGCGATCATCTTTTACATTATATTTTCCTATATCCCTCTCTCCCCCATCCCCAAGAATTATCCACAAATATTAACAGATATCATTCTGAATAAAGAAAATAATTAAGTTATTAATAACAGGGTACCAAGAATTATTGCATCTCCTATACCTAACACCTCAGCCTACCCAATGTACCTTCTAACTCTTCCAATGCATACCATGTTGATGATCGGAAGGGTAACATGAAATTTTTTATTTCCACATCTGTGAGTTCTTTTTCAATAAAGCGTCTCCACTTGAAGAAGAATTTTTTTGGCTAATTTGCTTGGAGTACGGAGCCTGTCTATAGATTCGAGTGTCAGTGTGTGGCGTAACGTCATTTTCACTTGAGACAAGTCCGGGGGTCTATCATTGAGCCAGTGTTGAAGTAAAAGTCTCTTTGCTACCAGCGCAATGTAGTGCCATAATATATGGGGTTGTCTTCTAGCATTAGAAAGTGGGTGATAATGAAAAAGCCAGCGTACCGGATCTAAATCTCCTGTATCTCCACAAATCTCTCTAACCCACGTATCCACTGCTCTCCAATATGTCTGAGACTCAGAGCAGGACCACAGACCGTGCTCCAGATCCGTCATGGGTGTCTTACACTTTGGGCAATGGAGCCATCTCTCTTGATTGGCCTGAGAGGGAGGTATGTTGAAACCCTGAATGGTTCCGTGCATGATCCTAAATTGTGAATCTTTCCATCTCTCATTAATAACATGTTGTCTTACCATGCCCCACCCTTCAAGGATCTTCTGAGGAAGTTCCGGGTCTTTAAAATGTTTACGCCATTTATTAAAAAATCCTTTCCTTCTTTGTGGTCTCAGAACCTGTTTTAATTTGATGTATAATGAAGTAATAGATACATCATCTTCATTTATAGAGATCAGTTCAGACCACAAAGAATTCCCAACCTCCCCAGAGATGTCCCGCAAATGTGATAGGAGATGATATTTCAATTGACGATACTGTATAGCGTGGAATTGGGGTAAATTATATGTAGTCAAGACCTCCTTCTCAGTCATCCACCTTTTTTCTTCTAGGTTTATGAGATCTCCCAACGTATTAATTCCCTTATCTCTCCATGTTTTAACCAAAGAGTTTTCACGTCCTAAAGGAAAAGTCGGACAACCCCAGGGGTTAAGTAATTTCGAGACCCTCCATGCTAATTTGAGTTTTTTCCTAACCTCCTTCCACGTCACTATAGTATCTACTCTATAATTGCCGTAGGCAAAATCGTGTCGGCCCCCGAAATCGCCGTGGCTATGTCACACTGTGACGTCACCACGCGCGAGCAATGGCCGCGAAGCGGCCATTGCGAGTCGCTGCCCGAAAATAGAACCAGAGGCTCGGCCACAAACTTAGCGATTTACCGCTGAGGTAGCGCGAGCAATGGCCGCGAGGCCATTGCGAGTCGCTACCTCAGCCGCCGCACTTGCCGCAAGTCTCCCTATACTTTGTATGGGGATCCATTGCGAGTCGCTGTGTAGCGCGAGCAATGGCCGCGAGGCCATTGCGAGTCGCTACCTCAGCCGCCACACCTGCCGCATGTCCTCCTATACTTTGTATGGGGATCCATTGCGAGTCACTGTGTAGCGCGTGCAATGGCCGCGAGGCCATTGCGAGTCTACTTGCGGCGCGGTTGCGGTAATCCCCATAGAAAGTATAGGGCGAGTTGCTACTTTGTGTTCTAAGACCCTTACAACATAATAGTTCAATTTTCCTTAAATGATATCAACCATACAAATATATGTAGTTGGTGTAAAGATGTCATTGGAATAATTGGATTATTATTTGAAAATCTTAAAATAAATTTAAAAATAATCTAGACACCCGATGCATTTGCATCGGGCTCACAGCTAGTCTTTATATATCACCGTATTTTTCAAAGTGGGGGGCAAACAAGTCATCGGCGAGTGTAATAGGGCTGTTAGATCCCAGGGTCTGGCCCATTCCCCCTCCAAAGTTACATCTGAAAATCTATTAGTGCCTCTGATCCAATCAAGAACATTACGTAGGATACATGCGATACATGCTAAGTCTCCAACTTCTCTTAATGGATACTGACTTTTTCCTTCTTGTGTCCTTCTTCCTGCCTGGCAACTATTTCCGCCTCTGGATGGCTTGTCTGGATGGCAGGCCATCGGTAGGCAGCTAATTTCTGGAC
This sequence comes from Allobates femoralis, assembly GCA_033576535.1. Lineage (NCBI taxonomy): Eukaryota > Metazoa > Chordata > Amphibia > Anura > Aromobatidae > Allobates > Allobates femoralis. Next base: position 42,509,059 of record JARQOC010000002.1, on the reverse strand, counting down.
CCTGTTTTAAATCCAGATCCCTCAATAAGGGTTAAAGGGTGTCGTAATTCTGACAAGCATAGGGATCTGGGATCTTTTTTTTGACAAGGACCAAATTGGATCAAATCATGGTCTTTTGTGTTTCTATTATGTGATGGTTAGTATCTACCAAAAGTGGCCCATAAAAGAATAAATACTGAAGTTGTGACAGTCATGAGTTCTCTGGCCTCATGGATGCGCGGTACCTCAATGGGTCAGAGTAGTTTTGGCAGTACAATGGAACCTACACAGTATTAGCCACGTGGTTTTAATCTTATGGCTGCTCAGTGTATTTTTTTCTGTAGAGGAGGAATTCGAAAATGGCAAAAAATAATTAAAAAGATGACCACCCCGGGCTCTCCATTTTTGGGATGTTTCCATTAGCCAGTATAGTAATTTATAAGCTAATGTGAAGAGCCACAGGCATCTCTGCATAACGAGACTTTGTGCCACACTCTGCATTGAACCTGAAGGTCTGTTGACCCCAGACATAATTCTGTTTCCCCCAGGGACGGCACATGTTGATGTTGACTGGAACAGAAGTCGCTGTGCAATCTGCATGCTAATTGTGTTTCAGTAACTCTGCTTTTCCCTTGAAATGCCTCATTTTTCTGTTCGTCGCTGGAAAATGAGTGGTTGCTATAAATAGTATGAGGGTGGCATTAAATGTAGAAATAATCACTGTTACTTGGAAGAAAAAGACACATGATTCCTCCTGGTCTGTCATATGTTGCTTATCCGGAAGAGAAACCAACAAAAAATAAGACTTATTACTGGGTAAGTTGTAGGTTTAAAAGGAGGCTTGTACCCTTCCAGAAAGTACCTTGTACAGTACTGACGAGAAGCTTGTCAAGACTAGACTCCGCTATCGAGGGAACCCAATAGTCTTGTCGGTTGAATATGCAGCCTGTGGCTGTATTCAGACATCCTTGTGTTATGGTCTACATTTGGGCCGTAATACCTGGACAGATATTGGGTTTCCTTGTCTTGTTGCCTGTGCTGGAGCAAATCCTTAGCCTCAGTGCCGCCTTCTTTCTTGGAGACGTGGGAGGATCGCCGTCTATTTCCTGGAGGCGGGGGAGGATGGCCCCCTCTGGCCTTTCCTGGAGGCGGGGGAGGATGGCCCCCTCTGGCCTTTCCTGGAGGCGGGGGAGGATGGCCCCCTCTGGCCTTTCCTGGAGGCGGGGGAGGATGGCCCCCTCTGGCCTTTCCTGGAGGCGGGGGAGGATGGTCCCCTCTGGCCTTTCCTGGAGGCGGGGGAGGATGGCCCCCTCTGGCCTTTCCTGGAGGCGGGGGAGGATGGCCCCCTCTGGCCTTTCCTGGAGGCGGGGGAGGATGGCCCCCTCTGGCCTTTCCTGGAGGCGGGGGAGGATGGCCCCCTCTGGCCTTTCCTGGAGGCGGGGGAGGATGGCCCCCTCTGGCCTTTCCTGGAGGTGGGGGAGGATGGCCCCCTCTGGCCTTTCCTGGAGGCGGGGGAGGATGGCCCCCTCTGGCCTTTCCTGGAGGCGGGGGAGGATGGCCCCCTCTGGCCTTTCCTGGAGGCGGGGGAGGATGGCCCCCTCTGGCCTTTCCTGGAGGCGGGGGAGGATGGCCCCCTCTGGCCTTTCCTGGAGGCGGGGGAGGATGGCCCCCTCTGGCCTTTCCTGGAGGCGGGGGAGGATGGCCCCCTCTGGCCTTTCCTGGAGGCGGGGGGTCGGATGGCCCCCTCTGGCCTTTCTTGGAGACTTGGGGTCGGATGGCCCCCTCTGGCCTTTCTTGGAGACTTGGGGTCGGATGGCCCCCTCTGGCCTTTCTTGGAGACTTGGGGTCGTATGTCCCCCTCTGGCCTTTCTTGGAGACTTGGGGTCGTATGTCCCTTCTGGTCTTTCCTAGAGATTTGGGGTGGTTGGCCTTCTCTGGTCTTTCCAGGAGACTTGGGGTGGATGGTCCCCTCTGGAGACTTGGGGTGGATTCTTTGTTCAACACTTCATCAGTTCCGCCAATAATTTCAGTTGCTCTTCTCTGTACCCACTCTAATTCATCAATGTCCTTTTTAGAATTGTGTACAATTTTGGGATCTCCTTCTTTGGTGAGGAGGTTGAGGTGGGGGTTGAACCCCCACAGATCAATTGGTTATGGCCTACAGATCCTAAGGAGAAGGCATAATTCTTACATTAAGGTATGGTCCCACTTTGAAGCAGCCGCAACTGGCTAAAAGCCACCTTCTCGTGTTTGCCACATACCCCAATATCATCTTGTGGTTGTATTGCTAAGGTTTTGATGACCTTTTAGTGCTAGTTGTCCAAGGTGATCAGTGCTAAGTGTAAGCTATGGGCAAATCAACAGTCACATTTCACTGGTATTGAAGACACAGCTCATAGTACAGTAATAACCAGACTATATAACATACAGAAGTGAAACCTGGATGATAATGGAACAAGACAGAAGAATAATCAACATCTTTGTTTTTCTTGCCATCCATAGTACTGATAACATCCTTCTCCAGCTCCACAATTCAATCAATCAATATTGGAACAAATCAAGCCAGACAGGTCACTGGAAGCAAGAGTCACCAAGCTACGACTTGTCTACTGATCATACGATAAGAGAGAAATCACCACATCATGGTAGGAAGAATAGAAGGAAAAAGGCGAAGAGGAAGACCAGCAACCCATTGACTTAATGCAATCAAGATACTGGCATAGAAGACCCTGGTGGACCCAGCTAGGCTTGGAGAAGTCCCTGGTGGACCTTTCTAGACTGCACTAGATCGCTTTTTGTTCATCCATAAAGTTGCCATGGCTCGAGTTTGAGGTGAAGGCCGTTAAAATAACAATATATAAAGTGTAAGGTAGAGTTGGGATAAACGCCACATGCCAGGTGGCCATTGTGATGGCACCTTACATTTTTGTCTTAACCACCTCTGTGATTAAATGTTGGGACTTTTAACTCAGATATTTTTTGTTCCAATTTCATGATTTAACTTCAAAAAGAGTTAGATCTTATTTTTTTCTACTCTATAAAAATATCTAACAGATGGTGATGAGGTGGGGGTCAGTCTCTTGTGAGTTGTTTGTCTGCTAGTTGTTTGTCTGCTCTGTCTAACAAGGAGCCTCGCCCTGAAGTGGAATTCCAAGTGATATTCTGTCCAGGACCATCTGCTCGCCTGGATCTTGTCTCTTGCCCAATAGCGGTTGATCGGTTTGTAGGTATACGCTTGGGTTAAGGACTCCGCGGCTGGTAGTGCTCCAGCTGTTACAATGACAAGTGAAAATCAGACTGTAGAGTCACCGATCGCTCCATGAGCACCTGGCAGTGTTGCAAATTTAGTAAATGCTTGAGGTTACAATTTTGGAACATTGCACTGGTTAGATAATTTTTTTTTAAGGTTTTCTATTTCTGGTGTGCAATGGGAATGAAGTTGTAAGTGCAGAACAGTGGGTCATGCACCTACTTATTCACCACCGGATGCCTACCTCTTGTCTGATGGGTCACTCATATTTTTATGACCTATAAAAAAGGGTTTGCACACCTCCTAATATTAAGATGGGCGTTCATTAATGATTTCCCCTGACCCCCTTCTATTTATTGCAGGACACTGAATCTGCACATGTGTAATGATGTAAGTCTCTATAGGTTACGTGTGAGTTTGCAACACTGAACATGGTCTTTCTTTTACAGGTGCGAGTGGTGTGAGGTTCGATAATGGACCCAGTGGAATACAGAGCAGTCATCAAGTTCCTTTACTTGAAAGGTGTGTTCCTCGATAACAGATGGGGTTGCTCTGGAATTTGAGCGGTTTCCACTGACGTTCGATCACATTTGACATGATGATGCCAGTTCTTGACTGAATCCTATAATGGTGAATTGTCACCATAAACCTTTCATCTCATTGAATGTTTCCCTTTATGTCCAGTCTTTCAAGTAAAGGAACTTGATGACTGTTCTATTTTCCACTGGGTCCATTATCTCACCTCACACCACTTTAGCACCTGTAAAACAAAGACCGTGATCAGTTCAGCGTTTCAAATTGCCATGTAAGCTATAGGGACTTGAGTCATTACACATGTGCAGTTTCAGCATCCTGCGATAAATAGAAATGGGTCCGGGGAAATCTGTAATGAGCGCCCATTGTACATTAATATATCGGGGCACAGCCCCTTTTTTTTTTTTTTTTTTTTAATCCCTTCTTTCCAGACCAGGTTTTAATTACAAGCTATGCCTGGTTTCCCTTCACTTCCCCGGTTAGGGAACACAGTGGTAAGAAATGAGTGATGGGGACCATCCATATTTAGCTAAAACCTGATGTGGTTGAATGGCTTTTGCTCTTTGTTAACAATATTTGATTTAAAAAAAGTGCCTTAAGTTTTTAATGTTTCCAGCAATAGTAGAGTTAATTAATTAATTGCAGTATTAAGATGCATCGTGTATGTGCAGGACCCACCCACAGCATTTGCAACTCATTAGCATACAATTTCATCTATGGATTTGTCTAATTTCTAAAAGACAAGGAAAGATTTAATCGGCATTACATATAGGTATAACATCCTGGTGACGGGTTCTCTTAAACATTTGATTAATAGTTGAAGTCTAGATTACAGAACAGAGCTTTATTTACAGCTATGCATGCTTCAGAGCTGAAATCTGCAGTTATTTTTTTAAGATCTGGTGTCTGATAGTATTACCATATGTATTTACAAAGTGGCTCATTTATTTTACTTTCAATGTGGCAGACATTAACGTTTCCAAGTGTAAAAAATTATGGGAGGTTTGGTCTTCCTCTATGCCTTCCCTTTACTCTTCTTCATCTATGCCCTACCGTCCCTTTTTTTTTCTCTTGGTCTTCCTCTCTGCCGTCCCTTTTTTCTCTTGGTCTTCCTCTCTGCCCTCCCTTCCTTCTTGTTCTTCCTCGCTGTCCTCCCTTCTTGGTCGGTCTTGCTCTCTGCCCTCCCTCCATTCCTTCTTCGTCAGTCTTCCTCTCTGCCCTCCCTTCCTTGTTCGTCGGTCTTCCTCTCTGCCCTCCCTTCCTTCTTCGTTGATCTTCCTCTCTGCCATCCCTTCCTTCTTCGTCTTCATCTCTGCCCTCCCTTCCTTCTTGGTCGGTCTTCCTCTCTGCCCTCCCTTCCTTCTTGGTCGGTCTTCCTGTCTGCCCTCCCTTCCTTCTTGGTCGGTCTTCCTCTCTCTGCCCTCCCTTCCTTCTTGGTCGGTCTTCCTCTCTGCCCTCCCTTCCTTCTTCGTCTTCCTCTCTGCCCTCCCTTCCTTCTTGGTCGGTCTTGCTCTCTGCCCTCCCTCCATTCCTTCTTCGTCAGTCTTCCTCTCTGCCCTCCCTTCCTTGTTCGTCGGTCTTCCTCTCTGCCCTCCCTTCCTTGTTCGTCGGTCTTCCTCTCTGCCCTCCCTTCCTTCTTCGTTGGTCTTCCTCTCTGCCATCCCTTCCTTCTTCGTCTTCATCTCTGCCCTCCCTTCCTTCTTGGTCGGTCTTCCTCTCTGCCCTCCCTTCCTTCTTGGTCGGTCTTCCTCTCTGCCCTCCCTTCCTTCTTGGTCGGTCTTCCTCTCTGCCCTCCCTTCCTTCTTGGTCGCTCTTCCTCTCTGCCCTCCCTTCCTTCTTCGTCTTCCTCTCTGCCCTCCCTTCCTTCTTCGTCTTCCTCTCTGCCCTCCCTTCCTTCTTGGTCGGTCTTCCTCTCTGCCCTCCTTTCCTTCTTCGTCGGTCTTCCTCTCTGCCATCCCTTCCTTCTTGGTCGCTCTTCCTCTCTGCCCTCCCTTCCTTCTTCGTCTTCCTCTCTGCCCTCCCTTCCTTCTTGGTCGGTCTTCCTCTCTGCCCTCCTTTCCTTCTTCGTCGGTCTTCCTCTCTGCCATCCCTTCCTTCTTCGTCGGTCTTCCTCTCTGCCATCCCTTTCCTCTGTCATCCTCTCTGCCATCCCTTTCCTCTGTCATCCTCTCTGCCCTCCCTTTCCTCTGTCATCCTCTCTGCCCTCCCTTTCCTCTGTCATCCTCTCTGCCCTCCCTTTCCTCTGTGACCCTCTCTGCCCTCCCTTTCCTCTGTGACCCTCTCTGCCCTCCATTTCCTCTGTGACCCTCTCTGCCCTCCATTTCCTCTGTCTTCCTCTCTGCCCTCCCTTCCCTCTTAGCCTTCCTTTCCGCCCTTCCTTCCCTCTTATGGCCACTTTATACACACCAACTTATCTGTCCAACTTCTGACCAACTTACTGGTTGCAGTGAAATCATGGACACATTGCTCCATTTTGTGACTGTGTACAAATGGAACAATGTGTCCATGATTTCACTGCAACCAGTAAGTTGGTCAGAAGTTGGACAGATAAGTTGGTGTGTGTAAAGTGGCCCTTAGCCTTCCTTTCTGTCTGCCCTTCCCTCTTCACCCTACTTCCCTCTTCGTCTTCCTTTCCGCCCTCTCTCTTCATCTTCCCTTCCCTCCATTACCAAATCCAAATTTGTAGAAGAGATGCTTCTCTTTACCAAGGATGCTATAATTCAGATACTTTGCTAATCTTAGTCTTCATTATTAGAACAGACAATAGTTAAGTTACAGATAGAATTCCTAAAATAACCTCAGGAGCGTGGGCTGCTTGGTGTATGAAACTACCTAGCTTTTCACCATTCATTTCTCTTGGTAGGTACGTTTTGGAGCAGCAAGAAATAAACTTTATAAATTTTGCCTTTAAAGGGAACCTGTCTCTCCCCACCCAGGACATTTTATACTGTGCCCACCAGGTTACACGTGTGGTGTAAATGGGGTTGTAGTAACTCTTGTAAGGGCCCAGAGTGACCCCACATACCTGTGATATGAAGTTATATTTTGTGCACAGCTGGCTTCCTATTGAGTCACGGAGGCAGCCATTTGAGTCATGGTGGGGAAACGTCTCGCCACCCCTCCAGCCTGCTAATCCTGTCTGGCATCGGTCAAATCTCTCGCCCCTCCTCTGGCTGGCGCATGAGTCACAGGAGCACCCGCGTCGGCGCAGTTCAGCGGGTGTCAGGGCCATAAAGCAATGCTGAAGTTATGTGAGACTTCACTAATCTCGCTAGAGTTCAGCACTATGCACGGACACCCACAGGCTTGGCTGCCGCTGTCATAGCCGAAGTCTCGCTGACACCCGCTCCACTGCGCTGCCGCTAGTGCTCCTGTGACCCATACGCCGACCAGAGGAGGGACGGTGATTTGAACGATGCAGAGCGGGATTAGCAGCCTGGAGGGGCGGCAAGACGTATCCCCACCATGACCCAAATAGCTGCCTCCATGACTCCATAGGAAACCAGCTGTGCACAGAATATAAGTTTATATCAGTTATGTGGGGTCACTCTGGGCACACACAGGAGTTACTACAACCCCATTTACATCGTGTGTAGCCTGGCGGGCACAGTATAAAATGCCGTGGGGGGAAGGGTATTGGTGACAGGCTCCCTGTAATGTAAGATTAGAGTACCGTGCTTAAAAATATTACAAGAGATGGAATGAGGAAAACATGCAGGCAAAATCAGTACCAAAATAAATAAGGATTAACAAAGATGGCTCTTCCAGTTTGTGAGAATCCTCTTGGCGGTAGAGATGCTACAGGAAAAATCTGAGATATTGGCAATATATTTTGCTCTCCTTGATCTGACGTTAGTATTCAGTAGATCAGATGTTATAAAGGGGCTCCCCAAACTCTTCACCCCTCCCTATGCTGAAGTAAATGTGGTTAAATCTCAGATTTGGCCCTAATTTCGACACTGGGTTGGATTTTCCCTCAGGGACCTTCTAAATAAGCAATGGCCGTCATCTTACCGAACACACTTCAAGAGATCTATCCACCCTACACATGAATATGATATATCCATAATTCAGGGAGATGTTGCGCTCCTACAGGTTGCCAGGTATCAACACGTCTACAAATTTTAACCATGGGTGTTCACCAGTCACAATTGGTAAATGATGGAGTTGACCAATACTTGTTTCCTGGAGTCAATGAGGATTACAGTTCTGTCCCTTGAAAATAATTTGTTGCTTCAGTTATTTGACAAACGTTATAATTTTATCTAGATATGTGTTTTTAAATAATACATTTCTAAGATTTTAGCTGTTTAGAGAAGAGCTATGATTTCTATGTCAAATTTTGCGCCCCACCTTGTTTGCGCCCCACCTTGTTTGCGCCCCACCTTGTTTGCGCCCCACCTTGTTTGCGCCCCACCTTGTTTGCGCCCCTCCTTGTTTGCTCCCCTCCTTGTTTGCTCCCCTCCTTGTTTGCTCCCCTCCTTGTTTGCTCCCCTCCTTGTTTGCTCCCCTCCTTGTTTGCTCCCCTCCTTGTTTGCTCCCCTCCTTGTTTGCTCCCCTCCTTGTTTGCACCACCCCCTTTCCCCCATTGTTTGCTCCACACACAGAATTTCCATTGTCTGGAAATTATGAGAGCTGTCTGAAGGGGGCTGGCTGACTCAATAACTAAGCCAACCTCTGAATAGTCTGCCAATGCATAGATAGATGAGGGGGCTGGCTTAGCTAATGAGCCAACCCTCTTTTACACAGCACTGATAACATTGCTGAAATTTAAGGTCCTATTCTGTGTCGTCTTCAATCCAGACAAGGCTACTCTGACCGCCCCTGATATTTGGAGATGAGCGTAACATTCTCATTTCAGTATATTGTTAAATTCTGGACCTGGACCCTTTTTAATTCTATTTTATACTGAAGATTTGCAGCTCTGTGTGATGGAACTGGAGTTCTAACCACTAAAAATGGATACATAAAGGAATGAATCCAAACATATGCTGGTAAAATTTAGAGATTAACTTTAATCCCCACCCTAAAATAATCTCCTAAATCAAAGCGTCTTTGGAGACCTGGGTGACTGCCCCCGATTGACTCCGCACTTGCAGCGCAGCATCTGTTAATTTTTGTGTCTGGGATTTTTACTTATCCTTTGCCGGGGATTGTACTTTTTTCTTGTTTGTTCGTTGCCACTTTTTTTTTAATTTGTTTTTTTTTACCTTTTTATTCTAATTCTGAATTAAGTTGTATAAATCTAGTGTTCTGTATATTTAGGGCCGGTCCTCTTTCGCCTTTAGAGCTTTTGTCGTAAATCTAATTGTCCCCAGGAGAGGCAGATGGGCCGGGCGTACGCTCCTCCTGGCATGATGCCGTCTGTTCTTCCTGGCGTTGGTATGTAAAGCAAAACAGTATAATGACCGGCGTTGGCACCTCTGCATAGTGGGCACGGAGGAAGAACTACAGTAGTTTATGTCAGATTATGTCTACATGCTTAATACATTCTATGGACAAAACTCACATTAATCCCCGTCCTACACCAATGTCTTACTTTCATGCGTTGTGATGCCTCTTTGACCTGTTGAGGCTGGTGTACTTACTTTGAAAATCCTTATCGGAATCACTGCACTGAAAGCAAGTAACTTTGCCATTGGAAATTATAAATAGTCTTTGGACTTTTTAATGTTCTAGTTCACAACTCCTTACCTAGATTACCCGGCTGCTTCCTAAGCAAGGAGTGCAAACATTTTGTTATTTGGCTCTGAAGCCGGCCGGATCAGTTCTCCGATGCTGCAGAGACAGAGACGCAGTTTTGGGCAAGCAGAAGTATGAATGCAGCTCCGAAGTATTATTCAGGCTGTAGCTCAACCATAAATGTATTGTATCGGCAAAATGAATGATTGTTTTTGGGCAACTTTTAGACTCTGAATGGTCCTGAAATGTAGGGATTTCTGCTCATCCTGCTGATTCCATCACATTATAAAATACTCCCAAGGAGACCTGTAGCATTAGAGCGTCATCAATAAGTCAACGTGATGATAAGCTTATTAAATAAATGCAATGTAATTGTGATTATCACCCAGAAAGATGATGAGTGATTTCTCATCCTTTCAGTGTTCAGTCTGTTCAAGTGGCGCATGAGCGAACTTCTGAGTTCTCCGAGCTCCAAAGACGCGCGCGCGCGCGCACACACGCACGCACGCACGCACATTGAAGTAGGGAGGATGAAGGGTTAAATACCACGCTGCCGTATTCCACCATATATCAAAGAGTGAATATAATATTGATTTATTAGTCAATATGATTCAGGGTTCCCAGAAGCTTCCTGAAACGTAGCAATATTACATTGATTTTTGATGATAGTCTAATTCATTGAGATGCACTAGTACGGTACATATACACATACAGACACGTACGTGATGTGAGACAATATACTACAGTTATAGAAGCTAAATGAAGGATAGACAATTATTTTTAAAAAGCAAATATTGTGAAAGAAAAAATTTAAATACTTTGTCGTAGAACCATAGAATGGTATAAATGAAGGGAGCTCCTGGGTCATCAGGTCCAACCCCCTCCTCAAAGCAGGATTCACTAAATCATCCCAGACAGATGTCTGTCCGGCCTCTGTGTGAAGACTTCCACTGAAGGGCGAACTCGCCACCTCTCGTGGTCGCCTGTTCCACTCTTTGATCACCCTCACTTTTAAAAACATTTATCTAATCTGTGTCTCCTCCTATTCAGTTTCATCCCATTGCTTTTAGTTTTTCCTTGTGCAAATGAGAATACAGCTGATCCCTCTACAGTGTGACAGTCCTTGAGATATTTGTAGACAGCTATTAAGTCTCCTCTCAGTCTTTTTTTTTTTTTTTTGCAAGCTCCTGTAACCGTTTCCCGTAGGACATGGTTTGCAGACCAGTTACAATTCTGGTTGCTCTTCTCTGAACGTGCTCCAGATTGTTGACTTTTCTTTTTTTACAATGTGGAGGCCAGAACTGGACACATTATCCAGATGCGGTCTGATCAAAGAGGAGTAGAGGGCGACAAGGACTTCACGTGATCTACTCTGGATGCTTCTGTTATTGCATCCCAAAATGTTGTTTGCCTTTTTTTCTGCTGCATCACACTGCGGACTCATGTTCAGTCTGTGTAGTAGTGTACACAAGTCTTTTTCTCACATGCTGTTACTTGGCCCTATTCTTCCCATTCTGTATATGCTTTTTTCATTGTTCTTGCCCACATGTAGGACTTTGCATTTTCCCTTGTTATAACCATTCTGTTAGTTGCTGCCCACTGTCCCAATTTGAGATCTTTGAATCCTCTCTCTTCTCTAGTATTAGCTATCCCTCCTAGCTTTGTGTCATCAGCAAATTGATCAGTTTAACCTCCATTCCTTCACTAAAATCAAGGGCGGGAACAATTTTTCTGCCAAGGGCCATTTGGAAATTTCTACAATCCTTTGGGGGCCATACAAAATTATCAACTTGAAAATTACCTGCTATATTTGGTTAGACAATCAACTCCCGCTACTGTGGTGGCAGGAGCTGCTTCTCTTTCGCGTGGGTGATATTGGTCATGTTGCTTCTCAACTGCTTTTCCAGGTTTGCTAGAGGCCTAGACATCACAGTAGAGGTTGGGAGCTTATACCTCACTGAGGAGGCCGAGGCTGGGGCATAGAGATCACTGGAGAGCTGGATTTAAAGGGCAGGCAGTTGGCAAAATGCGTCTGCCAGTCTGAGCACTGCGATCTCCAGGAACCTGCTCGGGGGGCCGCAAAAAAGTAATTGAGGGCCGCATTCGGCCCTGGGGCCTGAGGTTCTCCGCCCCTGATCTAAATCATTGACAAAGATGTTGAGCAACACTGGGCCCAGGACAGCGCCTTGTGGTCCCCAAATGGAGACATTCTTCCATCTAGATGTGCGGCCGTTTATGGACCGCTTTTTGGGTCCGATCACTAAGACACCTGATGAATCCACCCAACAGTTGCCTTGTCCATTCCACATTTTTATTTTTTCGAGAAGGATAATATGAGATACTTTGTCAGATGCTTTGTTGAAATCAAGATCTACTACATCTACTGCGTTTCCCTGATCCAGCCAGTCAGGGATTGTGTCATAGAAGGAAATTTACGTTAGTCTGACATAAAGTATAAGATACCCATGCTGGCTCTGGTTATTATTAATAATAATAATATTTATTTATATAGCGCCATTAAATTCCATGGCGCTTTACATGCTAAAAGGGCAGACAAGGACAAGTACAATAAATGTGGACAATTTGGTCGTACAGATACAGGAGGGGAGAAGATCCTGTCCGCGAGGGCTCACAATCTACCACTTCATTCTCATCCAGGTCCTTGCCTACATGTTGTTTAATAATTTTTTCAAAGATCTTTCCTGGTATAGAAGTCTGGCTCACATGCCTATAGTTCCCTGGGTCACTGTCCAGTAGAACACCCAATGGCTTTGACACAATTGGGCTATGTTCACACTTGAGTCCTTGTGCTGCATTTTTGGAAAGAATCTCCTCCAAGTTTTTGTGAAGGATTTGGAGCGTTTCGGGTCTATACACTCAGTAAAAAGTATTTTTGCATAGCCTTGAACGCAGCAATCACATGGAGACTATCGGTGGCTACTGCCGTCTTGTAGATTTGAAAGTGCCTGGCAGGAGACCGCTGCAGCCAAAGACCACCCGGAGGACTACCGCTAGATGTATGGTTGTGATAGCAGTTGAGATGTATGCATCTGCACGTGTACAGTATGTGTATACCTAAACACCAAAAAAGACCTCCTATGCTCAATAAACTAAAAATCAGAGCGGAGAGCTGAGAGAAAGGGTGACCAAAGTTTCTTTGCAGAATATTTTTTATTAATAGAAAATATTAACACCCAGGGAGCAACACAATACAGGATAGATATTACATGAGAGCCAGGAACAATGCTGCACGCCAAACAGACATCTATTGCACTAATACAGAGCGAGTCAGTAGAGCAAACTACTAAAACCCAGGAATGATAGCAGCTAAGCTCATTAGAAGATAATCGACCCGGTAGCCAAAAGAGTAAAAAAAATAACAGGTTAAATGCCTTGAGACACATCTGCCATTGGATACAAGCGTGCCGTTTGACTGTCAGATGGCGGGATGGCCTTGACGCACGTTTCGCCACGGAGAATGTGGCTTCGTCAGAAGGCATTCAGGATGTGAATACCTGTTTCTGCTCCCATCAGATTAGTGAGCGGGCACCATTCATCTACAGGACATTTGCCTTTTTATAGCTCTACTTTTTAATCTTTGTCCTTTTTTGACAATGTGGACTACAAGAATATACCTTGTTCCCTAGGTTGTGGCAGGTCTTAACCTCTTAACGACAGCATTACGTCTCTAGACATCGGCTGTCATTACCCCCGTGTTTGAAGTGAGCTCCGGCGTGGAGCTCACTTCAAACCTCCGACATCTCAGCTGATCTCACTAGCTGAGATGTTGGTCTAACAGCACCGATCGGTCCCGCCATCCGATCGGTGCTGTTAACCCCTTAGATCCTGCCCTCAATCTCTGAGAGCAGGATCTAAGGGAGCCGGAGCCGGCAGCGCGCGCTTACCGGGCTCCAGGGGAGATCTCGCGATAGTATCGCGGGATCTCCCGTGCTGATGTGACAGGCCAGGGTCCTGGAACCTGTCATGGAGCATTTCCTGCTTGTGGTTGGCAGGGGCTCCAACCACAACAGGTCCGCGATTCTGACACATACAGAGGAGCTGCAGCTCCTCTGTATGTGTCAGAAGTGATCGGACTGTGCATCTGCATGCCTCTCTATGGGCCAGTGTAAAAGTAAGAATCAATAAACAAATAAAGTTTTTACAAAGTTGAAAAAAAAACATAAGTTCAAATCACCCCCTTTTTCTCCCATCCACAATAAGTATTAAAAAATTAAATAAAATACACATATTTGGTATCGCCGCGTTCAGAATCGCCCGATCTATCAATATAAATAATCAAATAATGAGAGCCGTAAACTGCGTAGCGCAAAAAATGGTTCAAACGCCAAAATTACGTTTTTTGTTTTTTTTTGGTCGCTGCAACAATGCTAAAAAATGCAATAACGGGCGATCAAAACAGCGCATCCACCCAAGTATGGTATCATTAAAAACGTCAGCTCGAGTCGCAAAAAATAAGCAGTCACCCAGCCCCAGATCCCGAAAAATGAGGACGCTACGGGTCGCAGAACATGGCGCAAAAAGTGCAATGTTTTTTTTTTTCATGCTTTTGAATTTTTTTCCACCACCTAGATACCAATAAAGGTAACATGTTTGGTATCTACAAAGTCGTACTGACCCGAGGCATCGCACCGTCAAGTCGGTTTTACCATATAGTGAACACGGCGACTAAAAAATCCAAAAAACAAACGTGTAATTGCACTTTTTTTGCAATTTCACTGCACTTGGAATTTTTTTGCAATTTCCCTGTACATTATATGGTAAAACAAATTATTGCATCTGAAAGTACAACTCGTCCCGCAAAAAACAAGCCATCATATGTCAATACTGACAGAAAAATAAAAAAGTTATGGCTCTTGGAAGCCGAGGAGCGAAAAAATGAAAAATGACAAATTTCTTCGTCACTAAGGGGTTAATGAACTTTGCACACCTTACTCCCTTCGTTAAAGAAGCTTGGGCCTCTTAGTTGATTTTTGGAGCATCTTTAAAATGCTGTGTGCTGCTGCCGGTGCCTGACGTACAGTTGTTATAATTTACCTTACAAAAGAGGCATAAATTATAAGATAGTCAAGCATTTGCCAAAGCAGGGTCGGTAGGCTAAACATCCGAAACAGTCTCTTCAATTTCCCTGAGTCCAACTCCAACTTCACCAAATTGGACGCAGCCTCCGACTCTACAACCATGGCTGTGAAGTCAGTAAGCCAAACATCCGACTGACTCCCAACTCTTCAACTTCCCTGAATCCTACTCCGACTGTACCAAATTGGACATCGGCTCCGATTCCGCAATCCTGGCTGTGAAGTCAGTAAGTCAGATGTAAGGAAAAAAGGTGTGTGACGGTCCGCGCTGCTGTGTCACAAAGTCACAGGATGTTTTACTGAAGCACTGTCTTCTCCGTGACTTTGTGACACAGCAGCGCGGACCGTCACACACCTTTTTTCCTTACATCTGATACCAGTTGTCCACGTCCTGTGGTAGGTGGAGGTCCAGCAGCAGCTACATTTCTCGCGCTCCAGCCGGTTGTGGGTTTGCACAACCCAGCAAGGTGAGTGGCCATTACACATCACCTTTTTCCAAAAAAGTGTCATCATTGATAGGGCACTATTCTGCGCCTCGTTGTGTCTCCTTGTGTTTACACAAAGTCAGTAAGTCAAACATCCAACTGTACCAACTCTTCACTTTCCCTGAATCCCACTCCACCTAAAATGTGCACCGACTCCTCAGCCCTGTGACCAAGTCCTGCTCTGCCAACTCAACAAAAATTTTGGTGGCGATGGCCAAGACTGATTAAGGGAGAAAAATCCCCGAAAAGATTGCAACAAATTTTACGACAGAATTCTGGTGAAAATACCGGTAGCTTGAGCCTGGGTCTATGTGCACACAATTATTAAAGTGGAATTTAGTGATTGAAAAATCAACATATTAAAATAAAAACGGGGTGCAAAATGGCACCTGATGAAAAATGTGCACAACTCCTAATAAATGTGGCACCTATTTAGCCAGGGCTAATGCAGTGGTAAAGAATTATGGCCTTAGAATACAGGTAAAAAAAACACATATGGCTGTATGAAAGGTTTTGTCAAAGCCAAATACTAGAAAGCATAAAAAAACAAAGCAGTTTTATATAAGAAATGACATGCCAAATAAGACAAAAACATCAATGTTAAACTCCATAAAAAAAATTTGAAAAAAACAAAATGGAGGATCTGTGCCGTAACTTACATAATTGGCAAAAATCTGTAAAACTGTAATGTCAAAAACTCAAAAGTATGGAAAAATATGGAGGCTACATAATTTGTACAGGAAATCTGGAGCATCAAAAACTCAACACATCGGCACTGACTCATGGGCATCAAAACCGGACACAATGAGGGGTGAAGTGGGGGTTTAGGGACTCAATAAGACAAGTCTTTACTTTGATCTTAATAAATAAATTGAGGGGGGAAGAATTGGCAATTTAGCTAATTTTTTGCTTTAGGTAGAGGTATGATAACTCCCCCCACCCCCCCTACCAGGGTTGTGATTGCTGTTTCGTAGCTGTTATCAATATTTTGCCTAATTTGGCCACATTTATTAGTGTATAATCAGCACCTAGTATGGAGAGTCTTGCAGTTCTCCTAATAATAAAGTAAAGCCGTTGAGTGTTTAAGACGAGAGTGATGGAAGAACAGACAGAGCCGCCATGAAAAGCTTTTAAATGTGTAATAAGAAACGGATAAAGATGTTGGAAATGTGCGTTCCGGCAGAAAGTGAAATCTGCATCTGGAGAGTCGGAGAACGGAGCACTGTCTCACAAATTAATGTAGGACCAAATTCAATTAGGAGCCAGCTGTGAAATCTGCTCCGTACAAGTTCCCTTTTGTTTCTTCAAAGTTCACATCTGATCTCCGAGTCCCAACATGAGTTTCTGCAGTCTTAACCCTTCTTGTACCGGTTCTCCTGGATTTAGATGGATTCTAATGCACAACCAGCCGACGGTCTCTTGTTGCCACTGTCGTGGATCTCATTAAGGATCAGATCTGAGGGCCGAGTGTGATCTCTATGACACTGACACTTTTAGGGATCATGCGTTTCTCTTATTTCCTTTTAATAGCCAAATTTATAAAGAAAAACTTGGTGATTGTTCTGCGAATGCAAGTTTTAAGCAGATTTGTGTCTCCTTGACAACAGACTACAAACTAACCATGCGTAGTCTGATCCTCTCTTCCACTGCTCATGGCCTGTCCTAAAAAGAGGATATATGTGGAATCCAACTGCGCTGCTGTACAATCGACCATATACCAAGGAAATCGGTGAATTAAAGTGGCTTTAGTCAATGCATTTCAAGGTGTATTCCTCACCCCTTCATCAGGACAACCACCAATACCTGTCACTGTTTTTATTAGACAAGACCCTATTGCGCTTTCTATACCACAGTTATTCATTCATGGCCTGTCTGGAGTGACGCCACTTCTTGGTGCGCCACAGATACCTTAATTACGGTATCTGATTGATTAGAGATGAATTAGGAAAAAAATATTTTTAAAAGAAGCTCCTAAAAACTAATCATCGACCATTCTGTGTATGCAGCTCCCACAGAACAAGCCGTAGTCTGATCCTGTAGTATCTGGATTTGCGCCCTTTTCTCATGACTGGGCCAGTAACAAGTCTGGTTTTTTTTGGGGAGACTGTTGTCCGGACTCTGTGCTGCTCATAGATGAGGCTTTGTCACAGTGTATCAGTGCAATTGTTATCCAGCAATGGATGGAGACTTTAGCCAGAGATGTTTCTCTCTTAGAGGATTCCCTAAAGGCTGGTTTCACGTTGCGTTTTTTTTTTAAATCCGATGCTGTCCGATGAAAATCGGACAGCATCGGATACGAATCAGCCCTCCATGTTATCCAATGGGGATCGGATCAGATTTGGCATAATTGCCATCCGATTTGCCTCTGATCCGATTCTGTCCGATTTTTTGCAGGAGCAAAAATCATAGACTGCTGCAATTTTGGCTCCTGAAAAAAATTGAATCGGATCAGAAGCAAATCGGATGGCAATTATGCCAAATCCGATCCGATCCAATGACTTTAACATGGGGCCCTATGGAGCAGAGTCCAGAAAACATCTGATGTCTCCTCGGACCCCATTTTAGTGTACTGAGCACTATAAAACTATTATGTGCCGCCTAATTTCACTTCCGCAATGCATATACATACACACTATATACATACATTGCAGAAGTTAAATATAACTAAAATCAAGTGTTAAAGTAAAAATCTTTATTCTCACCTGCCAGCGCTCCCCCAGCGTCTCCCATCAGCTTCCCACTTGGTAACAGGACCTGTGATGATGTCACAACCCGATCAGCTGATCGGGTCACATGAGCGGTTACCGCGGTAACCGCTCATGTGACCCGATGACGCTTCTGACATCATCACAAGTCCTGTAAAACAGATCAGGAGCTCTATGGAGACGCCGGGGGAGCGCTGGCAGGTGAGAATAAAGATTTTTTTTATCTTGGAATGACAGGAGAGGGGACAACAAGGGGACAACAGGGGGACAACAAGGGACAGGAGGGGACAGCAGGGACAACAAGGGGACTGCAGGGGACTGCGAGATGACAGGAGGCAGAGAGGAGGGGAGTGAGGTGACAGACCAAACTGATCCTTCAAAATGTCGGGATCAGATGCCTATTTGGCATCCGATTGCAGGGATCAGTTTGGATCCGATGCTGTCCGATTTTCATCGGACAGCATCGGATTTAACTATAACGCAATGTGAAACTAGCCTTGGGGTCAACAACCGGAGTCACTCCAGCTATTGTGAAGCTACCACTCCCAGCATATGTGGCTGTGAAGCAAGGTTAGATGTTGTATTCCGCCTGTGGATGTAGGAATGTGTCTATTCATTGACAGCAAGCAGAGATCTTATAGATAATTTACCATGATGAATATTCTGACCGCAATCCAATAAAGGATCTTAAGTTTCCATTCTCCTCCTCGTCACCCTTGAAATGTGAATTGTATTACACGCTGCTTAGCAGCTCCTAGGGTTTCCATGTTCGCGCTGCGGGTTTGGGTTTCTGCTCGGCCTGTGAAGTGCCTGCATGTTTTTAATTATATTGCATTATGGAAACGTGGCCAATAAAATCTAGGTCAGTCTCTTGCAGCCTGTTCAGTGCTCGGAGGAGGAGGAAACTTGCCGCTTTGCCTGACTGCAGCTGATTCGGGACGTTTCTTCTTCCTTCTAATAGTCATTGTTCTGAGGAATGTTGCCAATTTCGCGCCCCCATTGGGTGTTATCGTACCCCATGTCGCCTGTCAACACTTCACGTATGAGATTATACAGACGGACGCGGAATAGGAACAATATTTTCCAATTGACAGTTGCACCTGTTGGGGATATATTGGGCCTCATTCAGATGTGGGAGAAAAGGCAGTTTTTAGTCTCAGTCCATTTCTTGTACCATCAGGTTGCATATGTCTTTTTTTTTTTTTTTTTTTTTCTTTTAGCAAAAAAAATAACTAAAATCCAAGCTTCTGCTACTCCTCAAACAGTTAAAACACAGGAATGGGCTGTTTTTTTTGTTTTTTCTTTATTTTTCTCATGGACCCATTTATTGAACATGTTTGATCCATAACTGGAATAAAAAAAATGTTTGTGTCTTTTGTGGACGCTCAGACAACAGAACAGCCCCATAGACGCTAATGGGTAACTGTCAGATCGGTGAAACGCTCTGATAGTACAGGTGCGTGAAAAATGGACGTCTGAATGAGGCCCGAGGGAACCATCAGTTTATGAAGTCTGTGCTGAAAGTGGTAATGATCTGAGCGGGTATGACAAGGGTCAAATGCTGATGTCTGGATGATGGGTGCCAGAGATTGTATATGATGGAGGATCCTAGTGGGATGTCCCTGGTATGAAGTGATTAATATATGTATGAAATGTGATCATTGGTAAGACAACCTGTAACCAGCAATAGGGTCATGGGTGCAACCAGTCATTTACACATAGAGACTGATGGCTGACCCGTCTAATCTGACCCAACAGAGAAACAATAGTACAAACTGATAAAAAATAAATGCATTTTTCAATGGCTGGTGGGGACACCTGCTAGTGACAGGCCTGGTCCGCTCCTGCCAGTGACTGGCCCGGCCGCTAGGAGGGAGTTCCCGCCAGTGAAGGGCCTGGTTGGCCAGGGTTGACCTTGCCACGGACGGGCCCGGCCGCCGGCAGTTGCCTCTGCAAGGGACAGGCCCGACCTCCAGGGGTTGCCCCCGCTGGGCATGGGTCCCAGCTGCCAGGGGTTGCCCCCGCCAGGGACTGGCTTGGCAGCCAGGGTTGCCCTCGCCACGGAAGCACCCAGCCGCCGGGTTTCCTCTTTGATTCTTGGGGTAGTGTTGGGCAGGCAGTTGGGTTATTATTTGACCTCTGGGGTAGCTTATTGGGTAAAAAAAAAAAACAAAAAAAAACCCTGTGACCCACAGCTACTGTATAAAGATTATATACAGGGGATTAGAACTTGTCAAACTTGGCTGTCCTGAACTGTGCCTTGCCGTTCCCATCCTCCCTTCCTAATTTTAATATTTTTCATGTGACCTCTTTGTCAAAAGGTGGTAATTCACTCGCAAATTAAGAAAAACAAAAGCGAGTGGCCACTTAATGAGTTAATTCAGATGGTTCGTTTGGTCTTTTTATTTTTAGGAGAATAATTTAGAGTTTGTGTTTTATACTTCTGGTGAAGTATTTATGACATATTTGATTAAAGTTGTGTTTTTGCCAATAAAACCTTCTAATAAAGATGTCTGTGGCCAATCCTCACCGTTCTACAGGTCAACAGTGCCAACACAGTAGAGTTTGTGTTGCTCCACCCCCATAAATTTGGATTCCAATTGTTTTAGTTTAAAAAGAGATCAAATAAGTTTTGTAAGAATCCCTTATTTGACCATTCTGTTCTAACCATATTCACTTTTCTTGTAGGTGGTGTGATGTCAGAGTGATGTAATGGAGTCCAGGCCACAGGTATGTAGTCGTCTTACCGAATCCTGAATATGTCCCGGTGGTCCCGACGCTCCCTCCTCCCGGTGGGGCTGCAGGATTGATCTTGGCATTGGTCTTTCTCTTTGTTGGTCCTTCTTAACCTCGTTATTACCCTGGGTCTGATCCGGAGCCGCATCCATTCGTGTTTAGTGATCAAAGCCGAAGTAAAATGCTATTAATGGCGTTGATAAAGCGTTTTTATATGGGGTTGAATTTCACTTCAGTTACTAATGAGATGATCGCGGGGATAAGCGGACGCTCTCTTAAATATTTAGCCAAGTTCTAAGTATCCGAGAAATACCTTCAGTGCCGGCGTTGAACTTTCTTTGGCCGCCGTCCAGGATGTTGTAATGTCGCCGATTTGCGGCTATTTTGGTCTGTAGAACGGCTCCCCGGCACTGGCATCATTACTGCATGTACTGAGGGCTATAGGAGCGGGAGAGATCTGATTTCAGATGATTTATTTGTGTTGTGATAACTGAACCTATATTAGACTACACAGAAGTATACATGTGTGCCGGATACACTAGCCAGGTTTATTGCATTCTACTTCTTATTTATTTGTTGTCACATTTACTGTATTCATCAAACTACAAGGTAAACCCTAGGCTTACAGAACACAAAAATAGCATTTTGTGTTTCACTTTTACTTAGAAGAACTAAGGCTGTTTTAAGGGGATTGTGTTTTTAATTTTCTTTTCTTTTTAAATGTATTAAGATATTTTGCAGAGAGCTATGGAGAATTGAAATAAACTGATTTTGCTATTTTAAACCGGTCAATGAATCATACCAGACTCACACTTCATGTCCTGTACAGATGACATGTCAGCAATCATCTCATCAATAGACAGGATTACAGTGACTGATATCACTACTAGATACAGTAGATAACACAGGATCGACCATTCACAATAGGTGATATCACAGCTCACCTCCTCCTCCTGTACAATGACTGATAACACCTCTATATACAGTAGATAACACAGGATCGACCATTCACAATAGGTGATATCACAGCTCACCTCCTCCTCCTGTACAATGACTGATAACACCTCTATAGTAGATAACATAGGATCGACCATTGACAATAGGTGATATCACAGCTCACCTCCTCCTCCTGTACAATGACTGATAACTCCTCTATATACAGTAGATAACCCAGGATCCACCATTCATAATAGGTGATATCACAGCTCACCTCCTCCTCCTGTACAATGACTGATAACACCTCTATATACAGTAGATAACACAGGATCCACCATTCACAATAGGTGATATCACAGCTCACCTCCTCCTGTACAATGACTGATAACACCTCTATATATACAGTAGATAACACAGGATCCACCATTCACAATAGGTGATATCACAGCTCACCTCCTCCTGTACAATGACTGATAACACCTCTATATACAGTAGATAACACAGGATCCACCATTCACAATAGGTGATGTCACAGCTCACCTCCTCCCCCTGAACAATGACTGATAACACCTCTATATACAGTAGATAACACAGGATCCACCATTCACAATAGGTGATATCACAGCTCACCTCCTCCTCCTGTACAATGACTGATAACACCTCTATAGTAGATAACATAGGATCCACCATTCACAATAGGTGATATCACAGCTCACCTCCTCCTCCTGTACAATGACTGATAACACCTCTATATACAGTAGATAACACAGGATCCACTATTCACAATAGGTGATATCACAGCTCACCTCCTCCTCCTGTACAATGACTGATAACACCTCTATATACAGTAGATAACACAGGATCCACCATTCACAATAGGTGATATCACAACTCACCTCCTCCTGTACAATGACTGATAACACCTCTAGATACAGTAGATAACACAGGATCGACCATTGACAATAGGTGATATCACAGCTCACCTCCTCCTCCTGTACAATGACTGATAACACCTCTATATACAGTAGATAACACAGGATCCACCATTCACAATAGGTGATATCACAGCTCACCTCCTCCTGTACAATGACTGATACCACCTCTATATACAGTAGATAACACAGGATCCACCATTAACAATAGGTGATATCACAGCTCACCTCCTCCTGTACAATGACTGATGACCCCTCTATATACAGTAGATAACACAGGATCCACCATTCACAATAGGTGATGTCACAGCTCACCTTCTCCTGTACAATTACTGATAGCAACCCTATATATGTGGCTACTGAAACCAATGTTTTATTTACTCATTTGTTTTTTTTGTGGCTTTTCTAATGGTTAGAAGGAAAAAATCTAAAAAAAATAAATATTTATATTTATATATATATATATATATATACTAGCTGTGAGCCCGATGCAAATGCATCGGGATTCTAGAACGTGCATTAATGTGATTATAGTAGTTATAGCTACTTTTTGAGGGAGTCCAATACTTTTTTTGGGGGGTCCAATACTTTTTTGGGGGGGTGCAATACTTATTGGGGCGCGTGCAATGCTTTTTGGGGTGCGTTCAATGCTTTTTGGGGCGCGTTCAATACTTATTGGGGTGCGTTCAATACTTTTTGGGGCGCGTTCAATACTTATTGGGGTGTGTTCAATACTTACTGGGACGCGTTCAATACTTTTTGTGGCGCGTTCAATACTTTTTGGGGCGCGTTCAATACTTATTGGGGTGCGTTCAATACTTTTTGGGGCGCGTTCAATACTTATTGGGGTGTGTTCAATACTTTTTGGGGCGCGTTCAATACTTTTTGGGGCGCGTTCAATACTTTTTGGGGCGCGTTCAATACTTATTGGGGTGCGTTCAATACTTTTTGGGGCGCGTTCAATACTTATTGGGGTGTGTTCAATACTTTTTGGGGTGTGTTCAATACTTATTGGGACGCGTTC
The DNA here is from genome assembly GCA_033576535.1 of Allobates femoralis. Classification (NCBI taxonomy): domain Eukaryota; kingdom Metazoa; phylum Chordata; class Amphibia; order Anura; family Aromobatidae; genus Allobates; species Allobates femoralis. The sequence continues at coordinate 42,485,700 of JARQOC010000002.1, read as the reverse complement.
AATACTTTTTGGGGCGCGTTCAATACTTATTGTGACGCGTTCAATACTTATTGGGGTGTGTTCAATACTTTTTGGGGCGCGTTCAATACTTATTGGGGTGTGTTCTATACTTTTTGGAGTGCTTTGCTGGGCTAAACCTGAATGGTGCACAGGGGGTTAATCACATGTCAGGTCTGTGTGTGAGTGAAGATGTGCTGATTGACTCACTGGGTTGCAGCTGGGAGTGAGTAGGCTGGATAGGAACCTGCCAGGTGTCTGAGTGAGGAGAGGACGATTCAGAAGTTCAGAGCACTGCCATGTGAAGAGGTGCTGGAAGTGATCCGTCCTCAGTGGGTAAGTGATGGGAGCCTACCAGCTGATGTGTGCATGGCAGCCAGTGTCCAAGGGCCAGGCGGTCACAGCTGACTTTGGGACATTGAGGGGGGGGGGCTGTGCGGCCATTGAGGGGGGGGGGGGGGTCTGTGCGGCCATTGAGGGGGGGGGGGGGTCTGTGCGGCCATTGAGGGGGGGGGGGGTCTGTGCGGCCATTGAGGGGGGGGGGGTATTCTGTGCGGCCATTGGGGGGGGGGGTCTGTGCGGCCATTGAGGGGGGGGGGTCTGTGCGGCCATTGAGGGGGGGGGTCTGTGTGGCCATTGAGGGGGGGGTCTGTGCGGCCATTGAGGGGGGGTCGTCTGTGCGGGTAGTAGTAGTAGTAGTAGTGGTAGTGGTAGTGGTAGTGGTAGTAGTATGATGTGGATGATTGATGATGTGGATGATGTGGATGATTGATGATGTGGATGATTGATGATGTGGATGATTGATGATGTGGATGATTGATGATGTGGATGAATGATGATGTGGATGAATGATGATGTGGATGAATGATGATGTGGATGAATGATGATGTGGATGAATGATGATGTGGATGAATGATGATGTGGATGAATGATGATGTGGATGAATGATGATGTGGATGAATGATGATGTGGATGAATGATGATGTGGATGATGAATGATGATGATGATGAATGATGATGATGCCCTTAGAAGGTATACGGAGATATACTGTGGGAGCGACTCGCGAGGCTCGGCCACAAAGCTAGCGAGTTCCCGCTGAGGCTAGCGAGTCGCTACCTGACCGGGAAATCGCTAGCTTTGTGGCCGAGCCTCTGGTTCTATTTTCGGCCAGCGACTCGCAATGGCCTCGCGGCCATTGCTCGCGCAGCTGACGCCTCGCATTGGCCGCTACGCGGCCAATGCTTCGCCGTGGTGACGTCACAGTGTGACATATCCACGGCACGTTTTTTTGGTCCGACACGAAAATGTCTTAGACAATTATATAGTAGATATATATATATAATATAATATACTGTGTTTAAATCAAATGTTAAATGTTAAAGTAAATTTAATAAACTATTGGTCACTCTCTGAAACGTTCCCTTTAATAGTTTCTAGGACCCGCCAATGCCTCCTGGAGTGCAGTTACAGAGGTGTATTAAAGCTCCACAATACTGTTTTGATACCGTGTTTATTATATTTTGGATGTATTTAAGAGAAAATGGTTCCATTTAGGAAGGTCTTCACAGTAAGGAGCCACCCTGCCTCTTATACTGATACCATCGTCTCAGTGGAGCAACTATGGAATCTAGATGTCCACTACAACCTACGCACGTTTCACACCATATGATTAATAAGGGGGTGGACATAACGTGGGAGGAAACCTATTTATATTACTGGTCATTTGTACTGAAGTTGATGTATCACAGGGAAGACTCCTGTATTGAAAAATAATTTGGATGTTGGCTGAGAAGGGATTATATGTCAGAATTAAATGTAACTTCAGTCTACATCTAATGTTACCTTTACACGCCGCTACTGGATGGTGGCAACAACCGGGTACATGAGAGAAATGTATCTTGCACCACCAATTCAACCCGAGGTAGCGGCGTGTGAAGACGGTTGTAGCCACCCGTCAGTGGCGGCACCTGTTTCAGAGCACTGTCCTAAAACAGGTGGTTACCCAGCCGATGGTAGCGACCTGTATCGGCGTGTAAATAAGGAACAGAAGGGTTGTTCCTACACCATGCTATGTAGCTGGGGCGTGACACAGCCTCCGGGAAACCACCCCCCTTCAGCGATCATTGGAGGAAGCTCCTGCGTTACGATTGGTAGTCGCTGCATAGAGAGGCATATTTAAGGAGCTGACCAGTCACACTACACAATTGCTCGAGCGTCATGTATTAGTCAGCCTCCTGCGCTGCCTGGCCTATCATGATGCTATTGCTTTGTCCTATCAGCGTACGAACGTCTCGTAATCCACAATTGTGGCACGCCTATGTGCTGTCCATGCTGCACCAGGACCGCCCATATTAGCTTGTTGTAGCGGTGTGTAAATGAGGTAAGGTGCTCTGCAGAAGGTAACTTGAGACACCCGGTGGTGTATCCAGAGATAGATGTAACCTACCGTAGCGCACCTTGTTGCGGCGTGTAAAGTTGGTGCGTTTACCGTTGACAACCGTTTGTGCGTGCTCGTGCACGTGAAGTAGCTGGTTGTTGCCACCATCCAGTAGCGGCGTGTAAAGGTACCATAGCTCTGCTGAATCACGGTACCTGCCAGTCTACTCCTCTCTGCTGCATCAAGGTACTTGGTGTCCTGCTTGTATCTGCTCTCATCATGTTGGCCCCTTGGTTAGTGCTGTTGCTTTGCAGCGCTGGGGCCCTGAGTTCAAATCCCAGAAGACGACCCCTGCAAGTAGTTTGTATGTGCTCTTTGTGTTTGTGTGGGTTTCCTCCAGGTTCTCTGATTTCCTCCCAAAGACTGATAGGGAATTTAGACTGAGATGCCTGCTTATATAGCACCATTAATTCCACTGTATTTTACAAAGCATAAAAAAAATGAGGTAATGTGCTCCCTTAGGCTTGTTTCACATTGCCATTTTTTGCCATCATTGTGAGTCCGTCACAAACTGGATGCACCTGCATGCATTTTTTTTTAGCCCCATTGACTTTCAATGGGATTGGATACTCTTGCGGGTACATCCAGTTGTGTAGGTTTTGCCCTGGATCCGTATGGATGCACGTGTCCATTTTTTTTTTTTTCTTCACGGAGGCCAATTATGCATCTGGATGTGATTTTTGTTCTTCGTGAAAAAAAAGCGAAGCCTTGGATCCATATTTATCCAGGGCACCACGTGTGAAATCTCAATGAGGGCCTATAGACCATGGAATCAACCGGACTCCGGATCCTGGTGGATCTAGACTTCCATGAACTGGGCGTGTTCATAATGCAGTGTTAAATGACGCCCCCTAGGGTATGAAACCAGCATTACTCTCAGGCACAGAAATGCCAATCAGGTTGTCAAGTGAGTTTACAGTTGCCCATTGTATACCACAGGCGTTCTCTGGATGTGTCCAGTGAATTTAGAAGTCTGCCTGTGTTAACTGTTGCTTTCTGATACCGTGTCGTACTCTATGCTATACAGCTGACAGTCAGTGCGGGGGGGCGGTTATTGCGGCTGCTCACTATACACCGAGTATTGACTTAACCCACGAAAGCGCCTCCCCAATGACTGTAATCTGAACATTGCTGGAAGGATCAAATTTCCCGGCAGTGGGGTCCAGTGTGCAGATGCCAAGCAGGTTCAGAATTTTAATAATCACAAGAAGAAAACATAAGATGCACTGACCGTTGGTGTGCGACATGCGGGCGGCTGTAGGATGCGGGCTGAGTCCACCGGGACAACGTACATTTCGCTCAAGTGAGCTTCTACTGGTCCAGTAGGAACTCGCTCGAACAAAACGTACATTGTTCTGGTGGACGCAGCCCGCATCCTACAGCTGCCCACATGTCACCTGTGTGCTTGTCTTAAAGTCCATCCAAAGATCACCAACGGTCCATGCATCCTATGTTTTCTTCTTGTGATTACTAATGTTTTCTGTCAGCGGGATTGCACCCGACAGTGTGGTGAAGCAGCCTCCTATTATGGACATAAGGTCAGCACGTACCAGGTCCACATAGTAGTACGGGTCTCTCTACGCAAATAAGGTTCAGAATTTTACTAACCTGCAGATTACTCCCATATCTGCAGGTTAATAGTGTTTTTTCCTTTTTCATATAATAGGTTGCCTTTAAGTAGAACTACTGAGGTTTTGCTATGCAAATCTACTTGCAGAAATGGCCAACTTTTTTTTTTTTCCCCGAAGCGGCTTTGCTGGTGTCTGAACATTTATTGTGTTTTTTTTTTTTGCTTGTTTGTTTTTTTTATTCCGACTCTACTTTCTGCTACAAAGTGCTGGTAGAATGCTACTTTTAACCAGTTTGTGGTTGCCGAGCCCTGAAGCAGTTAAAAGACGAAACAAATGATAGAACAATCTCCTGATGTCGCTTTTACGTTGTTGTGCGCTGTGTTGACTTTTTGTGACGCTTTTGGATCACTGGAAATAAAATACTCCAAAAAATGTTAAGATCTCGGGACTCGCCAAAAAACTAAGAGAAGTGGACATCATGAAGTGTCTTCCACTTGGTTCTCTGAAGAGGAGCGGCCGTCTAGGGCGGTTGCACCAATGGCATGTCTGCCCCTGCACATACCTTTAAAGGGAACCTGTCACCTGGATCTAAGCCCCTACACTATCACTACCTGCCCCTGCACATACCTTTTAATGTTTTCTAGGAGGATTTTGAAGATTCTCCTTTACAGAAGATGAGGGTATGTGCACCACTGTTTCGAGCCTTCCTATTGAACTCTATTCTAAAGCACTAGCTATTGAACCCGTTCTACCTCCGGGTGTGGAGCATTCTTGTTGCCACATTTTTAATTTTATTGAATTAGCTGAAAACAACATGTATTTATTGTGCAGAAACTTCTCTACAAAGCACATTTTTGGTGTACACTCTGTGGTCTTTCTTAAAATTGCCTTGTTGGTTATGACTTTGTGGGTCGACTTTTCTTTATCTATTCCTCCTCCGTGCTGTTTTCCTCCTTTTACTTAAATTTTGGGCTGTGGCCGCCACCATTTTTCCCTATGACTAGTGCGCTGTGCGCAGCGCTATGCTCACGTTGTAGTTGAATCCTTCCATACAGTGGTGCCGGAGCCTGCGCATGTGCGTAATACAGTCTTAGTCTTCAATAAGTTTTTATTGGGTGTAAGAGTTGAACAAGAATAGGGTAAACTGTACATGTAAGTATCGATGACAGACACATGTAATTAAAGTATAACAATGCTTCAGACGTGGTAAAAACATCAGGAAATTTCTATTAATATAAGTGAGACGGGGGGGGGGGGGGGGGGAGACAAGGGAAGGGAGGTTAGGGAGTCTAATGGGGTTAGGTTGAGAAGGGGGCTATGACTCTTATAGCACAGTGAGATTCCAGGCATGCTCTGAAGGCCTAGGGCTGTTTGGATACTGCAAATTTGGAAGTACGTTATAATTTTTGGTCTGGAAGCCAATACATAGGACCTGAGGCTAGTTTTCCGGTGGATTGTTTTCCGCTATGAGATCTGCCTGAAGGGAACGAGCCAATGATAGAAACACTCCCTCCCTTAGGATTTAGTGGGAGGGGGGTGGGAGCAAGGACCACTGGGGGGGGGGGAAGGGGAGGGGGTGGATGGGAGGGGAGAGAATTAGGAGGTTCAGAGATAGGTGAAGTAAGGGGGGGAATTATGTAGAATGAGATGGGGAGAGGAGGGAGAAGAGGGGAAGAGCCAGAAAGAGTAATAGAGAGTTAACGAAGGAGAAGGAGGAGACGGGATATAGGATGTGGAGTAATGTATGGAGGTGAATTTGAGGGAATTGTGAGGGGAAAAGCTAAAAGATGAATTAATAGAATAAGAAGGGTTAAAGGAGCAAGGTAACAACGTAACCGAATAACAGAATAGAATAGAATAAGGAGCTGCCTCTCGGTCGTCTCGGCTACCGCCTAAAACTTTGGTTTCATAGCAGCTGGGTGATTCGCCCATAGTTGCCAAGCGTCAGCTATATATCTGCGTCTAGGAGCGTCCATCGCCAGGTGATATTCATGACAGAAAATTAGATTCAATTTGTTGGTTACATCACTCAGAGATGGTGGCACTGTACTCTTCCATGCAGCTGCCACGCACAGTCTGGCCGCAGTTAAGATGTATGAGGTAACGTGTCTAGGTATCGGGGGGAGGACCTCCGCTCCTATATGTAGCACTGCAAGTTGTGGGGTCAAGGGGATGAACGTCTCGGTAACCGACCCCACCAGGCTAGCTACTAGAGTCCAGAACTGGGAAATCCTAGGGCAATGCCACCACATGTGGGGCAAATCCCCCTTCTGTCCACATTGCCTCCAGCACAGGGGTGAACCACCTGCCCCAAATTTAGCCAGCCTGGACGGGGGGGTATACCATCTTAGGTGTATTTTTTTGAGGGACTCTAGGTGATTAATACATCTCGTGGACTGGGTGACACTTCTTATTGCTCCCTCCCATTCATCTACATCTGCAGAGAAGTTCAATTCCCTCTCCCAAATTTCCATATAATGCAATTTGTTAGGGGCGTTTTGGGACAGCAGTCCCTCATAGATAGAGGATAGGCCTTTATGGACAGTACTGTCGGAGAGGATATGTTGTTGAAATGGGGATGGAATAGGCTGCTTCAGGTCATGTGTGCAGTCTGAAGATCTGAGAAAATGGCAGATCTGGGAATATTGGAGGAAGGTATTTTGCAGCTCACCCTTCCCTCCGGAAAAATCCCGGAAGGAGAGTAGCTTACCATCACTCGTCAGGGCTCCTAGGGTGTTGATTCCCAGGCTTTGCCACGTTGTCAGGTTTAACGTTGGAATATGGATCTGGAGGGCCTCTATAGGGAGCCTATCAGGAGCAAGTCTGGTCCAACCAACAGGCGCCCCACCCCAAACCCTTTGCATTGCCCGAATCGTGGCCAGTGGGTGAACCAGCCTCACAGGACCCAATCCAACCCCAGCCAGGAGTCTGTTTGGCGGAATCTCTGGTGCTAACTCCGTCTCTAGTTGGATCCAGCCCAAGTCCGAGTGACCCCTCCACAACTCCCTCGACGCCTCGAGGATCGTTGCCTTTAGGTATGTCATGACATCTGGCACTCCCATGCCACCACCCCTAAGCTTCAGGTACATCGTTTGCTTGTTGACCCTTGGTCTGCCTTTCGCCCAGACAAATCTGTTAATTAGTCTCTGTAACTGAGTGAGTAGCGTGGTTGGGTAGTTCAGTGGGAGGCAGCGGAACAGGTATAGTACTTTTGGTAGCCAGATCATTCTGAAAGCCTGGATACGGGCCATCCAGGACAAAAGAGGACAGGGACCAGAGTCTAGGGAGCCCCTCAGCGAATCTATCAGCTTCGATATGTTAGCTCGTGCTATTTTTTGTGAGGAGCACAACACGACTCCCAAATAGGGTATGCCATCCGGCGCCCAAGTAAAGGGGAATCGAGATGAGAGGGCCCCTAGCTCTGACCCCAGTATATTAATCGGGAGAGCCATCGACTTTCCCATGTTCAACTTGTAGTAAGAAATCTTGGAGAAGGTTTCAAGTTCCTGAATTGAGGCCGTGAGGGAGTCGCCCGGGTCCGTGCATGTCACTATAACGTCGTCTGCATATAAACCTATAGTATGTTGTTTAGATCCGACCTGGATACCAGTTATATGTGGGTTAGACCTGATCGAGGCGGCAAGAGGCTCCATGACCAGGGCAAATATCAGGGGAGACAAGGGGCAACCCTGCCTCGTCCCATTAGTGATTGCAAAATGTCGTGAAGAGTATCCTGACATAGATACCCGAGCCCCTGGATTGGAGTACAAACTCAGGATGGCCTTCCGAATCGGGCCTGCGAAACCAAATTTTCCTAATACCTCTCTCGGGTATCCCCAGTGTACCCTGTCGAACGCCTTTTCGGCGTCCAGAGACAGGAATACACTGGGGGACCCCCTCGCCTCCACTATCTCAATCAGGTCCAACGCACGTCTGGTCCCGTCTCTTGCCTGACGACCCGCCACAAAACCCACCTGATCCGAGTTCACCAATTGCGGGATCACCCGTGCCAGACGGGAGGCTAGCAGCCTGGCATATATCTTCACATCCGTATTGAGTAACGAGATGGGACGATAGCTGCCAGGCATGTCAGGAGGTTTCCCCGGCTTATGAATAGTGGTGATCGTGGCTTCCAGTGCTTCGGCTGGTAGAGAGCCCTCAGCCTGCCAAAACTGGAAAAGTCGGAGGAGGTAGGGCGCCAGTCGGGGCGAACAGACTTTGTAGTATTCATTGGCGAACCCATCTGGCCCTGGAGCTGAGTTAGATTTGAGTGACTGGATGGTTACTGTCACTTCAGAGAGCGTGAATGGTTTGTTCAGGTCTGACAGTATGTCCGGCTGTAAGGTTGGGAGGTCAAGTCGCGACAGGTAGTCCTGAATCAGGCTCTGAGAGGGCTGTGGAGTCTGGGGGTCGTTAACAAGGTTGTACAGGCTGGAATAATAGTCCGCCATAACTTCCACTATCTCCGTGGGGTCCCTAACCTGGCCTCCCCCAGGTGCAGACATAGTTGTCACCATGGATCGGGTCACCCGCTTTTTCAGTCTTTTTGCGAGTAGTTTACCTGCTCTGTTCCCTGCTGAGTAGTATTGAGTGTTTATTTTTCTTAAGCTTAGTTCGTGGTAGTAAAGCAGTTGGGTTCTAAGTTTTGTGCGTAACTCTAGTATTTGAGAGGTCAGAAGTGGGGAAGGGCTAGTTTTGTTTACCTTCTCTAAATCCCGTATTTGATCCGTCCATTCCCTCCACAACCCCTCTCGCATCCTCTTCTGCTGGGAAGCTTTTTGGATCAGGAGGCCCCGGAGAACTGCCTTATGGGAATGCCAGAGGGTCCCATCTGTCACTTCGTTGTTATCGTTTATGAGGAAGTATTCCTCCAATTTCGAGTCTAGGAAGTCAAGAGTGAGTTGGTCCGATAGAAGTCCGACGTTCATCCTCCAGCGGCGGTGGGTACCGCTTCTTTGCCCCAGATTGATCGACAGCGTCACAGGCGCATGATCCGACCACGTGATCAGGCCTATAGAGGCTGCAGAGCAACGGGGCAAAATGTCATCTCCCACTAGAAAGAAGTCAATCCTAGAGTAGGATTTGTGGGAGCTGGAGAAGAAGGTGTAGTCCCTCTCCTCCACGTGCAGATATCGCCACACATCATGGAGTCTGAACTCCCTGCTCACATCGGCCAAGTCTCCTCCTCTCCTTGTGGAGGACGCAGAAGAGTCCAGTCTCGTTTCTAGCACATGGTTAAAGTCACCACATAATACCAAGGGTCCCACTGCGAAGTCTCTCACTTTTTTAAAGAGGGACCTCAAGAATTTCATTTGGCCTGTGTTCGGGGCGTATACCGTCACTATGGTGAGCAGCAGCCCTGCTATGTTGCAGTTTAGAATGAGGTATCTCCCCAGTGGGTCTGCTTCCATAGAGTTCAATTGAAACTGGACTCTGCCGCTAACCAACACGCAGACTCCCGCTTTCTTTGTTTTGCTGTTTGCGAAAAATATGTGGGGGTAGGAGGAGTGTCTTACCCGATGGTTGTCCTCCGATAGAAGGTGCGTTTCCTGAATGCAGAGTACGTCTGCTTTGAGTCTTTTGGTCTCTCTCCACAAAAAGGAGCGTTTCACTGGGGAATTCAATCCTCTTACGTTGAGGGACGCTATCTGCAGAATGGAAGGAGAGGGTGACAGGGCAGATTGGGACATTGTTAAGAGTTGTGGAAGCCTTACAGACGTGCGTAGGCACCCAAGGGGGACGCCGGGAGACAGCCCCTGGTGAAGTGAGAAAAAGATGACAGAGATGAAAGGAGGGGGGGTAAAGATATGAAGAGAAAGAGCTGCTGGGTAGGGAGTTAGGGGGGGGGGGGGGGAAGGTGTTGGGGAGGAAGTCAGGTAGGGGGGGTTATATACAGGGTAATAACACAAATGTAAACTTGCAATAAAGTCAGACTAAAATGTCTGAACTTATGGGGGTAAAAATAAAGGTCCCACTCGAGTCTCTCCTAGCAGCGGTAGGACCGGGAGCTCCGGATTCAGAGGGACCTCTAAACCAGGGGGTCCTCCGACAAGTCTGCAGAAGAAGTTCAATGGGACTAAGCTGGCAAAAGCCAAACAAGGAGGGTGAGCCACAAAGATCCGGAAGATTCTTATCCCTGGTTGTGTCGCATCATTCTTGTCTCCGTGGTTGAGCCGCCTGGGAGTCTTCATGAGGGGTTCTTGGTGAGTGCGGTTGGGAGGTGGGGGACACCATATTCCATGTTTTAAGGCTTTCCTGAGCAGGGTGGGGGATGCAAAGGAGTGCCTGGTTCCCTTGTAGCGAAAGTTCACGGCTGGGGGAGATCCCCATGCATATTGGATCCCCCTCTCTCGTAGTGTACGGCAGCTGGAAGAGAATTCACGCCTCCTGGCCAGCGTTCCCGGCGACAGGTCCGGATACGTTGCCACTTTGTCAAAAGGTTTTGGTAAGGGGGGGTTAGCTCTCATGGCATAAAGGAGTGTGTCTCTCGAATCAGGTCTCAGAAAAGATATCAGAATGTCTCTAGGGGTTTCTTTAGGAAGTTTAGCAGGTTTTGGGAGTCTATAAGCTTTCACAACTTCCATCATCTCTGGGGGGGTGTCCGGCAGGGCTGCGGTCAGAAATGCAGCTACAATCCCCTGAAGGTCCTCTGCTTCCTGCTCCTCCATAACCCCTCTCAGTTTAATGTTACTTTTACGGAGACCATCTTCCAGGTGGCACAACCTAGCTTGCGTGGAGCCCATTTCCCTATCTAGAATATCATAGCTGTCTGCTAGATTGTTATGGGCCGAGGCATAATCGGCCATTTTGGCTTCCACCTTAGAGGTTCTCTCCCCCATGGCCGCCATCTCTGCTTTCATCTCCTCCCTCATGCTGCGCAGTTCTCCTAGCATGGAGTCCCGCATTGCTCCCAACATGTCCCTCATGTACCTCTTAGTGATTGGGGAGTCATCTCTGGTCCCTGCGTGCTGTTCAGCTGAGCGGCGGGGAGATCGGGGAGAGTGTGCCGAGTTGTGGACAGGAGCTGCTGTGTCTTCCCTGGCGGGCGCCATCTTTGATGTTTTCTGCCCCTCGGGCTGGAAGAAGTTAGTGAGCTTGTTCCCAGTTTCTCTCCGCCTGGAACTCGCTCTCGGCATGACCGGCTGTGCTGTGGTGGCAGACGGGCTCCTGGGCTGCTTGTTGGAGCTCGGGATGAGCCGTTAGGTGCCGCTTTCGGGATCTGTGTGGCGGAGCCTCTTCAATACGCGTCCGGCGCCATTAGCTGCTGGGCACCCCCCTCCGTAATACAGTCTTCGCAATCTCTTAGGTTGGTTTCACACTGCGGTTTTTCACTGATCAGGTTCGATCAGGTTTGTGTGCCAAAACCAGGAGAGGAACCAGGAGAGGAACTTGCAGAGAAAAACTATAATTGAAAGACTGACACCTGATCTAGGTTTTGGAGTCACTCCTGGTTTTGATACACAAAACCTGATCAAACCTGAACTGATCTGACCGCAGTGTGAAACCAGCCTTAGAATATCATCTGAAACAAACTGACTGGGGACATTTGCAGAGATAGTGTCTTCAATAAAATGGCGGCAGAGTTCACATTACTCACTCCTGCACCATTTTATACCTTTTTAAGAAATGTACATTTTGTCTTTTTACATGTGTTTTCCAAGCAGAAGACTCTAATCATCTTTATCACTTCTTTTGGTCGTTTTTGCAGCCTTATGTTTGTATGTGTTTTTTCCCTCCTTTTTTTTCTGTAGTTTTTCTGGGGTTTTATTGCGGGTTTTTTTTTCTTATCCAGCAATTTCCAGTTTTAATTTTTTAAATCTCCACTAAGCTATGACACACTCTGGCTTACCACCTTCCCGTGAAAATAATACTGTGTGCGTATAGACCTGATATTGGTTTTAGCTTCTGGAACCAAATTCTATATCTTGGCCCAATCCCAGGGCTAATAACTGCATTGTTAGCTGTTGTGATGCAGTGTAGAGGATTAGGGTCCTGTCACACTTGGCGACGCACCAGCGATTCCGACAAAGATACGACCTGGTAAGAACTGCTGCTGCGTCACTACGTGATTGCTGGTGAGATGTCAAACAGTCAGATCTCGCCAGCGACGCAGCAACGATACGGCAGTCGTTGTGACCCTGTCACTCAGACCTGTAGTATTGAGATTGTCGGTCGTAGACCCCGTCAAACACACTGATGCATGCTGCCCAGCGGGAGCCCGATTATCAAAAAAATGGTCCAGGTGACTGACACGACCAGCGATCTCACAGCGGGAGCCTGGTCGCTGCTACTTGTCACACGGAGCGAGGTTGCTGTTGCGTCACAAAAACTCTGACGCATCAGCGATCTCGCTTAGTGTGAAGCACCCCTAAGTCTAATGTGTAAAAGAGATGAGATAGGTGACATTTTTGAGGATTGGATGGGTGGCCTCTTTATACCTCCACCGATCTGGAGAAAAGAACTCTGAAAGACCCACCGGGAGTTGAACTGGTAGGTAGTAGTAAGTGGTTTCTCTGTGCTTCCGTTGAAACCGGTAAGGCTACTTTCACATCTGCGTTTTCCAAATCAGGCAAGATTCTGCCTTTTTTGAAAAATTCCAGATCCGGCAACATTGTGTTTTGAATGGAGTTCCGGAAATGTGCAGTAACTTGCTGTTTCCTCCGGCACTTCAGGCTCTGGACAAAAAACGTTGCTAACTGCCGGATTTGTTTGGACCCAGATGAAACCTCAAGTCACCGCACATTTCCGGTACTCCATTCAAAACGCATTGGTCAGAATGCAATGTTGCCGGATTTGGAATTTTTTAAAGAAAATGCGGAATCCTGCCTGATTTGAAAAACGCCGATGTGAATGTGCCCTAAGAAGAGTCTTAGATTCTGAAATATATTCTGTACAGTTTAATGTCTATGCGTTTCAAGACTATCCAGCCTCTTCATCATACACCTGTAACACTTCATTATGCTTGTATTCTGATGAAGAGGTTGGATAGCCTTGAAACGCATGACATTAAACCGGCAACACGGAGAAACCACATACTACTGCATTTTGGTCTTTTTTCGGTGGCATTGCCTGTGGGTCTGCACCAGCCGCTATACACTATCAATTATCGTGTGCCAGGTGAGGAGGCACCTTCATTTTTTGCACTAGATCTCCATATTTTGCATTGGGAGTTAAGAAGGGAGTCACACAAGTGCACTTATGAATCCAATGTAACGTGACCTTTTCCAAACCCAGTCTGGTTCGGTGCTGGTCTGTGGAGTCAGTCAGTGCCAATTTTACATGGAGTCAGAGTTTGATTCAGGGAAAATGAGGAATTTGATTCAGAGTCAGATATATGGCTTATTCACTTCACAACTATGGGTATGGAGTCGGTGTCCATGTCCAGTTTGGTGGAGTCTAATTCAGGGAAATTGAAGAGTCGGAGTCATATGTTTGGCTTACCGACTCCACAGCCCTGGTACAGTGGGGGTCCTAGCAGCCCACCGATCCTCATGTTATTGCCAGTCACTTGATAGCTTTCACTTTTGTGAGTAACCCATGTCTGTGGCTGTAAAACCTTTGCAAAAAGGGTGAAATTGCCAATGGTTGCATCGGGAAAAGTGTTCTATATATAAAATGCATGGAAAATATATTTTTTGCTAACGCAGTACAAGCCTTCCATCATCTGCTCGGTTAGTTCTGTGCTCCTCTATGAAAGCTGATGATTTCTCTGGCGTATCAGAGTCCATTAAAGCGAGCCTTTTCATGTGAACCCGGCATTGTCTTGTACACATCGCGCAGGCTGCTGGCAGTGATGCAGACGTAATGCGACAGCCTCTCCCGACAGCGCACGGATCTGGCTAATAACGCAGCGCCAGAGGCCTCCAGCAGATGCAGATGTTACCTCTGTTCTCCCGCTTTCTGGAGAGTCACCTTAGGAAAACATTTGCGGTTACATTCATAAGATTCTGTATAAAATATTTTCCCCTCCCTCCAAATAAAAAAAAAAGGGGCTGGCCGGGTCACACAGATAATGCGGCCCGTGGCTTGATGATGGCATTCCAGCGACGTGCCGGTGACAGAGCGCAGAGCCTTGATACAGAGCTTGCACTGATAGCTGCTGGGTTTATTTCCATCCGTTCTCCTAAGTGTGTTGTTCTTGACTCTCGCAATCATAAAGAATGTGGAATTCCTTCAAGAAAGAAATATAGTTAGTTTTTCCAGTTTTCCCCCATGGGTCATACAGAAGCCTCCCTCCTGTTACAGGTTTTCTGCAGCGGAAATTTGTCGTTCTAAAGTCTGCACCAAATTAGTTTGGATTTTGATGTGGAAATGCTGCAGATTTGTATACGCAAAAAGTTACCAATTTACATTGTAGATTTTAATAGTGGATTTCATAGTAAAATTCTGTAATAGCAGACAATCTTCTCCAGGGTGTGGAAGAAATCCAGTCCACAATGGTGCATTTAGATGTACTGAGTTTTGGCCCATCGGTCCACTGTAAATGAGTAACAGCGTTGGTTCACATAAGTCGAGTATTATTGATGGGCATGGAACGATCGTTAGATTGATTTGTTTTTGTCTCCATGTAGTATTCTGTTTACATGGGTTGATGTGCTACCGATGACCATTTTTTGACTGCGTAAACTATCAAATCACCCAATAAATGAACACTTTACTCGTGTAAGTGATTCCCAGTGTACTACATGTTGGGCTTTGAGGATTCACCTCAGCAGGTCCGCCTATGGTCCACATGGACACAGGCTATGAGTGTCTGTGCAGTAGGCAGGTGACGCATGCTCGAGACAGGTAGCAGAGGCACTGGAAGCTGCAGGCACACAGGAGATGTCCTGGAGACTGCAGACAGGTAGAGGTGCTGGAAGCTGCGGGCACACAGAAGGTGGCCTGGAGACCGCAGACAGGTAGAGGTGCTGGAAGCTGCGGGCACACAGGAGATGTCCTGGAGACTGCAGACCGGTAGAGGTGCTGGAAGCTGCGGGCACACAGGAGATGTCCTGGAGACTGCAGACAGGTAGAGGTGCTGGAAGCTGCGAGCACACAGGAGATGTCCTGGAGACAGCAGACAGGTAGAGGTGCTGGAAGCTGCGAGCACACAGGAGATGTCCTGGAGACAGCAGACAGGTAGAGGTGCTGGAAGCTGCGAGCACACAGGAGATGTCCTGGAGACAGCAGACAGGTAGAGGTGCTGGAAGCTGCGGGCACACAGGAGATGTCCTGGAGACTGCAGACAGGTAGAGGTGCTGGAAGCTGTGGGCACACAGGAGATGTCCTGGAGACTGCAGACAGGTAGAGGTGCTGGAAGCTGCGGGCACACAGATGTCCTGGAGACTGCATACAGGTAGAGGTGCTGGAAGCTGCTGGCACATAGGAGATGTCCTGGAGACTGCAGACAGGTAGGGGTGCTGGAAGCTGCGGGCACACAGGAGATGTCCTGGAGACTGCAGACAGGTAGAGGTGCTGGAAGCTGTGGGCACACAGGAGATGTCCTGGAGACTGCAGACAGGTAGAGGTGCTGGAAGCTGCGGGCACACAGATGTCCTGGAGACTGCATACAGGTAGAGGTGCTGGAAGCTGCTGGCACATAGGAGATGTCCTGGAGACTGCAGACAGGTAGGGGTGCTGGAAGCTGCGGGCACACAGGAGATGTCCTGGAGACTGCAGACAGGTAGAGGTGCTGGAAGCTGCGGGCACACAGGAGATGTCCTGGAGACTGCAGATAGACAGCACTCAGGAACCCTACAATCTATACCAATACTCAGGAGTGTGGCTCGGTGAGCCTTATAGAAGCCCAGGCTGATGATTACATGTGATAACACCAGACCATTTGGAGCACAATAGAGTATAGCAGACCGAAGTGAGGGAAGCAAAGGCTGTGTAATACTGTACTAACACTATGCTTGCGCTTCTTTACTGATTTGAGTATAAATGCACCATTATGCACAGTAGCTTCCCTATCCAGAAATGAGCAGGTAAAAAAAATCTTGTGTATGTACTTTTTTTTTTTTTTCTCTTTGATGCTGCCTGGCATATACCGGTAGATGCATTTCCTGTGAGCTCTCTTAATCTAAAGGGAATCAGTTAGCTAGTTTATGCCCCCAAAGCTATGACGGTCTGATCTGTCCCTGCAGCTTCCTAGTACTATACTAAGCATCCCTGTCTGGCCTAATGCTGTACTGGAATAGTTGACGAAATTCATTTAGTAACTTACAATATCGGATGGTAATTGGGCTCCTTCTAATCTGATGGGGTGTTCCTGTGGCCTCCATCCCCTCCTGCATTCTGTTATCATGCCCCGATGGGCGTGATAACCTAATTTACAAGTGTGCTCTTAATCTGAATTATATGGGCTCCTTGTAGCCATGATGCGCTGGCGACGTCCTTTCTGGTCCTGTACATTGATGGTAAGTATTGGGTGTACTTGTCCAGCTCAAGAGCATGTGCACTGTGCATTCTGAAGCCAGCAAGTACACCCAATTCCCCCTCACAATGCACAGGACCAGAAATGATGTGGCAACCGCATCATGGCTACAAGGAGCCCATACAATTCAGACTGGGAGCATGCTTGTATATTATGTTATCACGCCCACTAGGGAGTGATAACCATGGAACGCAGGAGGAAATGGAAACTATAGGAACGCCCCATCAGACTGGACGGAGCCTAATTACCATCAGAAATTGTAAATTGCTAAATTATTTTTCTCAACCATTCTAGTACAGTATTAGGTCAGACAGGGATGCTTAGAATAGTACTAGGGACAGATAGTGATAGGTTTGGGGTCATAAACTTGCTAACGTGTTCCCTTTAAAGAGAACATGATAGCCGTTACATATGGATTTTTGACCTGACAGATTCCAATTCCTTTCTCTAAGCTTTCTCTATTCATGTATTTGTATTGTATATCCTATCCTCTGTACACTTCAAAATAAAAGATTCATTCCATCTGTCAATCATAGTGAGCTCTCTGCTGCCCACTCCCCAAGGAATGAATATTCATGCATCATTACACTGTCCTGCTCTCCTGTGATCTGTTGTGCTGTGACTCATTGCAGAGCAGAAAGGAGGGGGGAGGAGGTGTGTGTGTGCTCTTGCTCTTAGCTGCATCTCTGAGATCTTTATTCATAATGTGTATCTGAGGCATGTGTGTAGTGTGTGCAGTCCTGATATATTTCTATGTGATTGTAAGAACATTTGATCATTTGCTCAGCAGATACACACATTATATGTCTGCAGTAAAGCCAATCTTCAAATAGAAATCTTACAGATGGCACTGTGCAGCACAAAATACCTCCCCCTCCCAGCACATTGCACAGAGAGGAGGGACAGAACACCAGCTTGGGTGGATGTGGATATTTAAGGAACACTTATACAGCAGCCGGACTATTTCGCTGTGAATTTAATGGAGATGACTAATGCAGGAGCTGCCTGCAGAGTGTGAAAATGCGTATTAGCAAGGAAACTACAAATGGTACAATAATGATTTTACATGTTTTTAAAAGGTCTGCCCATGCCCCATTCAGAAGTAATATTGGTATTATACTGAAAAATAATCTGATAGTCCCTTTAAATACGCCCGGGGATGAGACCGTTGCAGCCCTTGTGTAGTATTGTGGCCCTTTCTTTTGCTCCCTGCAATCTCACTGCCCCCCGGAGCCGTGCTGCGGTCTCCTACATAGTCAGTGTCCTGGAGCACAGGTGTAAGGAGAACTTTGGAAAGGAGCGTAACTCTGCGGCCTCTTCATTCTCATTAGTGATAGAATTTTAACCAAATTGTCTTGCTGCAGATATCACAGTAAATGAAACTTGAAGGATAAAAAGCACGCCAACCCGGTTTCCCCACTGAACTTGCAGCGGATTTGTTTCTGCCATAGGCTTTGGTGCTGCTTTTCCTTTCGGCATGAACCAAAAGGGAGTGTTGACATCCACATCAGACACTGTTCATTTTGGAGCAGATGTGCTTCAAAATATTCACTGAACAGGGTACTTGCAGACGGTGCGTATTTGTTGTGCATTTTCTACCCTAATTTTGCGTGCGGTAGCGAAGTTAACGACATTTGAAAAACTTCATACCATACATGTTGCTTCTTTAGAATTTGCATCATGTCAATCTTTTGTGAGAAATGCTATGCCGTCTTTACTCTCGCAGTGCAGTGGATGGAATGGTCAACAAAACCCTCATGTAAAGCAGAAAATCTGCATGAAATCCACAATGTGCGCTGCCGGAGATTTTTCTGTAGAGTCGCCACTCCGTTGAATGTCAGCCCCAGCCGGCTACAGCCTGTGGTCCTCCTGAAGGAGATCCTAAGCTTCCCTTGCTCTTGAGATGTCAGAATATAGTGCATGGATGTAGAGAAGTCTTATTCTTGAGAACCGTTAAGCCCCACGTACAAGACTCCACCAGGATCTCCATGAATAGAATGTTGGCGGCACGACCAACCGTCCTTGACCATGGCCACCGCCCTCACCATAGAGGCCGGTACTCCAGAATTAACAGTTTCTTTGTATTTCCAGCCCCCTTGAGCTAATTTTATGCAGCGCAGCCGATGGGACATAAATATTACTGAACGCTGTAACACCTTTTAGGAAAACACAGTAACTTTTTATTCCTCCATCTGCCCCATGTCTTAGGGTTACACACAGCTCCCTGTATAAGCCCCTCACAAAGAACTGCTTTCTTCACGTCCCACCCTCCCTCCCGTCCGTTATACCAAGATATGTGAACGGTGGAAAGTTAACGGTCTGCTCGAGACACAAAGCAGCTATGGTTAGACAAGACCGACCCTCCCTTAATGCCGCTCAGTCTCCTGAGCAATAAACTGGCTCTTTAATGGATTAATAGAGTATTACCCAAAAGGTGGAGGGGGGGGGTTTATAGGAAAGGTTAAGTATAAATCATCAATTAATAGAAATGTGCTGTGTCTTTCAGCGGAGCGGGGGTCGCTTTGAGTTTTTAGTGTTCCCTTGCTGATACATCTTGTTCTGTTTGAGCCATTTGGAGGGAATTTGATACTCGGAATCACGTGTCTTGTAAATGTGGCCACGAGGAGGGTCCGCAGGTGTCTCCATTCTCTCCCTATGCAGAGTTATTCATGGAAAGCTTAGTACTACTTTGCAGATGTATATATGACCCTTGCAGAAGAGGATTCCTTACACAGGTTTTGTCATGAAAAGTTCCGCAGCTTCCTAGTATAACTTTTCGAAAAGTTCATGAAAACTTTGAAACTTTGGGTGAATATTATACATGGTGCCCTACAGCAAAACATGTGGCACTTGAGTTCTTTACAATGTTCATAAAAACACTCAATGAACTGTAAAGGTCAGATAAAAGGATAGGAGACTGTGGATGAGGCTCTGCCAGCAATTCAAAGAAGTTCAGACTTAGGATGTCACGCGCTTAGTTTGCGCTGACATTGCCGGATGCCGCTGTATGTGTTGTTTTCCTTAAAGGGCTGCATGAGGTATTGATGTGAAGGTCTTGCCTCCTGTGTTGTGCTCTAGAGCTGCACTCACTATTATGGTTAGCTGCTGGTTGAGTGGTTGAAGTGTGACTCACCGGTAATCCCCTCCCCTGGCTTTAAATAGCCTTCCCTCTCCTCTGTCAGACGCAGTTTATAGAGTTAGTTGCCTCTTGGTCGTTGAGCTGAGAAGACATCTTGCTGCTGTACTGAAGCCTCTCGTGGAGTCCTATTGCCATGGGAGAAACTGTGATCCTCATGGGTAGAGGTAGGGGCCCACAGCCTAGGGCTAATGAGGAACTTGGGGTAAAGGGTGGGCGGCTCGGAACTCCTCACCATCAGAGGTACCTCTGAGATCAGGGCGAGCCAGGGACCCCAGCATCAGGGTAAGATTAGGCTCTCCTGACCTCTTTGCCATCACACCATCAAGTTACCCGATTCCCTCACCTCCCAAGCGTGACAAAGGAGTAAGCAACATGTGGTTTATTATGGTCTACGCATTTCGGAACACACTGTTGATGGCTGGTCGATGAAAGATGATGGTTTGTCCTGATGAAGAAGCCAGTGGGTTTTGAAATTCACTGATCGTAATAAACCACATGTTTCTTGGTCTGAACTTGAATTACCGGTAGCGTGGACCTCATCTTCAGGGTGGGCCATTTACATGGATGCACCTAAACAAAATGGAATTGGTTGGTGATATCAACTAACTGTTTGTGGCACATTGGTGTATGGGAGGGGGAAAACATTTCCGGATGGGTGGTGACCATGGTCGCCATTTTGAAGTTTGCCATTTTGGATCCAAATTTAATTTTTTCGATGGGAAGAGGGTCAAGTGACACATCAAACTTATTAATAATTTCATAAGAAAAACAATGGTGTGCTTGGTTTTAACAAACTTTATTCCTTCATGAGTTATTTTCAAGTTTCTTTGTTTACAGCCATTGACATGTCGCAGAGGTTAACACGTGAGGAGTGGATAGAAATTGTGTTGATGTCTGATGAACACAGTACCCGGGTCATTGCAGCAGATTTCAATGCAAGACACCCTACGAGACCACCCATCTCCCATGCTACTGTTAGCAAACTGCTTACCAAATTTCATGAACACAGGTTCAGTGATGGATTTAGACACAAGAATGGTGAAGTTAACAAACAAAACCAGCGCTATTGGTCTGACACTAACCCACAGTGGATAGATCCCACCAAGACTGTGGGAACACAAACATTGATGGTATGATGTGGTATATGGGGTACAAAGATAGTGGGGCCATTCTTCATCATGGAAACCTCAATTCCACTGGATATCTGAAATTGCTACATGACTTGTTGCCCTCTTTTTGCACTGAAGATGGCGCGTTCCCTGAGTTTTTCCAACAAGATGGTGCACCACCACATTATGGTGTCAGGTTCGAGCATTCCTACATGAACAGTTTCTTGGAAAGTGGATTGGTCATTGTGAGCCAGTTGAGTGGCCACCAAGGTCTCCCGATCTGACCCCCTTAGACTTTTATCTTTGGGGTCATCTGAAGGCAATTGTCTATGCTGTGAAGATACGAGATGTGTAGCATCTGAAACAACGGATACTGGAAGCCTGTGCAGAATTTCTTCTGCGGTGTTGCTATCAGTGTGTCAAGAGTGGGAGAAGAGGGTTGTATTGACAATCCAACACAATGGGCAGCACTTTGAACACATTTTATAAGTGATCATAAACTTGTAAATAACTCATGAAAGAATAATGTTACATTAAAACCAAGCACACCATTGTTTTACTTATGAAATTCTCAATAAGTTTGATGTGTCACATGACCCTCTTCCCATTGAAAAAAATAAAGTTGATCCATAATGGCCGACTTCAAAATGGCCGCCATGGTCACCACCCATCTGGAAAAGATTTCCCCTCCCCTATACTAATCCACAAACAGGAAGTTGATATCACCAACCATTCCCATTTTATTTAGGTGCATCCGTATAAATGGCCCTCCCTGTACTATCTTCTATCCTTCGATCTCTGGATATTGTGGAGCTGCAGCAGACTCTTGTTTGATGTGTCTACAGGAGTTGTGCATCTCGCAACTCCGTCAGGTGAGCAGGTCTCTCTCTTTTATTCTCCTATTTTAACACAGTTAGGACCATATTGTGCTGCCTTTGTCTTTCCATTCCTTTTTATACAAAGTGGTTAGATGGCTGATGATTTAAATGTCGTCATGTATGATGTATGGCTGCAGCAGTCAGGCGGTTGGAATGTCCGTACTTTTGGCACAATGACATCCCGCTCGTTACTCACCTGACTGCTCCAGCCAATCACAAAAGCATGATGGCAGAAACGTGCAGGACGTTATAACTTCCACTCCAGGTGGACATCACCCGAGTATGGTGGGGGGGTTAACAGGTGGCAGGCAGGAACTTTACATAGATCAGAGAGTGGTTCCCTTATTTCTAAAGTCTGACTTTTACCCCCTGTATGTGAAAGAGAGATGTAATATATTACCCAGGACCTGAGTTCTGCAAGGCTGCAGTGTTAACCGGTGAGCCATCATGCCATATCTTGGTAAGAGCATTATGATTTATGGTGGTTATGGTTGTTGTTTTTTATTATTGGTATTTAAGGGACCTATCAGCTACTTTATGACCCCAAACTGATGACTATCTCTCCCTGCAGCTTCCTAGCACTATTCTAAGCATCCCTGTCTGACCTAATACTATACTGGAATAGCTGAAAAAAATAATTTAGTAACTTACATTTTCTGCTGGTAATTGGGCTCCGTCTAGTCTTTCTGGGCCTTCCTATGGTCTCCATCCCCTCCTGTGTTCCCTGGGCTCAGGCCATGGTGGGCTTGAATGATCTAATTTATAAGCACGCTCGCCATCTGAATTGAATGGACTCCTTGTAGCCATGATGCTCCTGGACACATCTTTCCAGTCCTGTGCATTGATGGTAAGTATTGGGTGTACACGCCAGCTTCCGAGCATGCACAGTGCAAAAAAGCAGCACTTATCGCACAAGCGTGTAACGGGTTCAGGGCCGCATTAACCATGACATGGCTCAGGTGGCACTATACAGGGGGCGGCAAGGTGGCAGGCGCCCTGCAGATAGCTACTGCCATGGGAGCCGCGGCCGCCGCCCGCGATATGTACCAAAGCAGTGCAGCACGCTGGCTGCTGCCTGCTTTCAAATCTCCCGCCCCCTGCAGCTCTGCTCTGCACGGAGAGGGCGGTGACGTCATCAGTCAGCGTCCCGCAGGGCAGAGCGCTCAGCGCGGGACACATGCTGGAAGAGGCCGGAGCTGCAAGGGGAGCGGAGGAGAGAGTTGCTGGAAGGACAGAGGGGATGTGAAAAGAAGGAGGGGTGGAGGAGGAGATGAGAGGAGCTGGCAGGAGAGAGAGGGGGTGAGAGGAGCTGCAAGGAGAGAGAGGGGGTGAGAGGAGCTGGAAGGAGAGAGGGGGTGTGGGGAGCAAGGAGGTGAGAGGAGCTGAGGAAGGAGGAGGAGAGGGGATGCGAGAAGGGGGTGAGAGGAGCTGGAAGGAGACGGGGGTGCAATTAGGAGCTGCAAGAAAAGAGGAGGTGAGAGGAGCTGGAAGGAGACAGGGGATGCGACAAGGAGGAGAGAGGGGGTGAGAGGAGCTGGAAGGAGACAGGGGATGCGAGAAGGGGGTGAGAGGAGCTGGAAGGGAAGAGGGGGTGCGATTAGGAGCTGCAAGGAAAGAGGAGGGGAGAGGAGGTGGAAGGAGAGAGGTGGTGCGGGGAGCAAGGAGGAGAGAGGGGGTGCAATTAGGAGCTGCGAGGAGGGGAGAGGGATGCAATTAGGGGGTCTGAGAAGAGAGGAGGTGAGAGGGGGTGCAGAGAGAGCTGGAAGGTGAGGAGAGGGGGTGAGAGTAGCTGGAAGGAGAGAGGGGGTGCGGGGAGCAAGTAGGTGAGAGGAGCTGGAAGGGGAGAGTGGGTGCGATTAGGAGCTGCAAGGAAAGAGGAGGTGAGAGGAGCTGGAAGGAGACGGGGATGCGACAAGGAGGAGAGAGGAGCTAGAAGGAGAGAAGGGGTGCGATTAGGAGCTGCAAGGGGAGAGGTAGCTGGAAGGAGAGAGGGGGTGCAAGGAGCTGGAAGGAGAGGGGGTGCGAGTAAAGAGGAGGTGCGAGGATAGGGGACCTGTGAAGAGAGGGGGGTGTGAGGAGACTGGATGAGAAGGGAGCTGCGATAGAGGGGGGTGCGAGGAGAGAGAAGGTGCAAGGGGTTGCAAGGAGAGAGGAGATGGAGTATCCTTTCATTATTTTAAAAGTGACAATCTGCATTTTAATATAGGAGGATTATGGGGTGCTGTCATGTATATTGGCAGTGCTTTATGGTGTATGAAGGTCTATGGGGTTCATTATACTATACGGAGGGCTATGAATGGTGCATTATAACATATGGGGGGCTATGGGGAAGCATTGTAATATATGAAGGACTTTGGGGGGAGGGGCATTATACCATAGGGTCCTGTAGAGGAATTCACTGTGGGGGGGGATCATACAGTGTTTGTGGGGTACTTGTGTTGGCATTATACTTTATGGGGGTAATGAAAGGGGCTTCAATAAGAGAGAAATTACTTTGTAAGGGCTGCAGAGTTGTGAAATTTTTATATATGTGACCCAGACAAATATTCTGTTTTTTTTTTTGGGGGGGGGGGGGAGGGGGGAGACCCAATTAGAACCTCTGCTATGGGGCACCATGATTTCTATGTATGCCCCTGGTGCAGGATGCATTGTCCCTCTGCTGCAGGACAGATTGGCCATATCTTACACACCATGACCAGTGCTGCCCCTCGGCTGGATGCTTGTATGTACCATGTTTCTCCCGAGCGACGGTTGGTCGGTGGTGCTCGTCCACCTTCCTGCTCCCACATCCCTTCCTTAACCCACTTGTTCGGCACCTGCTGTTAACTCTGGACAGCCCCATGTGCAGCACTTGTGATTGGCTAAGTATTCAGAAAAGAGGCATGGTCTGTTGGGAAATTTTACTAGCTTAGTGCAGTGGCGGCTTGTTGATGCTTAGACTGCAGGTCGTTACCTGTGGTGTGTGGACGGTGCAGTATGATGGACATGTCTGACTAGTCAGTGCCTGGCAGCGCTACATTGGAGCTGCCCAGAGTTTTGTAGGCGTGTGCCAGAGATAATAGAGTGGAAATCAATGCTGCCTCCTGTGCTATAAGGATGCAGGACTGGTGTCAGCTACAGGAGCACCGCTCTGCCGCCATCATTGTGTGTCTGTAGCTTGTGCCAAGCCGCCATTGCCATTAATGATCCTTGTTCTGGATTCTTCTGTGTGGTTCTTCTGTGTGCGTGTGATGGCACTGACATCCTTGAGTTTGGGGGGGGGGGGCGCCATTTTGTAGTTCGCCTCAGGCAGCAGAGAGGCTAGGTTCACCCCTGAACGGGCTTATTCTGTGCAGCAGTGTGTGGGGGGTCTAAGGGAATAATATGATGTGGACATTATTTTCTTACTGTCTTCTGTAAGTTACAAGGCTTTGAAATTAAACCCTATATAACATAAATATAGAAATATTGTATGTAGATTGACCTCTGGGCGCATTGCATCCCTTTGGTTTGGCGGCATTATATCCTAAGATGCCTCCGCTGACTCCTACAGGCTGGATTTGGGTATTGCACTCCAGATTTAAAAAATGAATGGGAATTTGCTTTAATTTTCTAAGATAAAGTCTCAAATCTAGCGTTATACAGAGATATACAGACTTGTTGTTTTTAAAGAGACACACTGAATGATATGGTATTACTTGGTGCAGGCGATATTTCCTTCCATTTCAGTTAATGCCGTTTGCTCAAAATCCATGTTCATGTTACACTCTGCCAAGTTTTGCTTGAATTTCATTTTTTTTTTACCATTCACATTTGCTGCTTTTTTACCAGGCAGGATCAAGGAGAATAACTAGGTCACCTCCTAGGGCTTAATTGTCAAAGTGAATAGGTGTGAAAGTAGTAAGTGGGCAGATCTGAATTTATTAACCTTCAAACATTGCCCAAATCCTGCCAGCCACACCTCCAGAGGCTTGTTTGTTCTGTGCTGTAACCTCTAAATGGATTTGAAAGAAAATCGCCAGCATTACAGAGAAATATGTTGCTAAATTTGTACACTGGTGTAGAACGTGACGCATGGTGGTCGCAGAGCAGGGATTGGGCCCTAGTGTGCTGATTTTCTATTTTTTTCTATTTTTTTTGTTGATGCCTTCTTTATTTTAACAGATGGAGGTTTAATAGGACCAATCTTTTCCCCTGACTACTGTTCCTGGTGGTGGGGTTCTTGGTTTTTGGTGTTTGTGGTGGTGGTGTAGTTCTATGTGGGGTGGTGGTGTTCTTGTTGGTATTGTTGTTCGTGGTGGCGTTGTAGCTTTACTTTGGGGTCTTGGTGGTGTAGTTTTATGTGGTGGTGTTCTTGGTGGTATTGTTGTTCATGGTGGAGGTATTGTAGTTTTACTTGGTAGTCTTGGTGGTGGTCTTGTTGGTATTGTTATAGGTGGTGTAGTTTTACTTGGTGGTATTGTTATTCGTTGTGGTGATATTTTAGTTTTACTTGGTAGTATTGGTGGTGTTGGTATTGTTCATGGTGGTGATGTAGTTTTATGTATGGTGTTCTTGGTGATATTGTAGTTTTACTTGGTAGTCTTGGTGGTGTTCTTGATGGTATTGTTTGTGGTGGTGTTATTGTTCATGGTGATATTGTAGTTGGTGGTGGTATTATTGTTCACGGTGATATTGTAGTTGGTGGTCTTGGTGGTGGTGGTATTGTTCATGGTGATATTGTAGTTGGGTGGTGTCTTGGTGGTATTATTGTTCACGGTGATATTGTAGTTGTTGGTGGTCTTGGTGGTGGTATATTGTTCACGGTGATATTGTAGTTGTGGTGGTCTTGGTTGGTGGTATTATTGTTAGTGGTTGGATGTGTATTGTTGGTGTTTTTGGTGGTGTGTGTATTATTAGTTCATGGTGATATTGTAGTGTTGGTGGTCTTGGTGGTATTATTGTTCATCGGTGATATTGTAGTTGGTGTGGTGGTATTATTGTTCACGGTGATATTGTAGTTGTTGGTGGTCTTGGTGGTGGTGGTATTGTTCATGGTGATATTGTAGTTGGTGGTGGTCTTGGTGGTATTATTGTTCACGGTGATATTGTAGTTGTTGGTGGTCTTGGTGGTGGTATTGTTCATGGTGATATTGTAGTTGGTGGTGGTCTTGGTGGTATTATTGTTCACGGTGATATTGTAGTTGTTGGTGGTCTTGGTGGTGGTGGTATTGTTCATGGTGATATTGTAGTTGGTGGTGGTCTTGGTGGTATTATTGTTCACGGTGATATTGTAGTTGGTGGTCTTGGTGGTGGTATTATTGTTCACGGTGATATTATAGTTGGTGGTCTTGGTGGTGGTGATATTATTATTCATGGTGATATTGTAGTTGGTGGTCTTGTTGTTCACGGTGATATTGTAGTTGGTGGTCTTGGGGTGGTGGTATTGTTCATGGTGATATTGTAGTGTGGTGGTCTTGGTGGTATTATTGTTCACGGTGATATTGTAGTTGGTGGTCTTGGTGGTGGTGGTATTGTTCATGGTGATATTGTAGTTGGTGGTGGTCTTGGTGGTATTATTGTTCACGGTGATATTGTAGTTGGTGGTCTTGGTGGTGGTGGTATTGTTCATGGTGATATTGTAGTTGGTGGTGGTTTGGTGGTAATTGTTCACGGTGATATTGTAGTTGGTGGTCTTGGTGGTGGTGATTTATTATTCATGGTGATATTGTAGTTGGTGGTGGTCTTGGTATTATTGTTCACGGTCTATTGTAGTTGGTGTGGTCTTGGTGGTGGTCTTGGTGGTGGTATTCATGGTGATATTGTAGTTGGTGGTGGTCTTGGTGTGGTGGTATTGTTCACGGTGATATTGTAGTTGGTGGTGGTATTATTGTTCACGGTGATATTGCAGTTGGTGGTGGTCTTGGTGTGGTGGTATTGTTCACGGTGATATTGTAGTTGGTGGTCTTGGTGGTATTGTTCACGGTGATATTGTAGTTGGTGGTGGTGGTATTATTGTTCACGGTGATATTGTAGTTGGTGGTGGTCGTATTATTGTTCACGGTGATATTGTAGTTGGTGGTGGTTTTGGTGGTGGTGGTATTGTTGTTCTTGGTGGTCATGTTCTAGTTTTACTTTGTGTTCTTGGTGGTGTTCTGTGTGTGTGGTGTTTTTTATTTTTATTTTAAAAATGTAACTATCAACCCCGGATGATTTTTTTTTTTTTTTTTTTTTTAAATTTATTAATACAGCTCTATGTTATGGCTGTGTTATTTCTCCTAGAAATTTTTGATTCAATTGACAATGGGGGTGTTAACCAGTTTGAGGTTTGACGCGCTGTCACTGTCCAATCACAACTGGGAATAAAATGTAAAAAGTGGGCATTTTTGACCTAATGAAGGTCCCCTTTTTAATGAGCAACTGAAACCGTATGTCCGCTGTTCTCGTGTGGGTGTGTGTGTTTTTTTTAATTTTTAATTTTTTTTAAATTGAAGTTGGAAATGCTTGTTACATTTTTTTCTTCAATTTTGACAATCAATGCAAAAGACGTACCGTATACATTTCTGGTTTTTTTTTTTTTTTTTCAAGGCTAAAACCGCACACACAATACAAAAAAACCCTGTAATCATGAACACAAAGGCTCAAAATATCCCTTGACCCCTTAGAAACCTTTGTCAATTTTATATATTTACAGACAAATATTAAAAATACCCAAGTGTTTTGATCCAGGGGGTGACTACCAGGACTCTCAATGTCTAACTCTTTGTTTAATTTCACACATTTAATTTTACTTAGAAAATGTGCAATTTATTAAAAAACCTGACACGCATTACAACATTTGTAGGCAGGTTGTATTTGGTTTGCAATAGTTAAGGGATGCTCTTACATTATTAATTGCGGTTGACTGATTCACAAGCAATTAAACCCTCAGTCCTCTAGAGAGGCAAAAATTCATGTGGCTGCTAACTTTGCTTTATTGCCCAGTTATTGTATTGACCCCCGATATGTCATTCATTGTGAGACGGGTAGTCAATCGTGCAGTGGCGCTTTTACACTTCAGAAACACATATATATATACATACTACATACATACATACATACATACATACATACATACACATACACATACACACACGTTGCCTCTTCAGCCCCACTCCTTCTAGCTGCCTTTGACCCATCTGCAACCTACTGCTGGATTCAGGCAATGCTCTCTACAGCAGGCTCCCTCCTGGGTATCGCGTATCGCCTTGGCATCTGACGCTTCTTTTCTGGTACAGTTGCTTTCAGTACTTGCTACCTTGGCAATCTTCCTTACACACACACACACACACACACACACACACACACACACACACACACACACACACACACACACACACACACACACACAACACACACTCTCTCACACTCTCTCCACACTCTCTCACACTCTCACTCTCTCACACTCTCACATTCTCACACTCTCACACTCTCTCTCACTCTCTCACACTCTCACTCTCTCACACTCTCACTCTCTCACACTCTCACACTCTCACATTCTCACACTTCACACTTCACATTCTACACTCTCACACTCTCTCACACTCTCTCTCTCTCACACTCTCTCTCCTCACACTCTCTCTCTCTCACACTCTCTCTCTCTCACACTCTCTCTCTCTCACACACACTCTCTCTCTCTCACACTCTTCTCATCTCACACTCTCTCTCTCTCACACTTCTCTCTCTCACACTCTCTCTCTCTCACACTCTCTCTCTTCTCACACTCTCTCTCTCTCACACACACTCTCTCTCTCTCACACTCTCTCTCTCTCACACTCTCTCTCACACTCTCTCTCTTCACACTCTCTCTCTCTCACACACTCTCTCTCTCTACACACACACTCTCTCTCTTACTCTCTCTCAACACTCTCTCTCTCTCACACTCTCTCTCTCTCACACTCCCTCTCTCACACTCTCTCTCCTCATCTCTCTTCTCACACTCTCTCTCTCTCACACACACTCTCTCTCTCACTCACACTCTCTCTCTCTCTCCACACTCTCTCTCTCACACACTCTCTCTCCTCTCACTTCTCTCTCCACTCTTCTACTTCTTCTCTCACTTTCACACTCTCTCTCTACTGTTCTCGACTGCTCTCTCTATTCAAGAACTGGGTCATTGTCCGTACTCCCACACGCACTCTCTCCTCATCTACGGGCCGGCTGACTGTAACTATCTTGATTCTGCGTCTACACCACTCTTCCTTACCACACAAGAAAGTAAGACTCTCTTCAAGAGAACTGATTCTCTCACGTACAACTCCATGTTGAAGGGCTCGCAGGATTTAGTCCTGTGAGGACCGCCTCACTAATTCCTTTCCTCTTTAACCTTCGTCACGAGGATGGAACTTCTATGCTGTCAATAAGCATCTTCCTGCAGAAATCAGGGTTTGTCACTAGAGACACAGACTCTTATCCCTGCACCTGCTTGAAGTGTTTCTAAACTTGATGTTTGGATTGATCACTCCATCTTCACTAAAAAGACAAGTAGATCTCTTAATATAGGATACTGATCCCTTCCCAACTCCTGTAGAAGGTCTCCGCTACTGTCTCTAGCCGGCCCATCATCTTTCCTCTTTAACCTTTCTGTCCTGAAACATTACTCTATGATTCCTTAGATTTTCAGGTCATTTTTTATTCAGCCTCTGTTTTTATAGTCTTTTAGCAAGAGTCATGTCGCCTACAGAATTCCTATAGGGGTTCTGTTCTTTAAGATCACAATGCAATAATTATACTCTGTATGCTCCAAAAATCGCAGCCATGTTCAGGATGCCGCTGTAAATTGGGTCACACTTATCCATTCAAGGTAATGGGTCCATGAAAAATAATTGGAACGCACTTTCATGACATCATTGGGGTACAGTTATGATAGACTGTCAGAATGGAGAAGACAGAACTAAAAAGTTCTATATCCTCTTCACATCTGGGAAAATCGGACCACGCTCTGATTTGCGTAATTGGACGGATTTTCTCAAATGAGGAAATTTTCGGTCGTTTGCACCGAGCCTTAGCCAAGGTTATTTAGGCAGATAACCATCTTTGTTCCAAGTGTAAAGGACATTTTGCTTCTTGTATAGTATTGCAAGCTTTCTTTTGAGGGTTTAATCTTTAAATTGGGGTGATTCAAACCAGACAACCCATATTAGTAAGTGGTAGTATGAATAGCAATATGTGAAATTGTAACCTAGCCCTCATTTTAGAAAATATGTCATTTACTTAAGCCAGTCGAAGACAGTGAATGGTTTTATAGCCAATAATCTAGGAGCGAGAAGTCATGAAAACTATCAGACCTTCAACAATAGGCCGGCAATCATGATCTATAACTAGTTTATAAACCTTTGTGGTCAGCAGGCCATTGCCCAGTGTAAAGAGGACATGCTGTGCTAATGATGTGCAACGATTGTATAAACCATCATTTTGAGCTCCTCAAACGTTCATTGGACATTTTGAAGGTGCCAGTTGGCTTGTATGTAGCCTGGATCGGCCTGTGTAAAAATGGCATTGTGGCTACTAGTGAGCTCCTTTTGGCACAGGGCCAGACCTGAGCCTTTTTGGGAGCATCGGACAGAATCTGACAGGATCGGATCCAACATGATCCGATGCCTTAAGCATGGGGGCCTAAGGAGCACAGGTCCGAGAAATCAGCTGATGGTTTCTCGGACCTGATTTTAGTGTACTGAGCATGCTCAGCACACTAAAATTGCTCCTAACTGTCTAATTTCACTTCCACAATGTATATACATACATTGCGGAAGTGAAATTAAGTGAATGCAAGGGTTAAAAATAAAAAATCTTTATCCTCACCCGTCCACAAGTCCCCCGGCGGCTTCAGCTATCTTCTGATCCTTACAGGACCTGGGGTGATGTCACAACCCAGTCACATGACCGGTTATCGTGGAAATCGGTCATGTGACTGTGATGCAACCACAGGTCCTAAGGATCAGAAGATAGCTGGAGCCACCGGGGGACTTGTGGACGGGTGAGAATAAAGATTTTTTATTTTGTAAGGTACGGAGGAGAGGGGAGAAAGAGGGAGAGACTGAGGGAGGGGGAAAGAGGTGACAGGAGGCAGAGAGGAGCGAGGTGACAGGAGGGAGAGAAGAGGGGAGGGCTAGTGAGGTGACTGGAGGGAGAGAGGAGGGGAGGGGGAGCGAGGTGACCGGAGGGAGAGAGGAGGGGAGGGGGAGCGAGGTGACCGGAGGAGAGGGAGAGGATCTAAACTGATCCTGCAAAATATCGGAATCGGATGCCTGTTTGGCATCCGATTGCAGACATCAGTTTGGATCCATTGCTGTCCAAGGGGGTCCTACGAAAAAAAGGATCTCCTTGGACAGCACAAAAATGCAGTGTGAAAGCAGCCTAAGACAAAATCGGGAGTGAACCAATCAGAGGAAAAGTATAACAGAAACTCATCACCACTTCTGTATTTATCACCCACTCCTGGCTACAAATCCTGAGGTAAACAATTCACCAAATGCTTACCGTGTGCATGAGGCCTATGAGGGTATAAATCGGACAGCACACTGAATGTGTGCAATAGGGCTGTTTTAAGGCCGCTTCACACACTAGGATATAGTCAACAACATCCTTAGAACAATCGCGTGACAGTGATCGTTCCAACATCGTTAGTGCGTTGTCACACACAAGGATATCGTTAACGATATCCTATTCGGCAACGCACCAGTTAATTAGTAGAGCAAGGACTGAACGAGGAATAGGACATTTTTGAAGGAGATCGTTCATAAAGGTGTCTCACTGAACGACGTGGCTTCTTCACAGTTCCTTAATTGGACGACGAACGATAGATTTGAGGTCAGGATCTCATTTTTGTGATGACCGTTTCAACGATTTTTTTCATCCTTCATCGTTCGTTTACCCGCAAGGACACACAAACGATATCGTTAGAATGTTCACAAATCCGTCACGTTTCAGCGATATCCTTAACGATATCCTAGCGTGTGAAGCCGCCTATAGATAAACCATCATCCATGAACCAATGAAATTGCAGCATTCACCACTTTTATCCATATATCGGATTTACATCTATGGATACGTAAAAACTAAAAATAAGATCCCAATACAACATCAGGTACATTTCTATTATTAGGGATAAGCGAGCACTACCAGGCTCGGGTGCTCTGTAATCCAAACAAGCAATTGGGTGCTCGGATGGGCACAATTAGAGTACCCAAATATAATCAAGGAAGTGTGAATTCTTCCAGAAAATCTAGTTTCCCATTATACTCGGGCCCTAGAGCCGCGCCCGTCCAAACATCTGACCTGCTCATTTCGAGTACAGAGCACCCAAGCATGGTAGTGCTCCCTTATCCCTAATTATTAACCTAGGAAACTCTTTGATCATGTACATTTTTTAATGAAAATAACATTGACGTAAAATAGGGGTTCACTGATGTTGCACAGATGAAAACCTTCCATTTTTTATGGATGAAACCCAGACAATTTTTATCATCCGCCCCTCTGTAGCCACCCGGAGGCTGACTGACTGCATATCTTTATTACCCAGTGCGTTTCGGTAAGTTCGTTCCTCTCCGGTGTCCTCACCCCCTATACACCGCCATAGCGGAGTGCTCCCATGTCAGTAAGCTTCGTCCTTCTACCCTACGTCTGAAGTTAATTAGACATTTCCTTCCATCAAAGTGGAGCTTTCAATGTTTGCTGAACAGTAAAGAATCACATGATGATGGAGGGTGAAAGGCCAAGTGTCTCTGGCGGGGATTTAATGTCCGATAATCCTCTTAACTTGAAGACTTCAAAAAAAAAAAAAAGGAAAAATGTTATCTCGTAAAATTAAGTCTTTCATGTCTAGGAACATAGAGGACAGTAGGAACCTACTGAACGCTGCTTATTGTTAGGAGGGGAGGTCACAATGTTCTGAAGAAGGATTCTTTGTTTTTGATATCTACCTCCAATTTAAAGGGTTTCCACAATGTTATACAAAGTGATCGGTCACATCGCCCCCTGTCCCCCCATTTACTCTTGTAATCAAAAAAACCCCTCCTATTGGCTTGTGGGTGGAAGCTGGAGGGTCCACGCTAAGGGCTCGTAGCCATACTGTGTCCAATGAAACATACCTCTAAGTTAGATATAGAGAGGGAAAAGGAGAATTCTATTTTTCTCAGATTTCTTCAGAATCAAACGGAGAAAAACAGCTTCCTATCCATAGTAAAAAGAGACACAATAAAACTTATGTAATCTGAGAGTAGCACTATGTAAGGACGGAGACCCTGATTCCAGTGATGTCACTTAGTTTATGGTGTGCAGCATCTGTGATGCAATCAGTTTTCTATGCTGCAGATACAGCGGTGCTCTTAATGCTGAGCTGTTTATAATCCCTCCCATACCACTGATTTCTGTGTGCACTGTATATTGACAGAAATGTGCTAACCAAGGCGGGTTTGCCTAGGAAGCATGAGACACCTAGTCATGTAGTGATAATCGTCTGATGATTAAAACTCTGATTTTATTGAAACCGCGTTCACAGTGTAATGGGCAACACAATAGGGGTCATTGCCCCAACATTATGCTGCTCTCAGATTATTTAGCAAAAACCTGTTGACATGATTTTCAGACTTTATTTTTAAAGCTCGTACAATACTGAGCCATATAAAGGCCGTTCACAAGGGTCTTGGGTATCCCTGTCGATTTGAGATACTTAAAATAAATTTGAAATAATTTGGTTCAGTCTTTGACAAAATAGATCTTGTATCTCTTTTGCTGAAATTGAGACCAATTGCTAGCTCACTGAAGCGTCAAATTACAGCTACCTTTTTATCTAGGGTATACATGTTGAACTCTGGCATGTAGTAGGGTTACTTTATTTGGGCCATGACATCGGGATTTCCCTTCTCCTGGGATTCCCTGTTCAGGATCCTCTAATAACCACAGCAATAAGCATCTGGGCAAGCCTACCAATTATTCCTTCCAACCATTAAAGGGACGGTCAGGTCATTTTTCAGTATGATACTAATAATACCCTTGAATAGTGCTTGGTCAGCCCTTTCAGAGTATGTTAAAATTGTTACTGTACCCTTTGTAGTTCTCTTGCTGTAAGCACCTTCACACCCAGCAGGCAGCTGTCTGCACTAGCCCGGTTAATTACTTTCACTGCTGTATAGTCCCCAGTATGTAAATGTTAATTTATTATTCACTCCTTCCCAGACTGGCATTCCTCTTCCCCTGTGCTTTGTGTTTCACTTTCATTTTCTTGTGGTTCTTCCGAGGTAGAGGGGGTGCGGGAGGGACTGCAGGCACTACCTCGCAGAGCCTTCAGAATATCAGATAAGGCAATCTCCATTTTTTGCTCTGAGCAGAAGCCCATGCTCTCTGAGAGAGCTAAGGAAGGAGAATCATTATGGGCTGTGGAGACTTATCTCTGCCCTACAGCATCTCCTGAAATTCGGCTGCAATGTTAACTATTAATCTACCAGCGACTACTGCCTGATTTACATAAGAGAATGTAAGTGTATAAATGCTTTCTTCACCTGTAACATTACACTGTGAGCTCAGACAGGGATGCTTAGAATAGATTTATGAAGCTGCAGGGACAGATAGTGATGGCTAGGGCAGCATAAATGACTGGACCGGTTCCCTTTAAGAGATCACCCACTGTGATTGACAGATGGACTGAATCTTTTGCAGATTACAGAGGATGGGGGGGGGGATAAATAAAAGAAATACATGAAGAGCCTCACCAGAGAAATTAGAAAATTATATCACATACACATGGATTTGTGACTTGACAGATTCCCTTTTAATGTCAATGGGAACTGTAATACTTAACTCCTCCTGCGGGGGAGCTGTGAAGAAGTGAAACACTTCCAGTTTACAGCCGATCACTGAGGGTTCAATCAGCAGGACATTCTGTCTTAAATTTTGTTTAGAAAAGGAGACTTCTAACAGAGATCCCCAAGAAATTACTGAAATTAATGTATGTATATTTGGGAAGGGGGGGGGGGTTAGTTTTAAATAATTTACAGACATTAGTCATTGAGTTGGAATCCCATCTATATAAGCTTCCCCCTGGGCCTCTGACCTATATCCCAACATTGCGAGACCCTTTATTCTCCTGACGACATTTCTTTAACGAGATCCTGGGCCGCAGACGGGGGGCAGGTTACTGTATCCCCCTCCGTTATGGATTCTGATGTCTAGCCACACATTTCTTTTTATTTTATTTTTCCCCTTGATGTCTTCAGAAAATGGAACAAAGTATCAAGGCAGATGAATAATGTATGGAGTCATGTGTTCTACCCGTATAGCATGAAATTCTCCGCGTTACCAGCAGAATGTTTTGCATTGATGTATTCAGTCTCTGACATTAAAAAAAAATAAAATTTATACATATGTAAATTATTCAAGACTTAAACAAAATTTACACAAAAAAAAAAAGTCCCAAAATTTAATTATTAAAAAGGAACCTCCACAAAATCATCAACATCCCTCATTGATTTATCTTGGGTTACATCGCAAACATGAACAAGTCTCAGGCTAGCAGAAGTGAATGTTCTGACACATGGCTTTCTACCTATGGTCACGTACGTCCTTAATCTAATTCTATTGATTGTACAATTTAAAAACATTTTGGTCCATTTTATAGTAATTTTCCCAAAATTCGTAAAACTTATCGAAGGACAAAAAAATAATGGAGCCCTGTATAGTAAAAGATGAGCGATCTCATGTCACCTATAATCGTACAATTCCATTGAAAGAATAAACTGGTAACTCTTCAGGTGGAAAAAGAAAAGTAAAGACCTTAAATGTGGTTGCATAAGTAAGTGCACCCTTAACCTAATTCTTTGATGCGATGCCCTATTAATTTATGACAGCCTCCTACCCAGAAATACTGAATGCTATCAGCCTGGCACATCTAGAATTTGCCACCTTTGCCCGCTCTTCCTTGCCGTAGCGCCATATCCGTCAGAATGTGAGGGAATCTCCTGGGTACAGCGCCCTCTTCTGGTCACCAACAGATTTTTCAATTCGATTTAGATCTGGGTTGTGGTTGAGCTATTAAACTGATCTTTTGTTGAAGCCATTATTTTGCTGATATTGAGGTATACTTAGGATCTTTGTGTTGAAAGGTGAAATTCCATATTTAGCTTTTCAGGAGAAGCCTGTAGGTTTTGTTGCGAAATTTAAATGATACTGTATTTAGAATTGTTTTTAATTCTTTTCACCTTTACTAAAGCCCAAATTCCAGCTGACTATAAATGGTTTCAAACCATATTTCTGTCTACACCATGCTTCACTATATATATGGTGAAAGCATAATGCTGGGTCATCATACCTCACTTTAAGTAGGGTGAAAGCTTAATGCGGCCTCCATCATGCCTCACTATGGGTTTATGAAAGTGTATTCTTATCTCCACCATGCTTCATTTTGGGTATGGTGAAAAGCATAATTCTTGCTCCATCATGCCTCACTTTGGGTATGGTGAAAGCATATTTCTGTCTCCACCATGCCTTACTTTGGGTATGGTGAAAAGCATAATGCTGACTCCATGATGCCTCACTTTGGATATTGTGAAAAGTTTAATGCTAGCTTCATCATGCCTCACTGTGGGTATTGGTGAAGGCATAATGCTGCCTCCACCATGCTTCACTGTGGGCATGGTGATCTTTTGGTGATGTGCAATGTCTGCTTTGCAACAAACCTACATTTTGAAATTATAGTCAACTATTCAACCTCGCTCAAGTAGAACATGTTCTCCCACTTAAAGGGTACCAGTAACCAAATTTTTATTGTTTGAACCAATGCAACTTTTTTACAGCTCCCATACTGCATTCCACAAAGTTGTTTACTTCCCCTGTAAGCCAGCAAAAATACCTTTTGAATTTCTGCTCTTTATTTCAATTGCATGGTCTGGTCCAGTGGGCGCCTGGGGATTCTCACTGCTCCTAATGGCCATCCTCCAGCTTTGATTGATTTGAATGACGTGTCCTCCATATATACCAATTGAATTTTGCGCCTCGGAGGTAGCTACATTGGCTTGCACAGGCGCACTTGGCTCTGCTCTACTGTTTTGGTCTAGAATGGCATGTCTTGGCGCATCTGCAGTTCTTTTATGTCATTCCCGCATTAGGGCAGAACAAAGTTTGAGTGGTGCTGCCATGCAGATGCAAGATTTTGTTGCTATATGTGGATGATACAGGACGTGTTTTCCATATTGGGGGGTGGGTGGTGGTCATGGTTGTTGGCTGTTGCGTGGTGGTGGTTGTTGGTTGTTGGGTGGTGGTTGTTGGTGATTGTGTTATTGGTGGTTATTTAGGAAGATGAATTTGATGTAAAAGTTTCCAAAGTGACTTACTTGGCAAATTTGGTGCAGACTGGTCCACTCATTTGGCCATGCATAAAGCATGCACATCAGACAATAGTATATGAAAACAACCTTAAAAGCCAGACTATGCAAATTTTTTACCAAAACCCAATTACAAAAATGATTCTACTCAATGCCCTCAGAGTTGTCAATCTTCTAAAGACTATGATGTAGTTCTGTGTTGGAAAGAACGACCAATTTATCACAATTTCTGAATCCCTAGCCGAGGTCTATAGGAATGTTGTCAGATTTCGGAGATTACTATAATTGAGTGTTTTTCTGCTCCCCGTCCTGTCACCTGGGATGGGCCGATCCGTGGTGTGTTCTCAGTGCAGCAAGGAATGGAGAGCGGCTGCATTCTTCATGGAGAAACCACATTCGTGTTTTGGGCTGTGATTATAATCTAGTCACACAGGAAGCTGAAATGTGCAGTAGATTCAGCCTCAGGGACTCCATACTTGTATTTTATTTGGACCCATATAGGTCCTTAAAGGGGTTGTTGTCTTTTGCATATGTAACTTAACAGAGCGGGTACTCCCCCTTCCTCGGGTCCACCGCTGGCTCCACGCCACTGCTCCAGGCTCAATGCTTGTCTGCAATGGTTCCGGCACGTTGACGGCTCACATAGGCGCTGCAGCCAATCACTGAGCTTGACGGTTCAGCCAGTGATAGGGGACAATCAATTTTTTTTGTCAAAAAATATGAAATGGCTAAAATGGTCATTTTTTGAATTTCCCTCGTGTCAAGCAGAAACCAGCCGAGATATTTAGAGCATCTGAACAGGACCAGTGATCCATCAATAGAGGTGAGTCTTGATATGATTGTTTTTTAATAATTGATCAGATGCCTTTCTCCAGCTGCAATGAGGTTCGGGGGAGCTGCACAGTTCACCTATGCAGGGCTGTGGAGTCTGAGTCATGGAGTCCAATGCTCATTTTGGGTGGAGTTGGAGTTCGATTCCGGGAAATCGAGGAGTTGGAGTCGGATGTTTGGCTTACTGACCTCAGAGCCCTGGTTATGAAGTCTGCGTCGCTGTCCATTTTGGTGGAGTCAGAGTTGGATGATTTGCTTACCGACTCCACAGCCCTGCACCTATTGCATTGCAGAGGGTGAAGCTGGTACTGACATCTCCATGCAGCGTATAGTGACGTGTATCTCATACCCGTAGCTCTTGGTCATTTCCGCTGCAGATTTTATTTTTCCCGCAGCGAGTGCCCGGGTCCATTAACACGTCATGCATTACACTGCAATGG
Organism: Allobates femoralis; assembly: GCA_033576535.1. NCBI lineage: Eukaryota > Metazoa > Chordata > Amphibia > Anura > Aromobatidae > Allobates > Allobates femoralis. The sequence continues at coordinate 42,446,566 of JARQOC010000002.1, read as the reverse complement.
TAAAGTGCATGGGAACATTCACTGCATGTTCACTACCTGTGGCCATAGTCTTAGGCAGAAGAAATTTGCTAGCTGTGCATCCCCCCCCCCCCTTGTCTCGGTTTTCACTGTCTGACCGTGCTTAGTGCCTCTTATAGGACATATGGGTGTGTGGCAGGGGCAATTGCATTTTCAATTTTGTAAATTATAACACTCCCATGTAAGCTGTGTGATTTATTCACAATTTCCAGAAGTGTCAGCAACTCCATATCTGTTCTGTTAAAGTAAAAAGGTAGGTGTATCACTTATAGGGAATCAGTCAGGATTTTGCTTGCTCATCTGAGAGCAGCGTGATGTAGGCAAAGGGCCCTGAATCAATGATGTATCACTTAGTTTACTGGGTTCTGCAGTTCTGACACAATCACAGTTATTAGATTTAGCCATGCAACAGAGCAGAGAAAGCTGCCCGTGCCAGGCTCACTATGTACAATGTCCATAGACAGTGAGCTGCTAATCACAGCAGGGGTGGTGCAGTACTAGCTGACCTCTACCTCCATATAGTCCAGCAATAATAATCTCCAGAAGGTCAAACAAACATTGTAAGTAAACATTAGGCGTGTCTGCAATATATGTGAGTTACCCCTCACAGCATGATGTCTTCAGATTACATCCCAAAAAAACTTGCCGATCGATTCCTTTTAAAGGGAACCAACCAGCAGGATTTAGGGCTATAAGGTGAAGCCACTGGGATATTGAGTGTAATCATACTTTTACTTGAATAATTACATGTTTGATTGCAGAGAAAAGTGTCATAAATCTCCTGGAAAACAGGGCAGGAGATGATTGATGTGACTACGTCATTATTTTTTTTGTCAGTCACTCTGTGGCTGGAGTATAGTGACAGTGTGCAGGAGCCAAAAACTAAAAGCACAGATGAGAGAGGGGAGGTATTGGCTTACAGCCGAAACACATGCCCAAAGGGAAGGAAAAGCTAAAAAAACCCAAAGACGCAGTGCTGTGCACAGCAATCATCTGCTGCCCTGTTTTCCAGGAGTTTTATGACACTTTTCTCTGCAATCATACAGGTAATCATCGAAGTAAAGGTATGATTGCACTCAGTACCCCTGTAAGGTACTGGCCTCACTTACAGCCCTAAATCCTGCTGGTTGCTTCCCTTTAAAAAAAGAAAAAAAAACTGGAACAAATCTGATTGAATGTGAATGCGCTCTTAATCTGTACAAAGCTTTAATTGTAAGGCTTCTTTTTAGAAATGGATCTAATAAGCAAAGAAGGTTCCACAAAGCTGCACTGCAAAATGTGCTCTTGTCATTGCTCTTGTCTGCCACTAGGGACACACATCAGCCTAAAAGGAATCATGGCTATGTTGAATGGGCAACAATGTGTGAGTATTCGATGCAGTACAGATCACGGCGACAATGCACACTCTGCTAACACTGTTTAAAACTGAACCTTTACCTAAAGTGCCCAGTGCCACTTTATAATATAATATTTTGTAGTCTGCAAAGAAAAGAGTCTGAAACTCTACAGGAAGTGTTTGATTCCCTAAATGCAGGGAACCACGTGATTTTGAGCTATGAACCACCGATGGCTCATTGTGGGACTTGGAATATACTAGACAAAGGCCTCATTCTGTTTCATTGGGAGAATTAATTTTCTAAGTCCATGTGGGCATGGAGTTGATTCTAATAAGTAGGGGGGGCCTGGGGTTAAAACACCCGGGGGAGGGGGGGACCGTTGATGCCCCCTCTTTCAGGGTCATAGTGGACGGGAGTATATGTTGGCATGCCCACCCATGCAGGCCATGACGGCTACTAACCTGGAAGCAGCCTATACAATCCAGGCTCCATGATATCGGGCTATTGGCCGGGGGACCAATATGGCCACCCGCTACGGCACATGAGCGGGCGTGCTAATATGGCGGCCATGTTGGTTTACGGCGGTACTGCACATAAGCCTGGAAAGACTCATTTTTTTATTTTCCTGCAGCCTGCACACACCTGGGTCTGCCTGAGCCGTAGCCAGTGTCCTGGATGGTATGTGATAACCCCCCCAGTTCTATAGGTGGGGCTATTTCAGGGACAAAATAGGGCTTTATGCAGATTCTTAGAAATATCTAGGGGAACCAGTTTCAAGAGTACCTCAAGGACCTCTTCATTTGTCCGGGCTCAGGGTCATGACATTGGCCTTCACTTTTACAGTATAATTAACAAGCATCGGCCTATGTGTCTACTATGGAGCCCTTGTGGAGGGGCCACCCAGCGCTCGGGTGGAGGAGGGGGATTCTCCAATGTGGTGGGTATTTAGAATGAGGGGGAAACCTTACACCCTTCTGTCCTGGGTGATAAATCCGCCATCATAATGGACTCGCTCTGTATCCTCGTACTCTCCTCCTAATCATGGTGCTCATACTATTTCTACCACTGCTTACTATAAGGCTAAGTTCACACATGCGTTTTTGATCCGCTTTTTTGTGATCCTTTTTTGCATGAAAAACAGATCACTCGTTTTCAGAAATGCTGCATTTTTTACAATCTGTTTTTGGAGTAGAAAATGCATCCAGAAAAAGAATGGCGTCAATGAGTGGTCCGTTTTTTTTCCTTGGAACCATTATTAATGGGAAAAAAACAGATGATGCGTTTTTTTTTTTTTTTTTTCATGCAAAATATGGATCCAGTTTTGCTGCAGAAAATTCATCAAACGCAGCCCAAAAAAAGGGGGCAAAAAGGCAGAGTGTGAACAATAGCCTAAGGCTTGTTTGGAGGGACAGTGATGGTGGCTGTGACAGTCGCTGGTCTGGTGCTGGCGGTCTTCGCCCCGCTGTTCTCTTTGTCTGTGACTGAAGCTCTCTTCCTCTCTTCCTCCATCCTGAATGAAAAGTGATACCTGTGTCAGTGGAGGGATATAATGGGCTCACTCATATCTGCTTACACGACTCCTAGGAAGTGAACAGGACACAGGATCTGCACCTTGAGGAGGAGGCGGCGGTACCTTGGGCAACCCCCCTCTCCCCTCGGTCAGAAGAAGGGATGTCCTATCTGGAGCAGTGATACAATGAAGACCCTGAAGACCCTGGAGGAAGGTAACACATTGTGTCAGTGTCATGATATTGTTACATTATCCTCCTTTGTGCTGAGTTGGTGGCAGCTCGGAGACTTTCCGCAGGATGAACGTTTGGTTGTGACTAGTAGCCATGAAGTTCTCTAGACGTAATGGCTCCTAAACTTTCTTCTTGTGCTGCAGTGGAAGTAGCCGGAGCCTCAGACATCTCTATATGATGGACTGCAAGTTTCTGCAAAACTGACCATATGAAAAATGACTGTGGATATAGCGTTCAGTCACCTCTTTGCAATGTACAGTGTTTCTCCGAAGATGGTCGGCAGCTGTCACATAGGGGCTTATCCCATGTGGATCACGAGTGAATTATGGATCCACCACTACTTCTGACAGCAGCAATATTTTTATGTTTGTATTTTTTTTTTGTAATGACCGTCCGCTCCAGGGTCTTCTCCAAGCCTACATAGGTCCACCAAGGACTTCTCCATGCCTAGATAGGTCCCCTAGGGTCTTCTCCAAGCCTAGATAGGTCCACCAAGGACTTCTCCAAGCCTACATAGGTCCACCAGGGTCTTCTCCAAGCCTACATAGGTCCACCAAGGACTTCTCCATGCCTAGATAGGTCCACTAGGGTCTTCTCCAAGCCTAGATAGGTCCACCAAGGACTTCTACAAGCCTAGATAGGTCCCCCAGGGTCTTCTCCAAGCCTAGATAGGTCCACCCAGGTCTTCTCTGCTGTTATCTTGATAGTAACAAGCCATCAGGTTGCTGGTCTTCATCTTCACCTTGTTCCTTCTGTTCTTCCAATCCTAATGTCCTTCTCCAATGATTGCTCTCTTCGTTTGATGTGTCCAAGGTACAGCAGCCTTACACTAGTTTATTATATAACCACCCATGTCCGTTCATTCATACTTTTCCAGGAGGAATAACTGAGAAACTGTGAAGAATCCTGATGAAAAATGCTCCAAAATTACAGTATTGTTTTGTAGTGAGCAAATAGAAGTATTTTATAAACCAAACCTGTGAGGAGGGGAGTCTGTCCATGGTCCGGTCGGCACATCACCCCAGAACGTGCACTGGAAAATTATTGTAACTTATAAAAACAAAAGCGAACGTGGTGCTGGGATTCTTTTATTGCTCTTTATTAGAGGAGTTGTACTAAATTAAAAGGTTATCTCTTATAGGATTGGGCATAACTTAACAATAACTAGGGGTCTGATCACGGAGACCCCCATAAATCCGGAGGGCAAGCTCCGCAATGTTGTGCCCACTCAAACCCCACTGTGTTTAGATGGGGCTCTTCCGAGCGCTGCTTTCAGCATTGGTGATGGCCCTAGTGGTCAGGCCCCCAATCTAAGTATAGGGAGTAACTCAACTGGACACTGTCAGGCCCCCAGTAATCAATAGGGGATAACTAATGATGAGTGAACCTTTTGGAGTTCAGGTTCGGTGCAGCCCAACTTTTTGGCGCACTGTTTGTGACCCTGAACTTGACTTGAAGCTCAATGAAAATCACTGGTTGGCTTGCGCACAATTAGCCATAAATAAAACTCTTGCGGGGGAGGGTGTTTTTTTTAATTTAATTTTGGACTCTCATTACGCCCCAAAACTGTACTTTTAAGCCCAGTGTGAGCCGATCAAACACTGCACCTGGCTAACACTGGGCAAAGCACCACCTGTACCCGACCACAGCGGTGCTCGCTCCAAGGCTTTCCAAACGTAAAGCACCCAAACTCTGAACCCAGGTTTACTCAACACTGGAAAGTTCAGCAACCAGAACCGAACCTTGAAAGGTTCACTCATCTCTAGCCATGACTGGTGTGGAGGCCAAAACAATAGGGTGAAATTAAATCTGCTCAATATTAATATTGATATCATATAATATTTTATATTCACATAAATTGTGTTATTGAACAGAAGTAGGTATGCTGACATTCCCTTATATACAATGAGCCCATACACTGGCCCATGTATACAGCATTAAGCCCTACGCAACGCTCCCTATATACAGTATGAGCCGCCGTGCAGCCCCTCTGTGTACAGGATGAGTCCCCGCGCAGCCCCTCTGTGTACAGGATGAGTCCCCGCGCAGCCCCTCTGTGTACAGGATGTGTCCCCGCGCAGCCCCTCTGTGTACAGGATGTGTCCCCCCCGCCTCGGTACAGATTGTCCCCCTCTGTGTACAGGATGTGTCCCCCAGCGCAGGCCCCTCTGTGTACAGGATGTGTCCCCGCGCAGCCCATTACTAGATAATGATCCAGCTCCAAAATAGATCCATGATTATACAGTACAAGCCCCCTCATGGCCTTCTAGATACAGTGAGCCCCAATATGACCCTTATATGAACAGCCACACATCTCACACAGGAAAAAAGCAAAATGCCCCATACTCTCTGTCCTCCCATTCCCTAGTGCTGCGCTCTGCTCTGGTCTCCAGTTCACTGACTACATCATTGCGTCTGTCTGTGATACACTGTGATTGGTGAAGACTGAAGTGACTGCTCCGTCCTCCAGCAATGTAAGGGATATCGGGATGTGGAGGGCTCGGTGCGGGCCACCGGTTTACACCATTTGGTTACCTCTGCCCTCTGGCAGCTCCAGTCCAGTCCACGCACTGCACTTTGCTCACCCCTGCCCTAGACTAAACAACCTTTAAGGGATAACCCTTTTAAGTATTGAACCACGGGTCGGTCCAGAGGAATAACTTGGGTTTTTATGCAGCTCCATGCACCCATGTTTAATTTCAGCTGTCACAAATGCAAGTAATCTCCCATCTTGGGTTATGCCCAAATCTCGATATGTTGGCAAAAAGGGACTGGATTAAAAGCAACCCAAATTTGCTATATAAAGTTGTGTTTTGCATGTGGTTTTGGGATTAAACATCTTGTATTAACCACAGACTGCTGGCAGCAGGGATGTTGGCGGAGCATCATGGGATGCGGTAGTTACAGGGCTGTGGAGTCACATGGGAAATGTCAAATACGATCTCCTCTAATCTGTAACCTGTGGAGTTATTGGAGAAGCTGAATACAATCACTCTGTATAGACACTGTGGAACAGATCCTATTCAGCTGAATAGCAGCTGAGCTGCAGTACCCAGGAGCAGCCACTACAGTGAGTGGCGCTGTGCTGCTCTCTACATCGGTGACATCCCGCCTATTGTAGAGCTGATAACAGCTGATAGTGGGGATCTCAGTGCAGCTATCACTGCATTAGGCTCAGCCTTCATCACCATGGGCTGCTTTAACTTGAACCCCTTTTGTAACATGAATTATGAAGAATTTGGTGGGCCGTACTCAGCCACTCACCTCCTGACCTAAAAAAAACTAAAACACATCTAGTAGTTGTACAAAATAATTTCAAACTGTTTTTCGGCACATTTCTAGCATAAACTGACAAATGTGCCCCAAAATGACATGTACACTTCATAATTTCTATTGTGTTTGTCAGTCTTCACTGTTTCTTGGGTTCTGTTCATCAGCCAGACTGATCTGTGTGTTCTAGTATGATGATCTCCCTAAATTTGTAGCAACTTTTTTTTTTGTTATAGACTATCATTGTCTAAGCATTTTTGTTATTTCTTACAGTTTAGATTACTTAATGAATGCCTTCATAAAGACGCACAATTTTCTATTCTCACTATGGAGACCGGTTTTGTTTCCGAATCTAATGATCAGGCAGATGTGACAGATCCAACAAAAAAAATGAATTTGTGTACTTCTGTTCCTTTATAGCAAAAAACTAACAAAAAAACAATGTTATGTGAGTGAAAAATCTAAAGGTGCCTGGTACTGTGCTTCTCCATTTACTTATGAGGATATTCCAGGTATGAGCCTGTTTGTTCTAGGTGGCCTGTCGTTTGTTCTAGGTGGCCTGTCGTTTGTTCTAGGTGGCCTGTCGTTTGTTCTAGGTGGCCTGTCGTTTGTTCTAGGTGGCCTGTCGTTTGTTCTAGGTGGCCTGTCGTTTGTTCTAGGTGGCCTGTCGTTTGTTCTAGGTGGCCTGTCGTTTGTTTCTAGGTGGCCTGTCGTTTGTTCTAGGTGGCCTGTCGTTTGTTCTAGGTGGCCTGTCGTTTGTTCTAGGTGGCCTGTCGTTTGTTCTAGGTGGCCTGTCGTTTGTACTAGGTGGCCTGTCGTTTGTACTAGGTGGCCTGTCGTTTGTTCTAGGTGGCCTGTCGTTTGTTCTAGGTGGCCTGTCGTTTGTTCTAGGGTGGCGCTGTCGTTTGTTCTAGGTGGCCTGTCGTTTGTTTCTAGGTGGCCTGTCGTTTGTACTAGGTGGCCTGTCGTTTGTTCTAGGTGGCCTGTTGTTTGCTTTACAGGGCTTGTTTTTGGGGGCTTGTTTTTGGGCTGTTTTTGTTTACTCTTATAAGTGTAAATAACCTTTTTCTTACACGTGTTCTATCTTGTATGCCTCCTGAGTTGTAGAATATTATGGTCCAGAGCTGTATTTACAATATTACAAGGTAGAGGCACGAAGGTAGAGGAGGAGAGAGGACCCTGCTCCCGAGGGCTCATGAGTCGGTCGACAGGTAGGGGGTTACTTCAGTGGGTATCACAGCTGGTCGGTTCCCGGTTCCGTGCCCTGGACCCTCAGTGGCTGGGGTGGGGGTGATGATGATGGGGAATTTGTAACGTGACTCCACCTGTGGTACCTGATAATAGAGTTACCAGCGCTGCAGTCGGCCACTGAGGTGATGGAGGTGCAGCTTTGGTAGTACAGCTCCCCACAGGCGGAGCTTTACCTCAGGGCAGTGGGGGGTGGATGAGGGAAGTAGTAGTCCTCAGCTCAGTGATGCTGTGAGGGCCCTCCGGGCGGCGGATTAAAGGAGACCAGACACCAGATCAGCTTAAGAAGTTCTATACTTGTACCAGTTGGAAAAGGTATACGGTACAGTCTGGTTTATCGGGGATTGTAGCCGCGGATTTTGCAGGCTTTTTCAGTGTCTAGCAGAGGTGTCTTTATAATAGCTTTCTTGGTTGGTGTTTGCCTCAGTTCTCCTGTCAACCACACTAAAGAGCCCGATCGCCGGTCCCCAGGTCTGTTACGAACAGGTACTTCTGACCCCTTTCCGGTAGGGACAGGAGAAACAGCAAGGTAATCCTCCCACCACCGGTATTTAGTCCTTTCCCTTGCTAGTGTCTTGGACCCAATCTGGGACAAAGGTGGGACTTAGTCCTGTGGTGTTGTGGTTCCTATTTTAAGGCCCACAGCCTGCTGGTCTGCAGTTAGGGGTAAACCGCTACTAACCGTCTCGGTTCCGGTGTACTGTGATGACCTAGGTCTCCAGCTGGCTACGACCAGTCCTGGAGTGGCCCCCTTCGTTGTCTGGGTCACCTCTCTCCTAAGAGGTGCCCTCCTGTTACAGCCGCAGGGTCCCCTTCATCCGTCCTTCTCGCTGTCTTACACCATCTACTCAATTGTGTAAACTGTTACTCCCGGTCTCCCTCTCATCTAGGCTCCACCCCCTGGGACCAACTAAATATACAGTCCCCTGTACTAAGGTGGCCTACTGTATGGGTGTTGGGGTGCAGACTCTGAAGGGTCCTCAATATCCACGGCTACGGGGGCACTACACCTTCTATTTGGGGTGCAGTACCTCCCTGTGGCGTTTTGCCATAGGGGCGCCACACTCAAAGTCTACAAGTGATGGGTGAGGATACAGTAGGTGAAGAGAGAGGACCTTGCCCGTGAGGGCTCACAGTCTACAAGGGATGGGTGAGGATACAGTCAGTGAAGAGAGAGGACCCTGCCTGTGAGGGCTCACTGTCTACAAGGGATGGGTGAGGATACAGTAGGTGAGGAGAGAGGACCCTGCCTGCGAGGGCTCACAGTCTACAAGGGATGGGTGAGGGTACAGTAGGTGAGGAGAGAGGACCCTGCCCATGAGAGCTCACAGTCTACAAGGGATGGTGAGGATACAGTAGGTGAAGAAGAGGACCTTGCCCGTGAGGGCTCACAGTCTACAAGGGATGGGTGAGGATACAGTCAGTGAAGAGAGAGGACCCTGCCTGTGAGGGCTCACTGTCTACAAGGGATGGGTGAGGATACAGTAGGTGAGGAGAGAGGACCCTGCCTGCGAGGGCTCACAGTCTACAAGGGATGGGTGAGGGTACAGTAGGTGAGGAGAGAGGACCCTGCCCATGAGAGCTCACAGTCTACAAGGGATGGGTGAGGATACAGTAGGTGAGGAGAGAGGACCCTGCCTGCGAGGGCTCACAGTCTACAAGGGATGGGTGAGGGTACAGTAGGTGAGGAGAGAGGACCCTGCCCATGAGAGCTCACAGTCTACAAGGGATGGGTGAGGATACAGTAGGTGAGGAGAGAGGACCTGCCTGCGAGGGCTCACAGTCTACAAGGGATAGGTAAGGATACAGCAGGTGAAAGGAGAGCTCTTGAGACAATGGCATGTTGCATATAAGTAAGTACTGGGAGACTATATACATCTGTTTATGGGGAATCCTATATCCCATAAAGTAATGGCAGATCACTGCGAATAACCAAAATGAGCTGGCAGCATTGTGATTGCAGCTCCAGAATATAATACAGACTCCAAATCAGGATCACTACAGGATAATATGTAACTGCATCATTAATTGACTTCCTATATCATTATATGTCTGTAATCTTTTTATCTCTTGCACCCCATGCAGCGTCCCCCTGTCCTCGGTGAGGACAGACCCTGACATGATCTTCTGATCATTTTACCATTTCCCAGTCGTTAGGATGTCGGGAGACACCTGCAGCTTGGCTTTCTGGTAAGGATTGTGGCGCAGCAGAGGTTAAACGCTGTTAATTAGGATGCACATGTTGACATTGCGTGTAATTCCGCTGAGATGCCGCTGTTTGTTTATCCTTGGCATCCAGCACTCGGGTTATGCAACTTGTGTATGAGCATTAAATATAGCCGGTGCACAATGAGCCGTTGTCCTAGGAGGGCCAATTTACTGAGTAATGACAATGTATCGGCCGCTCCTCCGGATAAAGCTGTGTATACTGACACTGAAATGTTCTGTAACAACCTTGTCACAAGTAGCACACTGTACTTAAAGGGAATGTCCAATATCAAGGCACTAAGAGGTTAATTGGTCTCATCCTCTTAGTTCTGATACCATAAGGAGAATACTAGTGACTTTTGTGCAAAGGGTCAGTTATGCGTCCATTATACTCCAGGGTCAGTCCCTTTAAAGCAAAACCTGTAGAAAAGTGTGATCTTGTTGCCTTCCTTTAAAGTTAAAACTATTGCAATACACACCTGTGTGATATATCCAGCAGCTATTGCTATTCTCCTCTACAGTTTGCCACCCATTCCTGATTGCTAATGAACAGCACTCTGTCAGCACTATAGGTGCTGGAACTCCCTTTCCTTCACTTCCCATCATGCATTGTTCACAAAATGTGTCCAATGGCCTGCCTAACTTGAACTAAAAGTCTGCCCATCTCTTATCCATATGCAGTTTGACTGAAAGGTAAACAGAAGCTTTGTCCTTCGTACAGGGGTTGTGCCAACATTTCCCAAAAGGTTTGTGTTCTGGTTGCTGTAATCCTCCAGCTTCTGATGGCCACATGTTTCTATGGAGCGTCCTCTGCAGGGCAAATATAAATGGCGACCATGAGAGTCCATAATGGATTCAGCCAGTAAGGGGTGTCCAATATCCAAATAACCAAATATGGTTTATAGACACAAGAAGACCAGATGGGGCAAACTGTAAAAATATTGTTGGTTCAAATTCTACATAGCTGACGCTGCAATTTGCTCCATTATCTGAATGTTGGACCACACTATGCCAATGAAGCCACGTCCACCTTTACAGAAAGCGTCAACTGTGGAGAAAAAAGATGTTTAGAATCCAAATGGAGGTGCTCAAAAATGTTCTATTATTTACCTGCTACAGGTAGATCCTGTCCCCATTACAGCCTCATTCAACCCCCACCCCCAAAACAATAGAGATGAGAAAAACTGCAGTGACCACGAAACCATGGTCAGGGGTTATGACGTTCTTCTATTTGCTTATCGGTGGTGGGGTCTAGTGATCTCATACCGATGACCATTCCTATGGAAAAGTTGATAGTATGTTAAGGTTAATTTACAAGAATTGAGCGGTGGCACTACACAATCTCCAACTTGTCTGCCGATCTGCGGTCGTTTTTTATCGTATTTACGCTGGCAGACGATGTGCAATGAATGAGCAGTAATAAAACATCCAGTGTCCATAGGCTCCAATTGTTCTTGGCAGCACATGTTTACCCAGGACGGTGCACTGCTAAAAGCGATAATTTTTAAACAAGCTTATTGCTCAATTAGTGGGTGATCTGTAATTGCGCCAGAGCCTGGGCCCCCTGCTTCACTTTACTGCCCTTACTTGTGTGTGGGGTCATTCCCCGATGGCTGCCCTAGAAGTAATTACCTTGGGGACGTGGCCACGGGTTTCATCAGGCTGCATACATCCGTTAGGGCAGTAATGCATTGATGGTGGCCCTGTAAGTAATTACCCCGGGGTCCGGATCTCCTGCTATATTTGATCCCAAACACAAGTATGGGCAATAATTAATGCCCTGATGGCGGTCCTGTGTGTAATTATGCCAGTGCCTGGGCCCCATGCTTCCCTTGGGCTGCATACACCAGTAAAGGTAGTCATGAGCTGATACCGGACCTGTAAGGCTGCCTTCACACTGCGGCAGTGTCCGGTCCGGGGCTGTCAGAAGTGACAGCCTGGACCGGAGTTTTCCTCCATAGAATCCTGTCGGGCTGCACGGAGCTGGATCCCGGCGGGTGGTAATTAGCTGCTATCCGGCTGCTGTGTCGCCGGATGAATCGTGCAGAAGTGGGGATTTTCTGCCGATTCCAAAACCGGTGCATGCAACGTTTTTGGAATCGGCAGAAAATCCCCACTTCTGCACGATTCATCCGGCGACACAGCAGCCGGATAGCAGCTAATTACCACCCGCCGGGATCCAGCTCCGTGCAGCCCGACAGGATTCTATGGAGGAAAACTCCGGTCCAGGCTGTCACTTCTGACAGCCCCGGACCGGACGCTGCCGCAGTCTGAAGCCGCCCTAAGTAATTACCCTGGGGTCTGGGTGCCATGCTTCACTGGACTGCATTCACCAGTAAGGGCTGTAATGTCATGATGGCGGCCTTGTAAGTAATTACTCTTGGACCCCGTCCCCATGATTCTCTGGGCCCCACACACCAGTAAGGGCAGTAATGCCCTGATGGCAGCCTTGTAAGTAATTACTCTTGGACCCGGTCCCCATGATTCTCTGGGCCCCACACATCTGTAAAGGGCAGTAATGACCTGATAGCGGCCTTATAAGTAATTACCCTCTGGGCCGGTCACCATGATTCTCTACACCCCATACACCAGTAAGGCATTAATGTCCTGATGGTGGCCTTATAAGTAATTACTCTTAGGCCCAGTCCCCATGATTCTCTGGGCCCCACACACCAGTAAGAGCAGTAATGCCCTGATGGCGTCCCTAGGTAATAATCAGCCTGTTGACGCCTCAAGACATTTATGAAATGAGTGATCCCTGAGTGTGATGTTCCATCATTTTGGTGAGTAATTGGGCCTCCCGGCAATTGGACTCTATCGATTTGGCTCTTATAGCCTATCCTATTGAAATGTTATACCTTTTTCAGAGAGTTTGAGGGACGTTAGAATATTAAAATAAAACTCATTTCCTTTGGCTGATCCTTCTCTCTGTATCCGATCCCATACACGTTACCTTTCGTTGCTTCTCTTTCCTGCAGCCTTCGGTTTAGGCTTTGGAGCCGCCGTCCCTTTTAATCATGCTACCTCCTTCCTGACGGCGGTGTAGATTTATTACCCCCCTGCAGCCGGGTCTCTCCTGTCCGCCTTGATTTTTGTGGAATATGATGTGTTATCCTTCCTGTTTGGCTCAATCATCTGTAATTTTTGCCGACCGTCTATGAAGCTTTTTGATGTTTTTTAGACCTTTAATTACGTGTCTCTTAACACCGCCGTTTTCACGAGGGATAAATGATGTCAGTTGCAGCCATGTCACCTGACAGATTTACTGCCCTCTTTATGGCTTTAATATATGTCTTTGGTTATATGAAAGGTTGTCTGTCCCCTGGGAAATCCAAGCGGACACGCAAACGACTAACTGCTCCTAATGTTTATGATGTTATATAACCACCAGAACAATGGGGTGAAATAAACAGAGGCTATACAGGGTGCAGGGGTTACCCTTGTACCCAGGCCCTGATGCCTAGGGGGGGTCCATAAGTCCTTTGGGTCATATGATTAGACTATAGGCCCTGATGGAGCTTTTGTATCGGGCCCACAATCAATCTGTGGTCATCTACTTATCAGACAGGTGGCGTTTCAAACTCCTCATAGGAGTGAGCTCACTGACAGATTCTCAGATAACTCCTATTGCAGCCAGTAATATGAAGGTAAGCAAAGAGCCCATAAAATCCTATAGATACATTTTTAACGAAACCCAACTGCAAAAAAATATTTTTAACTCAAAATTGATTGATTTAGGCAGTCAATAATTGACTATAGCCTAAAAATGTCTGTCCAAAAATGTAAAGCAAACATTTTTCACAATCCAAATTGTACAAATAGGAAACCTTTTTTCACCTTTTGTGTCTCACTCTCCATAGAGATTTTTACAAACACCACATTTCTAAGAAAATATATTTCTAAAATGCTATTGGCATGAATTTCTCACCAGATGTCAGTAACAACCCATCCAATCCGCACAGGCAAAGAAATCAAACCGTAAATGTCTATGAATTAATAATGAGAACTGAAATGTATTTAAGGCTGGGTTCACATGCTGCGTATTTCTGCTTTTGCACAGTGCTGTTTTGAGGATCCGTTTTATGGATGTGTTTTGCGCAAAAAAACTCATCAAGATTCACACACTGCGCTTTTGAGGATGCACTTTTTTTGAGCCCATTCTACAATGGGGGCAATGGAAAAGCGTATCTCAAAAACGCAAAAAGAATTGACATGATCATTCTTTTTGAGGATATGCTTTGCAGTGAAAGCGCATCTGACTTGCCCACCCCCCCACCCCCCTTCCCCACCCCCAGGGCCGTGGGGTACTCTGAATCGGGCTACCGTACTTCTGGAGAGTCACAGGGGTTAAGACCCGGCTCTGTGACCCTGGCGGTGTCAGTCTGGCAGCCACGAGTCTTGTCGGGCGATCGGTACCAAGTCCCCCTGACCTTAGTATGGCCACCTATTCGGACGAGTCTTGTCGGGCGATCGGTACCAAGTCCCCCTGACCTTAGTATGGCTACCTATTCGGCGGAAGTGTCGTGTGTCGGCCACAGCTCCTGTAGACCTTGTGGCCTTCGGTTCTGTGGTTGGAGTGTTGAGCCTCCTTGCCACCTCAAAGGCGATCCCTTGTTCCCAACCAGCTCTTCCGTCCGACTCCGGTCGAAGCTGGATTCCGGGCGCATGGGTGGTTCTCACTGCCTCTGCCCGTGCCCCTAGGGCTCCCTCTGCCTTGCTCACTGTCTGTTGTTCTCGTGACCCAGGATGAGCTCCTCACCGCTCAAGTCCTCCAGGTTCTCACTGTTTGTCTCTCTACTCACTACCCTCTTCTCGAAAACACACACACCTTATTCCTTTCCTCAGTCCCCTGACTGGGCCCTCCCTCTATCGGGTCCACCCACTGTCCCCGGGACTGGGTTCTAAGGGGTGTGTTGGGTGCTTGGTGGGTGTCTCAGACTTACCATCCTGTTTCCCTGAGAACAGGGATACCACACCAATAGAGTGGGTGCAGTAGCCCCTGTGGCGACCAGACCGCAGGGGCGCCACACATCCACAAAAATGCTGACCGTGTGAATGCAAACTCGGGAAATGCATTGCCTTTGCTGGGAAGCAAAACGGCTCTGCATTTCACTGGATTTACTCTTCCACAAAAAAGTGCTGCACAAAAGCAGAAATACGCAGCGTGTGAACGTAGCCTTATACTAAGTCCTTTGATGGTGATGAAGCTCCAGATGCCTCCTGAATGGAGACAGTAGTCTCTGCATTGCTCAGGTGGATTTGGCCCATTCTTCCACACAAACACTCTTCACATCCTGCAGGTCTTGTCAATCCTTCTATGAACTCTGAGCTTTACTTCCTTCCAGACATATTCTATTGGAGTCAGCTCCGGTGATCGGCTCGGACATTCTAGCAGCTTTATTTTCTTTTTCTGAAACCAATTGAGTTTCCCTTGCTGTGTGTTTGGGGTCATTGTCTTGTGAAATGTCCACCCTCGTTTCATCTTCATCATCCTGGTAGATAGCAGCAGATTTTAATCCAGAATGTCTCAGTACATTTGTCCATTCATCCTTCCTTCAATCGTGAAGTTTGCCAGTGCCGTATGCTGAAAAACTCCCACACCATGATGTTCCACCTCCACACTTCACTGTTGGGGTTTTGGGGGTGATTTGCCTTTTGGCCTCCAAACATAGTGTGTTATGGCATCCAAAGAATTACATTTTTTCTCTCGTCTGACCAGACTATATTCTTACAGATTTTCACAGGCTTGTCTAAATGTTGGTGAGCAAACTTTTCATTGAGTATTTTAATGTGAGTATATGAGTATGGCTAAAAATATTCTATAGTAAACATGCTTGAGAAATTAACACACTACAAAGGATTCTGAAAGGTAAATTCAAACAGAGAAAAATGTTTGGGATATGAACTACAATAAATTTATTAATATAGTAAAAATACAACAAACCTGATGGACAAGTCACGTAAACTGCTTAGTGCATCTCAATTAATACTAATAGGTAAAGTGCTAGCAATCCAGAGACTAAACCAAGTAGAGAATGATTTACCAAAAAAGAGCAACTATGGAATCCAGATGTCCTCCTCACCCTACGCACGTACAACATGATTCATAAGGGGATGGACAGTGGGAGAGGAACCTATTTATTTATAGTTCAGTTGACCAATAATCAAGTTGGTGTATCACAGTGAAGGCACTAATTTTGAAGAATAATTTGGATGTTGGCTGGAGAAGGCATTGTACGTCATAATTAAATGTTCCGGAGTGTACGCCTAATTCTTCTGCATCGAGGTACCTACCAGCCTACAGGTCTGTACTAGTCCAAACTACTTTCTGCACCCTCATCTCTGCTGTATCAAGGCAAGGTACCTGCTAGCCTGATACTTTCTGCTAATCCAAGGTGCTATCTGCTTTCGGATGCTCAGTGGTTAGCACTAGGGATGGGCGAGTAGTCAAATACTCAGACTCGCTATACTTGTGCCAAGTAGATCGTAATACTCGGGTATTCGGTGCTAGTAGCGAGTCCAGTGTTAGTCAATGGGAAATGTGAGTAATTGTTTGCTGGACCCAAAAAAGCGGTCTGGGGGCTGAGGGAAAGGCTGAAATGGACGCATGATTGTCGTAAGAGCGAGTTATGATGGAAGGGGATCTTCTTACAGCTCAGTGTGTAAGTGGTGTAAAGAGAGCGATCTGCCCTAGGGGCTGTATGATGGTTAACATAGGAAGAAGCCACCCGTCATCATTACCATAAGGGCTTCACAATTATAAAGCTTGGACTACTGGCATTGTTGATCCACTGCACAATGTGCAGGCATGGTGTAAAGGGCCAAACAATTATGATGCAATGACTACTACCATAGTGGTTGCAGTGGCCAATGTGCAGGCATAGCCATAGTGTCTCCAAAAAGTAGCCCATGGGGCTGTATGATCAAACAATTATGAAGCTAGGACTACTAGCATAGTTTTTGCAGTGGCCAATGTGCAGGCATAGCCATTGTTTCTCCAAAAATTAGCCCAAACGGCTGTATTATGGTTGATGAAGGGAGCAGGCCTCAAGGGCTAAACAATTATGATGCCAGGACTACTAACACAGTAGATGCAGTGGCCAATGTCTTAAAAAATTAGCCCAAGGGGCTGTATTATGGTTGATGAAGGAAGGAGGGTTTCATCACAATTGCTTCTGATGGGAAATATTAATTAACGGACCATTGTTTTTAGCTTTTTAACCATGAGGTACATGTGGCAGAGCAGATGTTGAAAAGATGTGTAAGAAGAAGTTTGTATGGGAACTTTGTATGGGAAGGGATGGATGTGATCATCAGTTGCCTAAAATAACATTTTGGGTGAGTTTAGGTTGGGATGCTGACATCAGGAACGCTTAAATACTCTTGCGAAATCCAGTCCTTGTTAAATTTTATCAGAGTCCGGCCTGTCTGCATTCTCTGTAGTCAGCCATGTGCGTGTATCTGTGATGATTGCCCCAGCAACTGAAAACACGCTCTGCCATCACACTAGCAGCAGGGCAGGCTAGCACCTCCAAGGCAAGGAGAGATCTGGCCAACTATGCAGTTTGGATACCCAGTAATTAAACGGAACAGAAGCGTCAGGAAGGACACAGGTATGGTCACTTAGATAGTCATTGACCATCTTGTGCAACTTCTCCCTCCTTGACATTGTTACCGGTCTAGCTAGCTCTTGCTGATGAGCCGGTTTATTAAAGATGGCCCCGTTTGTGGACATTTTACCACCTCTTTTGGACCTGCTGGCTGTGTTTCTCTCCATTAATGCATGCTGTTGCACAGAGCTTGGCACAGACAGTTAGATATTAAATGTGCCATGTGTGCCAAGCTGCAAAGAGGCCTCTGTGACCTCAGAAGGAGGAACAATACCCATGCTCACCTCACACTGACTCTCCTCCACCTCCTTCTCTCCAGCCCACCCATGCTGGACAAACATGAAGCTGGAGTTGGGAGTCCCCTTTGTAGCATGAGGGGTCCCCTCGGTACCACTGTAAAAGAAGTCCTCTCCCTCCTCATCTTCCTCCTCATCTTCATCCCCCAATCTTGCCTAATGAGATTGGCTGGGCTGTGTAGGATCACCATTGTGAAATCTTGCTCCATACCCAACTGCTGGGCGCTCAAAGATTCCATTTTTAGATTATGCAGCGATTCTTTCAACAAACATAGCATAAGCATGGTTACGCTAATAATAGACTGATCACTGTTCACAAGCTTGGTGCAGTAGTCAAAGTTATCAAGCACCTCACAAATGTCAGCGATCCATACCCACTCGACAGTTATGTGTCTTGGCTGAGTCTCCATCTGACGGGCATGTTTAAGCTGGATTCAGCAAGTGCCCTCTGCTGCTCACTTATCCTTGCCAACATATGATATGTTGAGTTCCACCGTGTTGGCAGGTCACAAATGAGTCGGTGGTTTGGCAAATTAAATTGCTTTTGAAGCGCTGCAAGACCGACAACAGTGGAATGGCGGAAATGGGCACAAATACGACACACCTTCTCAAGTAGGTATGGCAAGTCAGGGTATGTTTTATAAATTTCTGCACATCTAGGTTCAGCACGTGAGCCATGTATGGCACGTGTACCTGCTTCCCGAGCTTTAAAGCTGCCCCAGGTTACATCCATTATCGCAGACAACCAGACCGGGTTGGAGTTGCAGTGGGGAGAGCCACTGATCGGTGTGTTGTGTTATTCCTTGCCACAGCTCTGCTGCAGTATGTGGTGTTTCACCTAAGCAGATGAGCTTCAGCAGAGCGTGTTGCCTCTTTGCGATACGCTGCTGCACAACTTCCAACTTGGGAGTGATGTGGAGGGTAATTCGGCATAGGATGACGAGATCGTGGAGGAGGAAGAAGGATGACAGGAGGTATAGGATGAGGCGGAAACCCTGATTGAGGTTGGGCCCGCTATTCGTGGCGTGGATAGGATTTGTGATGGTCCAATTTGAAACTTTGTCCCACCCTCCACCAGGTTAAGCCAGTGTGCCGTGACAGATGTATCGTCCCTGTCCACAAGTACTTGTCCACGTGTCTGTTGTAAGGTGGACCTTCCCGGTTACGGCATTGGTGAGCGCACGCTTTAGATTATTTAAGACGTGCTGGTGTAACATGGGGACAGCACACCAGGATAAATAGTGCCTGCTGGGCACAGAGTATCTTGGGTCTGCCACAGCCAACAGTTCACGGAAAGACTGTGTCCCCACAAGTCTAAACGGCAACCTCTCCACAGCTAGCAACTTGGCATTGGGTGCGTGGCTTGATATTTATGCCTCCTTTCATATATCTGGGGCACGTAAATATCAACTGCTATACTAAACCCATTTGGTGGAGTCTTTGATCCCCTTCTCTCTCCATCTACAGGTGTGAAATGTTTCACTGTGTGGTTTTTCCCAGAATGCCCCCCTGGGGAGACCTGCAGTCTTTGTGGCTGGACAGCTAGCTTTGTGCTTAAATAAAACATGTCTTGACCTCTTGTTTACTGACACAGAATTTAACCCCTTAACAGTTCTGGTGTCCAGTCCCTGAGATACATATTTCACTGCAGTTCCAGACTGGAACTGGAAATTTCACCAGGAGCAAAGATTCATCAACCTTCTTTGGTCTCCCAGACTCTGTGCCTTGTCTGCACAACTGACAACCTCACGCCCATGTCCATGTCCGCCCATTTATGCCTCACGCCCATGTCCCTTCACAACAGCCTTTTTAGGAATTTGTTTTTTTTCTGGCATAGCTGCAGATGTTCAGATGCAGATATTGGGGAACAAGGAGCAGTTAGTGCTTTGTGGAAGGTAGAACTACAGCCTAGTACTGCTTTGTGTTTTACACACAGCACCGCAATGGCACCAAAAAAATTGCCCTGAGGTTTAAGGCGAAATAGGAAAAATATTATGCGCGCCAGTCACCACACAAGACAGCGGTGCTGGCCACGTGTCACTTGTGCAGTACTGTGCGTGCTATTCGGTGTGAAAACAGCACCGCAACGGCACAAAAACTGGCCTGCAGGGGTAAATGTGACCCCAAAAATAACTGGGAAAACTGTCACTACTCCTTGACCTTAGCTGAAATATTGCTGACTGTACTACGTGGTACTGTAACGCTCCTACTTGTCTCCCTGCACTACAGGTACCTAATACTACAATACTGGCAGCTCTCACAAGAGCTTTTTGGGTTTTACAGAGGATTTCTGTACGATTTGCACAAGGACGACTCTCCCTAGCAGCTGCTCACACTCTCCCTACTCTAGCTGTGTTCTGCATGCAATGTGTAGAAAATGGCAGCGGCAGGGCTTATATAGAACCTATGACTCATGTATGACGCTTGGCGGCCAGCCAATCCTAGTAATGCCACAACCAAGAAGGCTGTGACATTACTGTGATTGGCTAATGGTGGGCAGGAGATCCAAATAGTAGTGAAATACTCACTATTTTTCGAGTACCGTGAGTACTGGATTACTCACTGAGTACCGAATACTTGCGTTTGTACTCGCTCATCCCTAGTTAGCACTGTTGCTTTGCAGCACTGGGGTCCTGGGTTCAAATCCCACTTAAGAACCACATCTGCAAGGAGTTTGTATGTGCTCAACGTGTTTGCATGGCTTTCCTCCAACGCTTCAAATACATACTGATAGGGAATTTAGAATGTGAATCTAAAAGCAGAAGATCCCAGGCACTAGTCACAGCCCTCCATTCGACCCCTTAGCAACCCCAAACACAGCGTTGCTCAAGTCTCAGGGTCAAAATCCATGCAAAGAAATAAGTAGAATGAGACGGCACTCACCGCTGGTGTTATGTATTCAGCCTCTTTATTTGTTCATTCGTGTGGGTTACAGACAGGAGTGGAGGGAGGGGGTGCAGAGGTGGACGACTGGTGCATCGTTTCGCACTGGATGTGCTTCAAGGGGTCCAACCAATTTAGAATGTGAGCCTGAAGAGGGGCATTGATGTCTGTAAAGTGCTGTGGATTTAATGTTGCTATATAAGTGAGTAATATATACGGTAAATTTCCACCCTCATCTCTGTTGCATCAAAGTACTTGCTAGCCTGCTCATCTCTACTAATCTGAGCTGCTATCAGCCCCCTCATCTCTGCTGCATTGATACCTTTTAGCCTGCTCATCTCTGCTAATCCAAGGCGCTCATCTCTATGGATTCAAGGAGCTGTCTCCACACTCGGCTCTTTCAGCTCTGCTGGTCTAAGTACTAGTTCTGCATATTCAGCTTTGCTACTTCTCGATATACCACATTGTCTGGTTAGTCCACCTCTACTGCATCAATGCCTTCTTCTGTCCATGCAGCTCACGCTGATCTACAGTTTAGCAAATCCACCTCACCGTGAGAATGCTTTAAAGAAATATATACCGTATACAGCATTTTCTGTTTTTTCTCTGTACTAAGCTGATGTTTCATACATAAGAAAGCCTTAATCAAATCATTCTGAAAGTGTACTTGCACGTGCACTAACATGCCCCTGAGTATATTGACCTGCCCCTGAGTATATTGACCCACCCCCGAGTACACTTCAAGCTTGATTTGCAACGTCTTGTACTCTGTTTCTTTTGAATTGGCACATCAAGTCTCTACTTAAAGGCATTATTTATATTGGAAGAACCTTATATTCAGCCATTCGACTACTAAGAAGTTGCACTTGTAAAATCCTATTTTATCTGAACCTATACAAACTATAAACATATTACATTTTCCTGCAGCCAATGTGAACGATTGATTTTTGGCCCCTCAGCACATTTTCATTAGCATAAAAACCTTGACTATTTCTCTCCATCAAAAGATGTTCTGTAAGTCAAGAAATTTCTTGAGTATTAATTAAATACCTGAGCTGATTGATCATCGGGGAAGGAGGGTAGTGGAAATAATGTAAGAGGGGATTACCAAATGCAGAAAGCTCTGCGGCAGCCCGCTGAAGAGGAACAGGTCTGCAGGGATGGCCGAAGGCAAAGAGCCGAAACCTATGTTGTCTTCTCAGTTCATGTAATGGTTTGAAGGCTTTTGGGACGAGCTGCTCATTTCTTCCTTTTTTTGAACAGTAAGCCAGAAGATATTTTCCTAAAATAGCTGGTTGTAAAACTTTTAGGATCCTCATTAAGGGTAATTGTGTATTCAGCTTCCGACTCTTCTGCGGCGTCTTGATGGCTTCTGACAGCCCACAGGAGTTCTCCATTTACTGATCGCTTCTTGTGTAGTGTAAAAGATTTTCTTTTCTTGATTTTGAGGAAGAAATGTACTTGACCTTGCCAAACCTTGATTTTGTGGCATTTTATCACAATAATGGCATAACACGAAATTAAATCGTCTATGCACCGCCCTTCGTTGAACCCGTGATTGGCTTGTGGTTATACACAACAGCCGATCAGAAGAGGCATAGCTACACCAATAATTAGGTAGGGGGTGGAGTTCAGAGACCCCTGAAGGCGCTATATTCACACATAACAGCTCTGTCCTAAATGAACTCAATAAAAAAAGGGGTCAAGCGGCAAGATCAAGGTAAGTATTCCGACTCTTCAATGCACTGCAAGCCTCTAAGTGCCTTAATTATCAATCTCTTAGGCCGGTTTCACATTGCGGGTCACATCCGATCCGAGGCTGTCCATGTAAACTGGACAGCCCCGGACCGGATTTTGGCCCCATAGTATAGTATGGGGCCAGATAGAAGCCGAATGGCAGCTCTCTGCCATCTGGTTTCTATCTGTCCAAGACAATCCGGGAGAATTCAGAATTCTCTCACGGACACATAAACATTGCTTGCAGTGTTTTTGTGTCGAAGAGGAGAACATCTCCTCTAATTGCCTACTCCTGGATTCTCCTGGATCCTCCTGTATCCGGGGCAATGCGGCGCTCCCTAACATGGGAGCCTATGGGGCCGGATTGCACCGGTCCGGGAGGATCCGGGAACCGGACAACTGCGGCTGCACGCCATTGCTGTTTTAGGACCGCGGCTAGCTCCCTGCCAGCTGCGGTCCTGATTCAACAGCAGCAGCTGCATCCGGGTGCACACTGGACCGGAGGGCATATTAGCCCTCCGGTTCTGTGTGCTGATCCGATCCGGGGCTGTCAGGTTCACCCTGACAGCTTCGGATCAGATGTCACCCGCAATGTGAAACCGGCCTTAGATAATCGTATGGGCTGTTGTACTCACATTCAGAGCATCCTCAGATAGTTCCAACTCGGCCACACTGACTTAAAATAGGAGTCCAGGAGAAATAGAAAATTTTAAAATTTAATTATAGTACAGTGTAGCAGGTAGAGTATAATCCAAATAAGCATAGACTTACAAGTGCATCCAAAGATGGCTACAGCAAACTGATAATGGGGAAGAGGGGAAAAGCAAAGCTAACATCATCAACTACAGGAGGGAAGAAGGGGCAAACTACAAAAGGCAGGGCTTCTTCCTAGCAACAACAAAATGTAATGCATAGTACAGGGAAAACATAACACAACAGGTAGCATCCCTTTAGGTAGATTTGATCTTCATTTATTTGACACCTATCTACTTTTAGTGCATCACATACCAGTCTAATACTATATGTTCAGGAGATGTTACAATTTTATTGCCTTATGACTTGAGCCCTAATTTATCTCCAACAGCATTCTGACAGCACTATAGGTGCTGGAACCTCATTTACCCTCACTTTGCTTCATTCATTGGAGCTGCCATTGTCCATAGTCTCTCAATTTTGCCTATATAAAGTCTGACAGATGGGGGTGTTGGGTGCAGAAGGATACGGACCCAGCCTCGCTTCCTATAAATCTCCTTTTGAGGTGAACTGTAATTTAGACAGAGGGGGAAATTGTTTAAGGGGTTGTGCCAAGAACAATTGCACATATTAAGAGATCTTGGAATAAAAATAAGTTCCACAATTGGATGTGTTAAATGTTCCTGTCCTGAGATTCTTATAAATGTGCCTCTGTGTAATGTATGTGTCTGACCATGCAGGAACAGGTCGGATATACCACCGCTCCTTGGCAGGGGGAGGATGTAAAAGCGTATAAACATTACAGCCAGGGATCATAGAGGATTCTTTATGATGTAAAAAATGTAAATATAATGTCTGTATACTCTTATATTCTGTGATCCCCGGCTGTAATATCTCTATACTGTTATATTCTGGGATCACCGGCTGTAATGTCTCTGTATACTCTTATATTCTTTGATCCACTGCTGTAATGTCGGTATACTCTCTTGCTTACTCCCCTGCTCAGGAGCTGTGGTATATCCGACCTGTTCGTGCATGGTCGGACACATACATTACACGGGCACATTTATAAGAATATCTCGGGACAGGAACATTTTTTTTTTTAACACATCTGATTAAGAAACTTATTGTTGTTCTTAGATTTATTAATTGTTCAATTGTTTGTGTCGCAAGCCCTTTAAATAAGCACATATTCAAATAAGATTATCTTTTATTTCTTTTTCATGAAGCCATGACCCAATCCTATTGCCAGATACGAAGGACAAGATGCCAGACCAGCCATTGCCTGGGTGGGGCTGATTAGCTCGTCTGTTAGCTATTATTGCTCCTCCAACAGAGGTTACAGCTGCATTGCTGCCTGCCAGATGATGGCGGCTGATTCATCCCTCCAGAGGATGCATTTCTACTCCTCCACAGTCCAATGGTGATTGTGCTTTACATCACTTCAGCCCCCACTTGGCATTGAGCACTGAGACTGGATGTCCATGGAAACCTGGTCCATAGAGGCACTAATGGTTGAGATGGTTGTTGCACTAGAGATGCTTTCAGAGGAAGCACCGCAGTAAATACTAATATTTAAAGCTGAGCTGTCACAATTTCATAAAACTGCATACATGAAATGGATATTAGACCTAATGAGGCTGGTGTATTTGCAGCCTGAGATTTTTATTTTGCAAAGTAACATCCTGATATTAAAAAATTAAGAAACGTCCACTGTCCAGCTGAAGCCCTCACCACCCAGCCTGATTAACAGCTGCAGTTTGCACTGAGCAGTGTGAGATTTTGGCAGTGGAGAGGGATGTTGAGGACTTTGTCAATCAGTCTAGGTTGGCTGAGATTAGGTTTAATGTATTAAAGGGGGTTTCCCACTAACAATGTTCATTTTAATCAATAGATCTTGGAATAATAATAATTCCCATGATCGGATGCGTTTAAAAAATGTTGCTGTGCTGAGATAATCTGATATGTGTCCCTGCTATATACTGTGTAATGAATGTGTCTGACCATGAAGGGACATGGTCTGATCATACCACATCTCCTGTGCTGAGATCTTATATATGTCCCTGCTATGTACTGTGTAATGGATGTGTCTGACTGTACAGGGACATGGTCTGATCATACCACATCTCCTGTGCTGAGATAATGTTATATATGTGTCCCTGCTGTGTACTGTGTAATGGATGTGTCTGACTTTACAGGGACTGAATTGGAAAAAAAATCTATATGCCAAAAGTCAAGAAAACATGCATTTTTGCTGCTAAGAGTTGCAGAAAGAGTGCACAAATACCGCACCAAATCCTACGTATGTGCGCCTTCCCTAAAATGCAGCATATTTTTTTTCAGAGAAAATTGCAGTGAAAAAACAAAAATGCTGTGTGCGAACACTGCCTTATGCCCATTTCACATGTCTGATATTCTTGGATCACCGTGTATATAAGGCAGTTGAGTATGGGTTAGACGCGCCGCCAGTCTAAACATCGTGGCCCATATTCAGACTGTGAATATCAGAAGTGTTAAACCAGCAGTGATGATTCCAACAAGGACAACATTTTTTTTTATTTTATTGTAATGTTTTTAGTCTCTTCTATGTAAATCAGCGTCATGTAGAATGCAGCAGAGCTAAATGCAGATGTGAAGATTTGTATTGCAGCAGGTTGACCTGTAATCCTGTCCTGCAGAGACCCCTCTTACATTGCAGCAGCGGAGCGGTCACGTTCTCATGGGTCCGGTCTGTGATTCCCCTGGGAACCTCTCCTCACGTTGTGCATGCCGCCTGCTCTGACTTGTTAAGTCTCTTTCCTGTTTCCCGGCACCATTCATTTTTAATGTCGTAATCGTGTAACCTGGATCACAACAGCTGTGAAAGCATTTTTCCATTTTGTCTTGGTCAGGAAAAAAACATCCTGCGAGTGGTGTCACCCACGAGATTTATGATTCAGTAAGAGCGTGGTGCAGCGTCCTAAAGCTGCTCGCTCCCTTTCTGAATTTTTTTTTTCTTTTTTTGTCATTTTGACATCTCAGGTTAGGGAATGTTCTACAAGTGGCTCTCATTTTAAAGCCAATTTTAGAATTTCAGGTAAAAGCGATTTTGGGTATACAAGTACCACCGATCTTCACGCTCTTGGCTTTATTAGGCCAAGTACCCACATTGAGTATTTGGTGCATTTTTTCACCTCAGTGTTTGCAGCAAAAAACAGTAATGGGTGATAAACACAGAAGTGGTCACTAGGGCTGTGGAATCAGTAAGTCAAACCTCCGACTCCTGAATTTCTCTTACTCTGACTCCAACTTGGACTCTTCTGACTCTGACTCCTTCATACATGACTCATGTTTAAGTGATACATTTATTTTAGTACAATGGTAACATCAGGCTTAAGTCATTATTAGGATACAATAATCAAGATATTTAGATAGAACATAAAAATAATATTCAGCACATTCTGCATTGAACCACTCTACTCAAGTTATTATATGTTTTAGGAATCTGCATCGGTCCATTTTCTGCCGACTCCCGACTCCACCAAAATAGGCACCGACTCCACAGCCCTGGTGGTGACGTGTTTCTATTATACTTTTTCCTTTGATTGTTCCTCTCCTGGTTTTGGCTACAGATGCTGAGGTAAAAATCTCTCCAAATACTCAACATGTGACCGTGGACCAAGGTGTTAGGTGAGGTCCTATTAGGCCATGTGCACACATTGAGTATTTGGAGAGTTTTTTTACCTCAGGATTTGTACCCAAAACCAGGAGTGGGTGATAAATACAGAAGTGGTGACGTGTTTCTATTATACTTTTCCTCTGATTGTTTCACTACTGGCTTTGCCTCACAAATACTGAAGTAAAAAACTTACCTAATACACACCATGTAACCATGGCCTTAGTGTTACTGCGGTATTAAAACTCACCAAATACTGAACATGTGCACTTGACCTAATAAGACCTCACCTGACCCACAAACCCAGCCGAGTTTGAGACCCCTGTAATAATGTTCTGATCACTCATGGACCCTCCCCCCCCATGGACCTTCACCGATCCAAAGAACAAGGCTCTTTCCTGCACATTTGACTAGAACAATGACCAAGCTTGCATGACACTCTTTAAATCACTTGGCCCCAAACACAATTAATGACTTGCCTAACCCCTAGACCAGTGATGGTCAACCTTTTGAGCTCGGTGTGTCAAAATTGACCAAAAAAACAAGTATAACTCGCGTGGTGTGTCACTTTGAGAAAAACCCATAATTTGTAATATTTGTAGCTGCAATAACAAAAAGGTATCCTGGATATGGCCCCCATTCTGGTATATAGCCCCTTATCCAGGATATAGCCCCCATATTGGGATATAGCACTCCTCCCCCCATCCTGGTACATTACCTCCCCCCCCCCATTCTGGATATGGCCCTATTTTCTTGTATATAGCCTCTGATCCTGAATATAGCCCCCACACTGGAATATAGCACCCTCCCATCCTGGTACATTACCCCCCATCCTGGATATGGCCCCCACAGATATATAGCCCCTTATCCTGGATATAGCCCCACATTGGGATAGAGCAGTCCCCCCTCCATCCTGGTACATTACCCCCATCCTGGATATGGCACCCATTCTGTTATATAGTCCCTTATGCTGGATATAGCTCCCATCCTGGTACATTACAATCCATCCTGGATATGGCCCTCACCCTGTATATAGCCCCTATGCTGGGATATAGCATGCCCTATCCTGGTATATAGCCCCTATACTGGGATATAGCACCCCCTATCCTGGTATATAGCCCCTATGCTGGGATATAGCACCCCCTATCCTGGTATATAGCCCCTTTTCCTGGATATAGCCCCCATACTGGGATATAGCACCCCCCCCCATCCTGGTACATTACCCCCCATCCTGGATATGGCCCTTATCCTGGTGCACACACAAAAATAATAAACAATATAACTCACCTATCCCTCGTTCCTCTTCATGCTGAAAGTGTCAGCAGCCTGACGCTGATAACATAATCGGCTCTGCTA
This sequence comes from Allobates femoralis, assembly GCA_033576535.1. Taxonomy (NCBI): domain Eukaryota; kingdom Metazoa; phylum Chordata; class Amphibia; order Anura; family Aromobatidae; genus Allobates; species Allobates femoralis. Next base: position 42,418,513 of record JARQOC010000002.1, on the reverse strand, counting down.
CATTACCATGCCGCCATTGTCTCGCCTTCAAATGCTGTGCTGAAACTGTGATTGCATGCAGTCACTGTCAATCACAGCACCAGCATCCGGAGACAGGACATGGGCGGCACAGAATGAAGATGGCAATCAAAGTGTCATCATCCCGCCTCCGGATGCTGATGCTGTGATTGACACTGACTGCATGCAATCACAGTGTCAGCATCTGAAGGCGGAACAAGGCGGCATGGTAATGCAGCAGAGTGAATTATGTTATCGGCGGCGGGTGGAGGGGGAAACTGAGCCATGACATGTGTGTCAGCAGAAACGCCTCGGCGTGTCACTGCTGACACGCGTGTCATAGGTTAGCCATCACTGCCCTAGACAATGAGTAGAGAAGTGTGTCTTTATATGATAACTTGTGAAGTGACAGAATATGAAAGTCTAATGGTATTTACGGTAGTTTATCCAAAAATTGTACCCTTTGAACTTGCACCTTGAAATTTTTGGTGCAATTTTTGGTCCGGTATTTCACATCTTTGACGTTTTTATGATATTTGTTTGCCATTACATCCTCCTATGTATACAGGCATCGTGTGGTTACCTCCTAATGCCATCAGCATGAGAGGAGGAAATGCAGAGTTTGATCTTGAGGGCCCCTACACTCCTCCTTCCAGTTTGACTTATTTCTGTCTTTATTTCAATTGCTGCTCCGAAAACTACCGTACTTGTGCATTTCCAACTCCAGTATATTTGCACATGGGACTTACTGGTTGCAAATTTTCCATGCAAATTTTTCCAACGGAACATCTACTACATGATACCATACCTTCAAAATACGGTAGATAAGATTTCAATATACCTTTACCCGTGTTAGATTCTCTACCCAGAAATGTAAGGTTTTTTTTTAAGCCACAGCATGTCGTTTCATTTTATCAGTTTACACCCTGGCTTTTACCTACTTTAATGAATTGAGTGGGCTGGGGGGAAAATCTGTTTCTAACGTTCAGATTCTGCTTCTGATTTGTAGAAGAATTTGCTTAAAAATTTCCCCTCCGTTCAGAAAACGAAGCACGTGGGTTGTCTAAATTTGCAACTCTGCTTTATTGTCATGAACAGCTCTGACCTGTAATGCCAGACATTAACCTCAGACAAGACTGACACCATCTTTGGAAACAAGATTTATGTTCTCAAACATTATTGTATGTTTATTGGTAATAACCTATTGAGCAGGTCTGCAAAAATGGTACTTTACGAATAAAAGGGACAAAAAAAATGAGGGTCCCCTGAGGACTAGTGATGTGCAAGCACTACCATGCTTGGGTGCTCAGGAATCATAACCAGGGCTGTGGCGTCGTTAAGCAGGCTCCATGACTCCGGCTCTGCATCTCTGATTCCTTCATACATGGTTCATGTTTAAGTGATATATTGATTGTAGTACAATGTGAACATCAGGGTTTTAATTATGATGCTACAATAATCAAGCTAGAGAACATAATGATTCATAATAATAATCAGCACATTCTGCTTTGAGCTACTGTACACAATTTATTATATATTTTAGCCATCCGACGAGTACTGAGCATGGTAGTGCTCACCCACCTCTACTAAGGACCCATTTCTTTTTTCTTTGCCTCTTCTAGTTATTAAGGACTCTAATATATTAATTTAGTCTTTTTATTTTTCTTTTCCAGATCTTATATGCTGCACTGTGCCTGAAATCCATGGACCCGTAAGTAGGCCTAAATAATTTACATGTATAAATATCAGCATAACGTAGATGGGTTAGTATGGTGATGTGATTATTAAAGGACCTGTCACCATAAATTTGCTGTCCGATTTGCAGGCAGAAGATTTATAGAGCTGGTGGAGTGGGGTAGATTGATATATGGTTATATGAGATAAGATTAATTATTTTAATCTCTGCTTTTTTTTTGTGGGTGTTTTGGTCCAGTGGGCAGTCCTATTGGTGATTGCGAATGGGCTATGTATCACTTAGGACCGCCCACTGGACCACACACGCCAAAAAGAGCAGAATCCCAGACTAGCTGCCATAGAGCCAAGTCGCGCAGCGCGAAGTCGTATGATATGGATATGATGCGATTTGCGTCATACAGACTATACTGCCCATGGAGGGGGGCGAGGGAGCTCACACTGCCTTAGCACGCCCATCTGGTCGTGAATAATTGATCTGCATGCGGTGCTGAGAAGCCACAGGGAACGCCCCGTGTGAGTTCTCAAGTACTGAGAAGCCGCAGAAAGCAAGGTAATAAAAGCACTTTTAGATACTTTACAAATACCCTTTTTTTACACAAAAGGATGCCTAAAATGCATTCCTGGAGGTGCAGGGACAGGTATAAATGGTCTGGGGGCTGATTTTTAGGGGTCAAGTTCCCTTTAAGCAGCGTAGGGAGAAGCAGCAGAGGAGACATCTGATTGGCTCTTGGAGGATACAACATGCTTCTGACGTAACAATGGAAATGTCACTTTGCATGGATAGAAAACGTGCAATACAGAGAGCTTGAAAGGACTCCTTAAAATTTTTGGTATATCCCCTAGCAATTTTTTTGGTATTGTCATTAGTTTAATCCCCGTTCAGTTGCATTCTTGCTTTTAATCCTGGGCGGCTGTGTAATGTCTGACCACCAGTCCTGTAAATGCTCTGTTAGACTGGGGAATGGTTTTGACTTCTATGAAAGTGTAAAGGTACCGTGACACGCAGCAATATTGGTAGGCAATTTCACTGGCAATTTGCTGGTTGCAGTGAAATCATGGACACATTGTTCTATTTTGTTGCTGTGTACAAATGGAACAATGTGTCCATGATTTCACTGCAACCAGCAAATTGCAAGTGAAATTGCCTAGCAATATTCCGGCGTGTGACAGTACCTTTACACAATCTGCTAAAAATTCATCTTGCTTTTAAAAAGACATCTCCCTCTTCCAGTTCCGCTCTGCTTTGTCTTTGCATCTTCTCTCCTTTACCCCAAGCAGTAATATAGTTAAGTTCATGCATATTTTTTGGAGCGCTGTAAATCTACCCTGAAATGCAAATTCACCCCATCTCCCCTGCCTTCTGCTTGCAATAGCTGACAGGCAGAAATCTATCACAAGCAGGGAATACAAACTAAAGCTTCAACATATAGGATACACTGATAACTGGCAATACCAGGGGGCAGTAGTTCTTTGTTGCAGATCTATCATTGCTGCCATTAGGTTAGGACTCATAGGAAGAGCCGTGTGATATTTCAATGCTTTGCAAGCCGAAAAATAGCATGGGAAATAGTGGTAGCCTGTATGTGTTACCCTATTGCAGAGAGAAAGTAGGAGTTAACAAGGCGGACAACAAAAAAGTGTATGGCAGGAGTGCAGCAGGCATTGGAAAGTAATGTGGAACTGATGTGGTGTACTGCAATTTTTATACACTCAAATAAAATAATCAAATGAAGCAATGAATTTTTATGGTGTAAATGACAAACTATTTACAGATGGTGACTGCAAAGATCGCAAGTAATTAACAGAAATTATTCTTGATCTAATGTAATACTTTCTATTGTAACTTTTAAAGTATTTATGTTCTTGGGCTCCTTTATAAAGTAATTGGTGATGTCCGCTTGGACTTGGACATGTGTGGCATTTGAGTATTCAGTCAGTGTTGTGTTTAGTTGCTTGGTCTTGGAGTTTTTCACTATCCAGTTTCATATTCAATGTTTGTTTATTGAACCAAAACAAACATTAAAATATTATAACGCAGCAACATGTTTTCCTTCAATCGACATCTCTTGACATCTTTGACCATCACATCTAACATGTTTGCTCATGAGATATCTTCTAAGTTCATTCAAAATCCAATACATTGTGACTGTTTGAACTAGGAGATGGAGGTGACGTGATCTCCTAAACGTTGATGAGTCTATGTCCTTCTGTAGATCACCATGTTCTCCAGCCCACGGAGTTAAGTCATGTTATCAATATTTGTGATTCACAATCTTCGTTTGATAATAACACTTACGTATACGTGTACTTTCTTACAAACACTTCAATATTCCAACTACATTTGTACTTCAAAAAAGAGAGTGACTATATAAACAATTCACGTACAACTCTCAAAACTTGGTAAATTGGAGCATCCTCTTATCTGAAATTTTCAGTATTTTCGTAGTTGTTTAATGGGGGGCGGGGGGATTAGTAAGGGAAAAGAGAAAAGTGGGAAAAGAAATAAAAGAGCAAAAGAACAACCAAAAAAGAAAGAGTGGGAAGGGCCTCACACCTCATTATCTGTCATTTATTGTATATCGCCTCTCCCCTTCTCTGCCTGTTCTGCGAATGCCTTCACCATCCAGTTTTTCTGTAGCAACCATCTTTGCAAACTTCTGTGATTTCTACATCCGCTGCTTCCCTTACTGTTTGTAAACTTTATGAACTTAATCAAGCAAAAAACAAAAAGATGAGACACCACTCTATAGATCACAATGTATGTAACAGTGAAGAAAAAGTGAAGTAATAGGGAAGCAATGGAATCGGGGCACCTTCACTGGCCATCACGCTAGAAGTCCCTAGGCTATACTTATCCCCAATATTGCCCTTGAAAGTGCAAATGCCTGGGTTTCATACCTTGCTTTACTCTTAGGTAAGACTGACCTATATGAGCCCCCTCTCCCCTCCAAGGGAATGAAGGGGCAGGAGTGCAGGGAACACACACAGAACAGGCAAGGGAGCAAAGGTGAAAGCACTCCAAATCTTCTCCAGTAGGAAGCTTCAGTGCTGCAAAAGGAACGAACACCTCAGCTTTACAGAGACAAGCTCCTGCAACTTGGTCAGTATATTGAATCTATATCATAGAGTGAAGATAGGGGTGGCTAAATATAGCAGAAGGGAGTAGAAATATTTGCAGCTGAGATTAAAGCTAAGCAAAATCTTAGCCAGAAGGCAAAGACTCCATAACCCCTTCAGCATAGAAAGAAAAGTACATCCAAAGGAGAAGTCCAAGTTGACTCTACAGAGGACCTTCGATCGATTAAACACTGACACCTCCTGATCCCAGTTCCCCTAGCAGTAACATCAGGACGCAACACACTCCTGGTAGTTGTCTGGGACTTCAACATTGATGACTATCCTTGGATAGGCCATCCAGGTCTGGTCAGTGGGGGTGTGATAACTGGCACCCCCCATCTATCAGCTGTTCTTGAGGCCGCCATCGGCGAGAACTGCTCCTTTATGGAGCTGCACAGCTCTGTTGACAGAATAGTGGCCATGGGCAGGTACTACACATCTGCCCCCTATTGATTTTAGGAGGGACGGATATGTAGTGCTCAGTCGCGGCCACTATACACTTGATATCACCGTGTTGTGTAACTGCGCAGCTGAGTAGTTCGCACAGCAGCACCGTGAACAGCGTATCAGCTGGGTTGCCAGATTTTCTTTAAATTGTGGTACAAAGGGTACTTTACACACGGTACATTTGTAGCTTGTCACCAGGTAACTTACTGGTTGCAGTGAAATCATGGATACATGATTCATTTGTACACAGCAACAGATAGAACATGTATCATGATTTCACTGCAACCAGTAAGTTACCTGGTGACAAGCTACAAATGTAGCCGTGTGTAAAGGTACCTAAGAGTTAAGTTGCATTGAAAACATAATTCCTAGAGTTGGTAGAAAATAACTTGCATCTCTGACACATCGGAGATTGTGAATTGTATGCACGTTCTCGGCGCAGCAGATCTGCCCACTCAGCGCAGCTTTCTCCCGACTGTATCATTGTCTTTTAGTGTTTAGTAGTTTGTAATGTTTATGTATTTTTTGTTTTTTTTGTATAATAAATCAGCTTGATACTTCTTATTTTTGGGTTTTTTGTTATATAGTATTTTCAGTGTTAGCAGCACATTACAATCTGTTATATAATATCATACAATTGTCACACGACTCAGGGGCCGAGGTGTTTTTGTACTGTGGCCCTCCTGCTATATTATTGTGCTGCCATGAATCGGGAGCCCTGAGTTTTGCAGTTATGTAACTCTGACATATATTGCTTCTGTGAAATCCTAGCGGGATGTATGGTTTGTGTACATACGGTAGTGTTTTTCTGTAGAGTGTGTTACATCTATCGAAATAACCCTCAATACCGCATGAAAAAGGCAGCGCTATAATGGAGTCATTATACCAACGGTTCACATTTCGATGTTTTCTAGGTAACATTCTAGCACATGTTCACTGTATGCATCTAAAACAAGTGTTCAGTTAATGTAGTAAATTCTTTCCTGTTTAAAATATTTTTCTTTAACATATTTTTAAGAAAGTGAAAAAATCACACTGAGCTTACCTGAAACCAAAATCTGCCAAAGAAATTAATTGAAGAGGCACAAGGGATATCCATAAGTGGATCCCTTCTTAAAAGAGAACTCTATAGATGAATATTACAACGAAATATAAAAGCTATTTAATATACCTTATCATAGAAGTATGCTCTTTCCTCACTTATGAGCCACTTCTTCCCCTTTCCTGCAACCTCCGTCGGGAGGAGAAAAACAGCACAAATCTGTTACTCAGACAAGACAATAGAGCATTGTGGTGTACTCTATGGGGGAAAGGAGGAGGTGATAAAACAGTCAGAGGGAAACATTGAAGGATCATACTGAGCTTTCTAACAGGTCTTCCACCTCATCCCAGTGCTTGATTAATATCCACACAGCTCGGTAGTGCTGAATATTCTCCTTCATTCTTCTAAGTGTAATACAAATGTCATGAAGATCTGGAACACCTGGCTGTTATGGTCTCTCCTATATTATGGCCTTGGTCTCCTCCCAGCATCTTATGGGGACGTCCACACGTCAATATCACGTGCAATATCGCTGCTGCACATGACGTTCAGCGATATTGACGTGTTGACAGGGCAAACCGCGAATCATGGTTGATTGTCGCAGGTTTTAGAACCTGCTCTAAAACCTGCGATGGTCGCCGGGAGACGAGCGAGAAGCCAGCTCCTAGCGCCTCTCAGCAAGCCTGGGAGCTGGTATCCATGGTAAACAGCGGGTAATAAGCGGACTCAGCGCTTAGTTACCCGCTTGTTTACATGGATTACCAGCGATCTCGCTGGTAACTGATCAGCTGGTGAGTCTGCCTGTGTGACAGCCCACCAGCGATCAGCCTTCAATGGCGACATTGATGTGTGTGACGTCCCATTAGATGCTGCAGATTAAAGGGTTTCTGGTTTTAGAAAGCCCTTGTCCTCTTTTTCTTTTTAAGTGTTTTACTCTCCCTCCTGGGTCCTGCACTGTGGTTGAGTGATGCAGCTCCTGGTGTCAATTATTGTCTGAAGTGCTAATGTCATGTCACAAACGCTGCAGGAATCGGTAAGTTTACTGATTGGCTGCAGTGCTGCCAACATGATGTCAGCGCTGCAGACAAAGATAACTTTAGCGGCAACTCCAACTAAAACACAACTACTTTAGGTAACCAAAAGAAAAAGCCAGCTCCCCACTGTGTCCTCCCAGTATGCACGGAACCGCGTTCTGACGAAACTGGGATGATCATAGATCATGGAGAAAATATTTGTAAAATCAGTTTTCCTTGATTAAAAAATCAAAACGTCATGGAATAGGACATGGGGTAGAGGGAGATCAAAGCGACCTGTGTTGAACGCAATCCAGCCTTGCCTTGGACAAAGAACTCTGAATTGCGTTCAGAATGAGTTTCTTTGATCTCCCCCTCACCCATGTCCTATTTTATGACATTTTAAGATTTTTCAATGAAGGAAAAACTCATTTTACAAATATCTAAGAGCTGGAACATATATCTTCACAGTCTACACTTACAGGTCATTTCAAGGTGTCGGCACGACCACGATCCTTCCTCTTCTCCTTATCTGGAGTCCGCTTCACTTCGGGAGAGCACAGTTTACGCCCATTGGCTTCCATGCTGACCCCTCCAGGACTATATGGTGCACACTTCCGGGTTTACGAGTGCACTTCAGATAGAAGCATGACAACAGCCGGAGCACTTGCCATTCGTGGGTAAAAACTTGACTTTATTCCAACAAGGTATTGCGGTTTCACAGGCTATAATATAGGAGGTGTGGGGGGGAGGATGGGGGGTCTTCAATAACGACGGACCGTTTCGCGCCTCCTACTGGCGCTTCTACGGGTTGTTTTCTTTTTTTCTTTCAATAAAGGACAAAGTTCTTCTGAAATTGGTGTCATACTGTGTCCCTTAGACGTCAAAACATACCTCTTCTTTTTGTAGCAAGAGCTATTTCAGGAAAGTGCTGCAATGTTTCACCTGAAGCCTCTTTCCTGACATCTTTTTGGACCTCTTTTGGAGGTGTCTTTACCATCATCTTTTGTGTCGCATTTTTATTGGGGTGTGGAACAAGGAGGAGGTGATTTATGAGATGGAAGTCAGACGGAATTCACCTTAAAAAGACATCATGTGCACTAAACTTAAAATGAGAGAACTGGGTAAAATACCGGAGTCGATGATGGCCAATCCTCATGTACATGCACAACAGCTTATGCTGAAAGTTAATTGAAACTACGTTTATCTTTAATGTTTAGAATCCCGTTACTATGTTGACTTTTATCCCAGTTTATGCTTCTTGATCCAAAAAAATAAAACCCTGGAGAAATCCATAATAACTTCAAGTTCCCATATGGTTCAATGATCAGAACACGGCATTTCGGCATCTTGGTGGCTCACACGGATATGCACTGATTTAAAGGCAGCACCTCGCTCCTTTTTGACCCAAGGCCTAGAGGATCAGCACCCTTTAATTAGGCATCTCCCTCCCGCTTGTCTACAGTTGCAGTTTAGCGAGCCCACTCATATGAAGGACCTCGTCTATCCTCACGATATCACCCGTGTCAAGTGGCGCAAGGCAGTGTTGCTCTCGGTTGTTTTTCTCTAGCACATAACAAGTTAATTCTGCCTTGTGACATCCTCGAATAGCCCGACAACTAGCAAACACACGAAACTGCACATTTTGTTCCGTAGTTATTTTGGTGCATAAAACGCAGAACAATCTTTCAGTTGCTAGGTGACTGTGGAATCGGATGATGCAGCCACCGAGCGCGGTATGGATGGATAATGCATTGTAGTGAATCTACAGGTGACGAAACCCCCGTCCATCAACATCGTGTGAGCGTTATATCACGACGAACGCATGAAGGAATCAATGAGTTTATCATGTAACAAGGATAGCGCTAATGGGCATTTACCACATAACCCTGCTCCCATACCCACTAAGTGTGCTGTCATGCATGTAGTAATATCTCTGAACCCTTCCATCGCCTTCACCTGTGCCGAGGAGATTTGCCTACCGTTTCCGAAATACAGAAGAATTTGGCTTTTTATGGGAGATTCCTGGATGCTCTGGAAGATTTGGAAGTAGTTGCCGGCAACAAAACCTGTTTAGTTTCCAGTTCTCTCAAGTTGCTTTTGAACCAGCCATTAGGCTTTGCTCACTTGTATCTTGGCTAAGGATTACAATACCCGGTGTGACCCTGCCACCGGTGGACGCATTGACAAAACTAAAATGGTTCATGTGGTTTTATTCTTGCCACAAGTAGTTTTGGAGCTCCATAAGATCCCGAAAAGGAAAATGTTTGTCATTAGAAAATTTAACTATTGGATAAATTAGGTTTCAGTTTTGAGGTTACTTTTTTTTGCCCATTTTTCTATGTATGATAAAAGTCTTACATTTCTGCACTGGCCACAGCCTGCTATTAATTTTGCACATCTTGTTATACATAGATGACTATTACGTAGTCTTTCATAGAGGTAACACCTGTATATACAGTAGATAACACAGGACCCACCATTCACATAGGTGATATCACAGCTCACCTCCCCCTCTACAATGACTGAAACACCTCTATATACAGTAGATAACACAGGATCACCATTCACAATAGGTGATATCACAGCTCACCTCCTCTGTACAATGACTGATAACACCTCTATATACAGTACATAACACAGGATCCACCATTCACAATAGGTGATATCACAGCTCACCTCCTCCTGTACAATGACTGATAACACCTCTATATACAGTAGATAACACAGGATCCACCATTCACAATAGGTGATATCACAGCTCACCTCCTCCTGTACAATGACTGATAACACCTTATATACAGTAGATAACACAGGATCCACCATTCACAATAGATGATATCACAGCTCACCTCCTCCTCTGTACAATGACTGATAATACCTCTATACACAGTAGATAAACAGTCCACATCACATAGTGATATCACACTCACCTCCTCCTGTACAATGATGATAATACCTCTATACACAGTAGATACACAGACCCACAATTCACAATAGGTGATGTCACAGCTCACCTCCTCCTGTACAATGACTGATAACACCTCTATATACAGTAGATAACACAGGATCCACATTCACAATAGATATCACAGCTCACCTCTCCTCCTGTACAATGACTGAAAACCTCTATATACAGTAGATAACACAGATCCACCATTCACAATAGGTGATATCACAGCTCACCATTTCCCCCTCTGCAATATCACCTTTGCCTTTACGGGGTATGCTTATAAAATTGATTTAGGTTCTGAATCCGTCTATTGCTACTAGTGTTTATGGAGAACATAAAATAGGAGCCCAATACTAGGCTAGCTACCAGTGTGAAAGACTTTTTTTGTGTAATAGGGCAAAATGAAAGGTAAAGAAAAATACCCTAACATTTTTTTTTATACCACAGAGGTAATTTTCTAATGACCTATTCCTTGTAATTGCAGGGTAGGTCACATCATTAGCTATTTTTGAAAGAGCCAAAATTGTCCTATGTCTTCTACATGACTTCTCACAGCTGTTTTTGATTGTCTTTGTTAAATCTTGGTTTTGGGTGCACAAGCTAGGGTATATTCACGGGAGTAGGTTTTTTCTTTATATGTTCCTTTTTACGGTTTTTGGGCATCTTATTCTTGCCACAAACAAACCCTTTTTGAACTTTTTTCCCTAAACATATCGATCTCCAAACATGGGATTATCATTGTTACATTGCAACTCCTGAGGATCTCTACCGACGGCCAAGTTTGTTGCACAGCTAATGGTGGCCGGGGTTGACTTATGGCGAAGTTTCAGGGTATCTATATCTAAACGGAAGCAAAAATCTTTATACAAGAAATTCCAGGGCGAGCTGGAATTGTTGCAGAGCTGAATGACATATTGAGGATGGAGGAATTGATTGGGCGGTCAACAGATTCTTCCGAGGTCTCCAGGACGTGGCCTCCCTGGACAATGTTCAGAGAGAACTTTCCGACTGGCTTCACTAAGCTTCCCAAGCCACATGATGGGCAGGAGAGGTGGAGAAATTACTATAGCTGTAACTAGTTGACTCTGGTGGCCCAGAAGAGAACCCTCATTTTACCAGATCCCACTGCCCTCCCCCTCTACTTTGCTAGCCTAACTACTTTATCCCCTTTTCTTTCTGTTATGTGATACAAATCCATACTAGTTCAATCTGAATGGATGGACATTTTTAGTACTAGACATTAATATGCAAGCTTGCGTTGGCACAAGAAACGTATGCATCTTGTATGTAGAGGGCAAAGACCCTGAAGGTCAAAGCTGATTAAGGTACCTTAAAATGAGGATAAGTTTGTAATCCTCCAAATGGAAGCATTTAATGTGACATAAATATACACATTTGTTTTTAATTGTTCTCCTCAATTGTTTCTATGGTTTGCCAATAAACTTGATTTACACAAAAATCTTTTTACAAAGGTTAACCTCAAAGAAGCAATAGTCTGTAGGACAAAGAGTTTGTAGGAGAGGCTTCTGCCTGTAGGTAAATTGTCTTTTGAAGATCAATCTAATTTCGGTCATCATTCGCCAAAAGAAAAGACAAACGTGGCAAGAAACCTCAAGCCATATGGAAGAACTGTCAGATTATGGATAAACTTTTTTGAGTTGACTGGGATTTCATTGAGCTCCTGTCCATGGCTACGAGTTGGAGTCGTGTCCATTTTGGGTGGAGTTGGAGTCGAGAATTGGTGTCTGTTTTGCTTGGTCGTGTCCATTTAGTGCAGTTTTGTTCAGGGAAATTGAGGAGTCTGGAGTTGGATTTTTGGCTTACTGACTTTACAGCCAAGTTGTGGGTCGTGTCCATTTTGTGCGTCGTATTCAGAGAAATTGAGAAATCTGAGTGGATGTTTGGCTTACTGATTTACAGCCCAGTTTGTGGAGTTGGTGTCCATTTACATTGAGTTGGAGTCTGAGCCGGATACAGAGAGATTGAGGAGTCTGAGTTGGATGTCTGGCTAAAGGCCCCGTTACACGGCACAACTTGGAATCGATTTCAGCAACGATCTCATGGGCGTGGCTTGTTTCAGACATTTTTTGACATCGTTGGTGAGATGTCACACGTCTAGAGATCATGTCAACTCCCCAACGATGTTGTGAGCAGGTATCGTTCGCACAACCCAGCGAACGATACCTGCTCATTGATGTGAATGGGCAAGTGATAAACGACATCATTATCACGGTTGTCAAACACAACGATATACCAGTTGGCTGTTGTTGATCGTGGGTTTGAGGACATGTTCTCAAACCTGCAATCAACGATCCAACGACTTATCGTTACAACTTTGCAGAGTCACACGCTAGCGAGGTCGTAACGATGTCGCTTGAATGACTCCAAATCTGTGACGTTTGAGCGATATCGTTAAGGATGTCATGCCGTGTAATGTGGGCCTTTACCGACTCCCCGGCCCTGCTCCTGTCAGCAAATTTTAACGATGGAATGGGCATGAAATGTGCTGCGGCAAAAGTAATGCCTTGACGACAACCAATTCCATTATGTTTTTTTTTCCTTTTGGGGGAAAAAAAAAGCATCAGCCATCACAAAATAAGCCAAAAAAAATATTTTTTGACTCGTTATGTTTTTTGTTTTTGTTTTTAATTCAAGTTGATAAACCTCCCCTAATGTCATCAGCTGGCATAACAATTCGGAAGGTTCTGCTAATGTTCAACTTCTGCTAAAATTTTCCCAGTGTATTTACGTGTTTTATTTGCAGAAAAGTTGTGAAAATAATGAGAACAATATTTATACGTATCAATGCATTGAACTACAGGGCAAAATCGAGTATCCCAAAGTCACACGATCCCAAAATTTCTATGATGTCTGTAAAAATAGCCAAATCAAGCCAGGATGTAAGTGCAAGCGATATTTTGGTGAGTAATGGAGAAACTGTGTAGGCTCTGTCAACAATTTGATAAACAACTCACATTGAAAATAGCTGGATGCAATTTTTCAATGCAACGCTAAGATCTTCGACTGAATCACATGGCTGTTCTCGTTGGAGGACTCGTGGCGATGTATTGGAATTGGCTGCTGATTTGAGCAACCTCTTGAATGTTTGTAAATTAAGAAAATAAATTTGGTAAAAGTCCTCTCAGGTGGCTGTAATGGTGGTACATTTTGGGGTCTGTATTAAGAGTATAGATCTGAATTATTTTTATTTGGATCTATACATATTTGTTAAATTATTTCAATGACTGTAAACTTGATCTCGAGCCATGGTGACTTGAAGGATGAATGCTTTGTAGGAAGAACAATTTTCTCCCAGCCTTCGCATGTGTCTAAAGGTATTATCAAGTCTAGTAGGTCACCAAGGTCTTCTCCCAGCCTAGCTAGGTCACCAGGGTCTTCTCTGAGCCTATGTACACTACCGTTCAAATGTTTTGGGTCAGCCAGACAATTTTGTGTTTTGTTTCGTCAAAGAATGCTCTCTTTGCAGCAATTCCAGCATTGCAGACCTTTGGCATTCTAGCTGTTAATTTGCTGAGGTAATCTTGAAAAATGTCACCCCATGCTCCCTGAAGCCCCTCCACAAGTTGGATTGATTGATGGGCACTTTTTGTGTACCATACGGTCAAACTGCTCCCACAACAGCTCAATGGGGTGGAGATCTGGTGACTGTGCTGGCCACTCCATTACAGATAGATTACCAGCTGCCTGCTTCTTTCCTAAATAGTTGATGCATAATTTGGAGGTGTGCTTTGCTTTGGGTCATTGTCTGTTGTAGGATGAAATTGACTCCAAGCGCTGTCCACAGGGTATGGCATGGCTTGCAAAATGGAGTGATGGCCTTCCTTATTCAACATCCCTTTTACCTTGTCAAATCTCCCACTTTACCAGCATAAAAGCAACCCCAGACCATCACTTACCTCCACCATGCTTGACAGATGATCATCAGGCCTTTCAAGCATCTTTTCAGTTGTTCTGCGTCCTCACAAATGTTCTTCTGTGTGATCCAAACACTTCAAACTTGATTTCTCTGTCCATAAAACTTTTTTCCAATCTTCCCTGTCCAATGTCTGTATTCTTTTGCCCATATTAATCTTTCCTTTAATTAGCCAGTCTCAGATATGGCTTTTTGTTTGCCACTCTGCTCTGAAGGCCAGGATCCGGAGTCACCTCTTCACTGTAGACTTGACACTGGTGTTTTGACAGGTACTATTTAATGAGCTGCCAGTAGAGACTGTGAGGCGTCGATTTCTCAAACTAGACACTCTAATGTACTTGTCTTGTTGCTCAGTTGTGCAGGGGGCCTCCCACTTCTCTTTCTACTCTGGTTAGAGTCTGTTTGTGCTCTCCTCTGAAGGGAGAAATACACACTTGTAGGAAATCTTCAGTTTCTTGGCAACCCCTTACATGGAATAGCCTTATTTCTAAGAACAAGATAGACTGGTCGAGTTTCACATGAAAGTTCTCTTTTTCTGGCCATTGTGAGAGTTTCATAGAAAAACAAATGTAATGCTCCAGATTCTCAACTAACTCAAAGGAAGGTCATTTTATAGCTTCTCCAAACCGTTTTAGCTGTGCTAATATACTTTACAAGGGTTTTGTTTCTAAACATCCATAGCCTTCTTACACAGTTAACAAACACAATATACCATTAAAAACACTGGAGTGGTGGTTGTTGGAAATGGGATCTATACACGTATGTAGATATTGCATTAAAAACCAGACTCTTGCAGCTAGAATAGTCATTTACCACATTAACAATGTATAGAGTGTATTTCTGATTAATTTCATTTTAGCTTTATTGAAAACAAAATGTGCTTTTCTGTCAAAAATAAGGACATTTCCAAATGACCCTAAACTTTTGAACGGTAATCTAGATGGGTCCACCAGGGTCTTCTCCGAGCATAGATGGTTCCACCAGGGTCTTCTCCAAGCCTAGCTGGGTACGCCAGGGTCTTCTCCGAGCCTAGATGGGTACACCAGGGTCTTCTCCGAGACTAGATCGGTACGCCAGGGTCTTCTCCGAGACTAGATGGGTACGCCAGGGTCTTCTCTGAGCCTAGATGGGTACGTCGGGGTCTTCTCTAAGCCTAGATGGGTACGTCGGGGTCTTCTCTAAGCCTAGATCGGTACGCCAGGGTCTTCTCCGAGACTAGATCGGTACGCCAGGGTCTTCTCCATGCTGGTCTTCCTCTTTGCCTCGTTCCTTCTATTTGTCCAACGATGATGTGCTTGTTGTCTTTGCAAGATATGTTCAAAGTAGACAAGTCGTATCTTGGTGATTCTTTGCTTCCAGTGACATGTCTGGCTTGATTTTTTTCCAATATTGATTTGTTTGTTGTTCTTGCCATCCAGGGTATTGATAATATCCTTCTCCAGATACACATTTCGAAGACGTTAATTCTTTTATCTTGTTCCTTTATTGTCCAAGTTTTGTATCTTCGAGTAAGTTGTGTTGACTTGGAATTTTAGATTTGCACAGTATAATGAGACTATGGTTTTGTTAAACTGTCTCATTCATTGTTATAGAGCAAGTGTGTATATGCTGAATCCTTTCCACCTGCAAGATGGGAAGTGTAGGAGTCACCAGGACGGCGTGAAGAGCTCCCATATGTCTCCCTTCCGGATCCTCCAATAGACTGAGCAATGATAATAGATAATTTTTTTCCCCTCCCTTTTCTTTTGTTTTTATTTTATTAATTCTTTCATCCATTATCAGCTCATTATTGCTATCTTGCTTTCTTCTTCAACCACTTGATTTCACCCACTGATTACAGGGGTCAGTTTCTCGTTTGAACGCTTGATTGATCCCATTATTTTCTAGTTAGGATATGTTACCTCACACTTCAACTTTCGGGTACTTACTTCAGTCATTTCCTGGGACTGATTATGAGTGTCTCTTAAATTCAAACAAGAGAACCTACAGTAGTAAGTTTAATTTCAGTCTGTTGTGGTCAAGTGGAGTCTGCAGTACAGGGTGAGAGTGAGGGGTGACCGCAGGAAAAGGGAGAGCAGGTTTGAGTTTCTGAAGTAGAGAACAAATCCTGTTCATATGCTAAATAGGCTCTCTGCATTAAGTGGAGCCAGATCCTTAAAGGGATCCTGTCACCTCCAAAACGCCTCCTAACCTATCAAAACATGTCCCTGCAGATTCCCATCACTAACCTCACAATCCTTTTGTCTCCTAAAAGCATCCTGTGAAAGTGGATAAAAACATTTTAATACTCACTCATTAGGCATTATAATTAGCAGGGACTATATTCTTTAGTCACCAGGGCATGTTTTGCAGGCTCCAGGATCCACCCTCTCTCTGTGTCTGTGCTGCTGTTGTGTGCAGCTGAAGGCAGGACTAATGATTTGCATTCTGTGAGTGATAGAGAGGGGGTAGGGTAAATCCTGCACAAGCAGAACACAGACAGAGAGAGGGTGGATCCTGGAGCCTGCAAAACAGCCCGCCCTGGGGACTAAAGAATATAGCCCTTACTAATTATAATCACTAATTAGTAAGTATTAAAACGTATTTATGCACTTTCACAGGATGCTTTTAGGAGACAAAAGGAGTGTGAGATTAGTGATAATATGCTGAAGGGACATGATTTGGCAGCTTAGGAGGCGTTCTAGAGGTGACAGGATCCCTTTAAGCTGGGTTTACACGTACTGACATCGTTAACGATGTCGCTGCAACTTTTGACATTGCAGCGACCTTGTAGCGATGTCGCTGCGTGTGACACCCTGCAACGATTAGCGATCAGCTCGCTAATCACTGATATTTGGTATAATGGCCAGGGCCATTTTTTGATCGTTGGTCTCCCGCTGGACGGCCAGTATCGGTTGTGTGTGTGTGTGTGTGACAGCGGGAGACCAACGATCAACGACCTTCCAGTGCTGCATAGCACACGGTGGGATGCAGTATCCAGGGTAAACATCGGGTAACTAAGTGCAGCGCTCTTCTTAGGGGCCTTTCACACTTGCGTTTTTTTCCTGATTTGGAGGATCAGGAAAACACCCGATTCTTACAGGATTCATTTTTTTTGCCCATTCTCTTTAATGATTTCAGGTTAAAACATGAAGCAACAACATTCTACCTGACAAAATTAAAGTGAATGTGCAAAATACTGTAAGAATCGGGTTTTGCCTGATCTTCCAAATCAGGAAAAAAACGCAAGTGTGAAAGGCCCCTTAAGTTACCTGATGTTTACCCTGGATACTAGCATCCTCGCTGATTGCTGGTGAGTCTACCTGTTTGACAGCTCACCAGCAATCAGATAACTATGTCCCAGCGACCCTCCTCCCCCTCCCCCCCCCATCCTTAGTGGGGTCGCTGGGACATCGTTATGTGTAACCCGGGCTTTACATGCTTTGGGATGCTGAATGCACTCATACCTTTACTTGCACAATTTCCTATTTGATTGCAGAGGAAAGTGTCATAAAACTCCTGGAAAACCAGGGCAGCAGATGAGTGATGTGCGTCTCTATTTTTTTTTTTTTTCCCTACCCTTTGGTCATGTCTTTTGGCTGTAGACTGGTTTCACACCTGCATATTTTGCAATCTGTTTGCTTGCATGAAATTCATCCAACTCTGGATACGCATGGATACCCACGGATCCATGCAACCGGATGCCAACGGATGTCCCGTAGAATGTAAGCCCGTAAGGGCAGGGTCCTCTCCCCTCTGTATCAGTCTGTCATTGTTAATTTGTTTACTGTAAACCTGATCTATAATTGTGTATGTAACCCTTCTCATGTACAGCACCATGGAATTAATGGTGCTATATAAATAAATAATAATAATGTCCACTTAAAGTTTTTTTAACGTCATCTGTCACCAAAGATGGGTACAGCTACTCCCACCCCTATCTTTTGAGCATGCTCAGTACAGCAAAACAGATCTGTGCACACGGAAGCAAACGGATCAATTTCCCATAGAGTTCCATTTAAATTCATTACATATAGTCACAGATCCGGGAGCATCTGTTTGTCTGCATATCTTTCACGTGAGCCGAAAAATGCAACATTTTGCATTTTTGGGGATGTGAAAAATATGCAGACAAACAGATCCGTGACAAATCGGTGACAACTGGATGCACATGCAAGACCAAGCCCGCCACCATTAAATATCAATGGAGACAAACCCAGCTCAGTGTCCATCCATTTCACAATGGAATGCAAAATACCAAAGTGTGAAACCAGCCTAAGCCAAACCCTTCCCCCTCCCTCTCATCTCTACTTTCAGTTTCTGGCTCCTGCACACTGTCACTATACTCCAGCCACAAGGTGCCTGACAAAACTGAAAGCAGAGATTAAAGGGAAGGGGAAAAGTTAGGCTTACAGCTGAAAGCCATGGCCACAGAGGCGAAAAAAGAGAAACACCTAATAGTGACGCATTGCTGCACACATCCATCATCTCCTGCCCTGTTTTCCTGGAGTTTTATGACACTTTTCCCTGCAATCAAACATGGAATCATTGAAGTAAAGGTATGATTACACTCACTATCCCAGTGCCTATAAGACACTGGCTTCACTTTATAGCCCCAAATCCTGCTGGTTGGTTTTCCTTTAAGAAAAGTGTGATTCGGCCCCACAGTGCTGTGTACGGAGAGTGCGTCTGCCTATGGACTAGAATTGCATCGGCTACAAGTATTGAGACGCCTGTGCCTTGCTTTTAGGTCTGTACTATTGACAGATCTGTTGAAGATTTTAGCATGCTCGAGAGATTTCCTATCTGAATCTTGCAGACTTGTGAATGCAGCTCTGGAGTAGACCACCTATCATAATGCAGAATCCGTGAACAATAGTGTATAAGTATGAAATCTATCACCACTGAACACCATCACTTACGTCATTTGGTTTATCGGCAGTGATGAGAAAATCGTTTCCACCTATTCCTGGAGGGTAATGTACTCTCTGTAATGATATGGGAGTGAGGGACTTGCATTGGCAGAACTAGAGATATTGGAGGCTGAGCAGCTTTTCCAGAATTGAGGAAAACTATAGAAAAGTTTGGAAGCGAATGTCTGGGGTTAAATAAAAAAAATCATTGCTCCTTACTTCTAGACTCCGCACCTCATCTGTCCATTGGTTGCATGATAAGCTGCGGCTAACAGCTGTAATACCAGAGGCAGCCTGTGGACAGGTGTGGCGCTGTTTTTCTCATTTTACTAGCTTGAGAACACTTAAAGGGTTGTCCCATAAGCCTTTATCAACTATCTACAGGCTAGATGATTAATGCCTGGTTGCTGGGGGAAAGGGGGAGTCTATCAATCACAAGATTGGAGGTCTCAATATTGTCCCCTGTGTAGATGGAGCTGTAGTGGGTATGTGCAACCACTGCTGAATTCACAGTCGTGGTTGGCCACAGGTTAGCTACCGCTTTTCCCTATTCTTGGGATTGTTGGTGTCTCTGCAGCCGGATCTCTAGGGATCGTATAGTTATCATCCATCTGTGCGATAAATGTGTATGTTAGTGATGACTGAGCACTATTATCCTGGGGAGCTTGGTACTTGTAACCAGGGTTGTGAAATTGTGGAGTCGGAGGTTTGGCATACAGACTCCACAGCCCTGCTCATAACGATGAGTCGGTTGCTCATATGGGCACTACTTGTATACTGGGTATAATAGAAATCAATGGGAAACTTGAGAAGCTCTCTGGAAGATCTTCCGGTAAAATTCTCAAGTTCCCCATTGTCTTCCATTCTAGTCTGTACTTGAGTCACACCCTTCCGAGCGTCCGACTGACCATTCCCAGTACAGAGCACCTCTAGTATATGAAACAACCCTTTAAGCTGTAAACCTTCTTCTTTATGGCAGTGTTTCAGTTCTCGTTTCGTGCTTTTCCATATCTAAATAGGTCTGTAGTGAAAGTTGGGCAGGGGGTTGGATAACTCTGTGTGAACCTGGATACCTGATCTCCTGTGATGGGAGAGGTGAAGTCTTGCACAGGATGTATTGTATTCACATGCAGATTGGCGGAGGGTGAAACTCTGCTCAGGTCTGTACTTGTAGCTTCCGAGAAAGACAATGAATGATTGCACGGCATTGTACAGGCTGCACACAGCGCTCCATAAAAGTGCACACCCTGCTTACAAAAACCTTGTCATCAGGCTGCATACAGAGTCTCCATCTCTGCCGGATAAGGCTGCCAGGGCCAATCTACTGTTCATATATGATCAACCCCTTTAAAATACGGCATTACAAAGCTGGTGTCCAGGTTCAGCAGCCTACGTAGGCAGGTGTTGCTCCCGTTTTCCTATATTTTGCAGCAGGTTATTTTTCCACTATGGAGAGTACTGAATCTTTGGGACCCTTTAATAGGGTAATTTGAGGATTGTGCATCACTACTGGATCCTAAGTAAAGGACTATATTAAAGGTAGAGGAGGCAAGTGATAAAAAGAGAAGTTCTTTGACATATTCGCAGGGAAAAGAGCCCAAATCTTTAGGCCCTTATTTACCAGATGTAGGCCGAAAGTGTCTCTTTGTGGTTGGATTTAAGCCCTCCATACACATAGATTAGAGTTGGCCGAACCCACTGATACAGTGGTATAACTTGAAGCTCATGGGCCCCGATGCGAAAGCTCCAATAGGGCCCCTAATTATTACAAATCTTTAACACCAAAAGTCCCTTTAGTCTATAGAAAAAGACTTTTGGTGTCCCCTAGGCTCCGGGGTCCGGGTGTGATCCCAACCCCTGCACCTATTGAAGTTACGCCACTGCCCTGATATCAACAAGTTTGGCTAACTGGTCTCATGTATATGGGAGCCCCCGACAATTTATTGTGGGGGGAAATATTAACCCCTTCATGACCTTGCCATTTTTTGCAATTCTGACCAGTGTCCCTTTATGAGGTTATAACTCGGGAACGCTTCAACGGATCCTAGCGATTCTGAGATTGTTTTTTCGTGACATATTGGGCTTCATGTTAGTATTAAATTTAGGTCGATAATTTTTGCGTTTATTTGTGAAAAAATCCAAAATATGGCAAAAATTTTGAAAATTTTGCAATTTTCAAATTTTTAATTTTTCTTCTGGTAAACCAGAGAGTTATGTGACACAAAATAGTTATGAAATAATATTTCCCACATGTCTACTTTACATCAGCACAATTTTGGAAAAAAAAAAAAAAAATTTGTTAGGAAGTTATAAGGGTTCAAAGTTCATGAGCAATTTTTCATTTTTCCACCAAAATTTACAAAACCATTTTTTTTTAGTGACCACATCCCATTTGAAGTCCCTTTGAGGGGTTTACATGACAGAAAACACCCAAAAGTGACACCATTCCAAAAACTGCACCCCTCAAGCTACTCAAAACTACATTCAAGAAGATTATTAACCCTTCAGGTGCTTCACAGGAACTAAGCAAATTGGAAACAAAAAAATGGATATTTTAATTTTTCTAACAAAAATGTTCTTTTATCCTCAATTTTTTCATTTTCACATGGGCAACAAGATAAAATGGATCCTAAAATTTGTTGGGCAATTTCTCCTGAGTATATCGATACCACATATGTGATCATAAACCACGGTTTGGGCACACGGCAGGGCTCTGAAGGGAAAGCGCGCAATTTGACTTTTGGAGCTAATTTTCCATTCAAAAAGTGAAATGGCGCTCCTTCACTTCTGAGCCCTGCCGCGTGCCAAAACAGTGGTTTATGACCACATATGAGGTATCGGTGTACTCAGGAGAAGTTGCCCAACAAATTTTAGGATGAATTTTATCCTGTTACCCATGTGAAAATGAAAGAATTGAGGCTAAAAGAACATTTTTGTGAAAAAAAAGTACTTTTTCCATATTCACAGATCAATTTGTAAAGCATGTGGGGGTTCAATATGCTCACCACTCATCTAGATAAGTTCCCTGGGGGGTCTAGTTTCCAAAATGGGGTCACTTGTGGGGGAGCTCCAAAGTTTAGGCACACAGGGGCTCTCCAAAGGCGACATGGTGTCCGCTAACAATTTGAATGGAAAATCACCTCAAATTGTTAGCGGACACCATATCGCATTTGGAGAGCCCCTGTGTGCCTAAACATTGGGGCTCCACCACAAGTGACCCCATTTTGTAAACTAGACCCCCCAGGGAACATATCTAGATGCATTGTGAGCACTTTGAACCCGCAGGTGCTTCACAAATTGATCTGTAAAAATTAAAAAAGAAAAGTTGTGTGAAAAAAAAGTATTTTTACCTTATTACGGATCAGTTTGTGAAGCACCTGGGGGTTCACAGTGCTCACTATGCATCTAGATAGGTTCCTTGGGGGGTCTAGTTTCCAAAATGGGGTCACTTGTGGGGGAGCTCCAATGTTTAGGCACACAGGGGCTCTCCATACGCAACCTGGTGTTTGCCAACAATTGGAATGGTTAGCGGACACCAGGTCACGTATGGAGAGCCCCTGTGTGCCTAAACATTTGAGCTCCCCCACAAGTGACCCCATTTTGGAAACTAGACCCCCCATGGAACATATCTAGATGCACAGTGAGCACTTTGAACCCCCATGTGCTTCACAAATTGAGACGTATAAATGAATAAAGAAACTTTTTGTGAAAAAACATACTAGTCTAGTAGTTAAAATTCGCAGCATAGGGGACCCAATACATTTGGGTCTCTCCATGCTGAGGATTCCAGCCCCCTAGCTGCCAAGTTGTACCTGGCTGGCAACCAAAAATACGGCAAAGCTCCATGTCATTTTATTTGTAGAATTTAAAAAAAAAAAATGACATGGGGCTCTGTCATATTTTTGGTCCAGCCAGGTGCAACTTGGCAGCTACGGACTGCCACCAGCCCCCAGCTGCCTCATTGTACCTGGCTGGAACCAAAAATACAGCGAAGCCTATTTTTTTTTTTTATTTCTAGAATTATTTCTAGAAAAAAAATTACATAGGGCGCCGCCATATTTTTGGTCCAGCCAGGTACAACTTGGCAGCTACGGACTGCCACCAGCTGCCTCGTCATACCTGGCTGGAACCAAAAATACAGCCAGGTACAACTAGGCATCTGGGGGCTGGAATCCTCAGCATAGAGAGGCCCAAGCGTTCTGGGCCCCCCATGCTGCGAATTGCAGCCCGCAGCCGCCACAGAAAATGGCGCATTCATTGAAGCACCATTTTCTGGCGCTGTACCCACGCTCTTCCAGTTGCCCTGGTACCGGTGGCTAACTGGGTAATAAAGGGGTTAATGCCAGCTTTTTATTGGCAGCTGGCACTAAGCCCGAGATTCATAATATAGGGCCAATGTTAGACCCGCCATTAGGAATCTCTAGTACGGTAAATAGTCAATAAATACACAGAGAAAAATCTTTTTATTTGAAAAAAAAACAGACACAATTCGGACTCCTTCTTTATTATAAAAAGATCCGACGTAGTCCACAACGAAGGTCCCACGCCGCTCGATCGCCTTTGCTTTCAGATCGCTACTCTGGAGCCCAATCCGCCAGCATGGTGATCGACCCCGGGCGCAGTGACCCACTATGTGCATCACTGCGCCTGGGCTGCCAGATCGCTTTCCGCAGCTCGATACCCATGCATGGGGATCGAGCTGCGGAAAGCGATCTGGCAGCACAGGCGCATTGACCCACTATGTGCATCACTGCGTCCGGGCTGTCAGATCGCTTTCTGCAGCTCGATGCCCATGCAGGGAGATTGGGCTGCAGAGCAGCGATCTAAGAGCCTGGGCACAGTGACCCACTATGTGCATCACTGCGCCCAGGCTGTCAGATTGCTTTCTGCAGCTCGATGCCCATGCAGGGAGATCGGGCTGTAGAGCAGCGATCAAAGAGCCCGGGCGCAGAGACCCACTATGTGCATCAGTGCGCCCGGGCTGTCAGATTGCTTTCTGCAGCTCGATCCTCAGGATCCAGCTGTAGAAAGTGATCTGACAGATCCAGCACAGTGATCCACAGTGATCACATAATGGTCACTGTGGATCACTGTGCTGGAGCTGTCAGATCACTTCCTGCAGCTCGATCCTCAGGATCCAGCTGTAGAAAGTGATCTGACAAATCCAGCACAGTGATCCACAGTGATCACATAATGGTCACTGTGGATCACTGTGCTGGAGCTGTCAGATCACTTCCTGCAGCTAGATCCTTAGGATCTAGCTGTAGAAAGTGATCTGGCAGCTCCAGCACAGAGCTATCAGATCCGGAGGCGGTGAAGAGGAGGAGGAGAAGCGGGACGCAGTGGAGACAGAGCGGCCGCCGGAGGGGGTGAGTGGGAGAGGCGATCGCCACTCCGGTGATCGGGGGGGCAGGAAGGGGGAAGAGGGGGGGTGACAGGAGAAGTAGGGGGGCACTTAGGAGGAAGTGGGGGCAGGCAGGAGGAAGCGGGGGCAGGCAGGAGGAGGCGGGCGGCAGGAAGAGGAAGCGGGCGGCAGGGACAGGAAGCAGGCGGCAGGAAAAGGAAGCGGGGGGGTAAGAAAGATGAAGAGGGGGCAGGAAAGAGGTGGGGAGCAGGGGGGCAGTTAGAGGATGACAGGGGAGAAGATTGGAGGGTAGGGATAGCAGCGGCAGGCAGGGAAGCATTACAGGAGCGGTGATTTTCACTTTCACTTTTGAGTGCCAATCACCGCGCCTGTAGCCGGGGGAGTGGGGGTGGGGGCAAATCGACCCCCCCTGGGGTGTTGTACAACTCCCCATGTACCTGCAGGCCAAGTGACAGGTCAGTGACACCCTCACTCGACCTGCAGGAGCCCGATCATTCCATGGCCCAGGGGGTGGGCCAAGGGTCTGGAAGGGGTTAATTTGGCATGTTCAGTGCCATATTGGTTCGTGGAGATAAACTATCGGCAAAGATGTCTGGGGATGACCATCTCCTAGAGAACACGGGTCGAATGAGCGCTCCATGTAGTGGTGAGTCGGAACAATTGTTCAGCTGACAGATTTCTGTTTATTGCAACTTGTACTTCAAAGCCAGACGACTCCTTTTCATGATATTTTGGTTAACCAGATACCATTATAGCCGATGGGTCAGAAGAGTCTCTCCTGACAGACGCCATAGACTCCCTTTATGGAAATGTGAAGGAAACGAGCATTTGACTGGTTGATCAGACTTCACAGAATACCTTGTAGTCTGTATCAATACAGATGCATAGTTTCAGGGCCACCATCAGGCCTGACTGACCTGACTCCTGTGAGGGGCCCGGTGGCTGGCGGCAAGCAGGGGGGGCCCGGGCAGCAGACCTTACAATTACTGAGGCATGCTGATGTATAATTTTTTTTTTTACATTTTTTTTTTTAGTTTTGACCGTTCCTACAGTTTAGATTGGACACATTGTTAATATGTATATACCTAAGAAGGCAAAAGGTGCTAACGTGGAACATTTACCCTAAAGGTACTGTCGCACACGGCAATATTGCTAGTCAATTTCACTGGCAATTTGCTGGTTGCAGTGAAATCATGGACACATTGTTAAATTTGTACACAGTCACAAAATAGAACAATGTCTTCGTGATTTTACTTCAACCAGCAAATTGCCAGTCAAATTGCCTAGCAAAATTGCTGTGTGTGACTGTACCTTAAGGATTCAGTGTTGTGAAAAAATAAATAAATAAATTATCCATCCATCTATCCATCCATACATCCATCCATCCATCTATCCATCCATCTATCCATCCAATCAATCCATCCATCCAATCAATCATCCATCCAATCAACCCATCCATCCATCCAATCAATCCATCCATCCATCCATCCATCCAATCAATCCATTCAATCAATCCATCCATCCATCCATCCATCCAATCAATCCATTCAATCAATCATCCATCCATCTATCCATCCATCTATCCATCCATCAATCCATCCAATCAATCCATCCATCCATCCATCCATCCATCCATCCATCCATCCATCCATCCATCCATCCATCCATCTATCCATCTAATCAATCTATCCATCATCCATCATCCATTCATCCATCATCCATTCATCCATCCATTCATCCATCCATTCATCCATCCATTCATCCATCCATTCATCCATCCATCCATCATCCATTCATCCATCTATCCATCCATCCATCCATCCATTTTTTTATTTTATTATGTAATATTTTATATGATTTTTTTTTTCTCTCTTCTTACCAAAAAAATCTGTACCAAAATATGAAAACACTTTCCATTGTGAAATTTGTCCTGTGAATATTGGCAGATAGTCTACGGAGCAGTGCCGCATGTCTGATGGAATCGCCCCAGAGCTCTTTAATCTCTAAAGGGGCTACAGGGAATTAGTTTCCCTATCACTAAACCTCAGCTTGTTGGTTTTCCACAGTCTGTAGCCTACATATGGAATCTAGTAAATGGGGTACAATAGCTTTGTTAGGTAGAAACGCCACATGATGGCTCACAGTGTCAGGAATATGATCGGTTTTTTTTTCTGCACAAGAAACATCAATGCAATTCACTTGTATTGCCTGCAGGGGCAGCGTAGAGCTTTTCTTGTCCATGTCTAGCTGTTGGGCTCCACTTTAGGGCATGCTGAAAAAATAATTGTCCAAATAGAGCTTCAGTCAGCAAATGAAAGACGGGGTCCTTTTTGTTTTTGCTTTAAGTACTCTTCCCTGAAGGTTTTGATTGTAAGACTTTTCATCTACCCATTCACATAGGAATAAAGATGGCCAGACCCAGCATCTTTGACTATCAATATAAGTGGTTCAGGACCTCTTGAACATCCCTGTGTCTGATGCCTGAAGAAGAAAAGATTACATTTTGTCATCCATTGCTTGGGCGCCGTAGACCACCCTCCTCCAGAAGTGTTTGGCAGTTGACCATTTACCATCCCCTTCCTATAAACATGCCATCTCTTTTCCCAACAGGTAACCAACGTTCTGACCAGCCAGTTGTAGAATGGTCAATGTGATTTTTCCATATTGGAGGAACTCAAAAGGTCGTCTAAATTTAGAAAAAAATTATAATCATGTTCCAGAAATGGCGCCACTCTTGTCCACAGGTAGTGGTTGGTATTACAGCTTATTCATAATGAAGTGCTTGGGACTGTGTTGAACTATCTGCTGATACTTTCTGAGTGCGCACAATTACCGGGCACTGCCAGCTGTATGTTTTCATTCTGTGCAACTGTTTGCCCTGCTGGCATCATTATGACTTCAATCTGTGCCAGGTGGTGAAAGGCGGCATCTTCATATATTCCTCCCTGTGTTTATAATGATGTGACAGTCCCTGTATTACCTGGTGATTAATTGTCATGTTGATTTCCATCACTGACAGTACCTCCTTTATGTGGATAATTTGCAGAGTTGCAGAGTTGTATGCCGGTAGGCTGCTCGGCCCCATGTTGAGTAAGAACACATTTATACCAGTCATTCTGACTGATGGTTATGATTAGCACATGACAAGATCTATTTTATGATTTAGTGCCATCTTTTTAGCCCATGGGCTTCGTATTAGATGGATACCTATTGTTTGGACTTTCTGTACGCTGCAGGGGAGAGTCCCGTGGAGGTGATGGTGGTTCTCTGTAACCCAAAAAATAGTGGCTGGTGATGGATCATTGGGAAAGGGGTCTACAGTGCGGATGCTGGGAATAGTTAAGGTATTATTGGTCTTATCTCACCCAGTCGAGTCTTTACGACCAAGCTGGCATATAGACCCTTTTCATAAGGTCTTTAAGGTGATGTGGTCATGACTAGATATGGGATGGAGGCAGGTTTGTCGATGGCACTCGCTCATAGTGGGATCACAAAATTGAGTAAGTATTGCATTATTGGGCAAATTGGGCATCATACCAGCACATGGTGTTCCTACAGGTATGCCATAAATGCAGGAATGCTGTGTAGTCAGCCTAGTAGACCCGATTTATGCCCTAC
Source organism: Allobates femoralis (assembly GCA_033576535.1). Taxonomy (NCBI): domain Eukaryota; kingdom Metazoa; phylum Chordata; class Amphibia; order Anura; family Aromobatidae; genus Allobates; species Allobates femoralis. The sequence goes on along the minus strand of JARQOC010000002.1, from coordinate 42,390,440 downwards.
ATTATGGTCAGTTAGACCCCAGCTACACTGGACTTTCTAGATGGAGGTGGCTCATGGGACTTAAAGTGGAGATCGAAACCAAAGTTGAATTTAAAGAAGTTGTCTACTTACACATTGATCGCCTGTCCTTAGGAGAGGTCATCAATTTCTGATTTGCCGGGACCTGACATCCCCGACGATCAGCTGTTCTCGGTGCCGAGGGTGGCATCAGGTACTTGTCCTCGTCTGCCCTTTTTATATGTAAAGCGCCAGGGAATCTAATGGCGCTATATAAATAATAATAATAATAATCAGGAGGCTAGAAATGTCTGTTTCCGGAGCAGCCCTGTCTTCTGATAGTAGTTGCGGCCGGGCCTGCACATCCCACTATAGATTTATCTAGGAGGTTGATGTGCAGTATCCGGAGTGGCCAATATCTGAAGACTGAGCAGCTCTGGATCTGAGTATTTCTGGCCACCTGCTGCCGCCATAGGTACAGAGAGCAGCTGATTGTCGGGCTGTCGCACCCCGGCCCATCTGACATTGATAACCTCTCCTACAGGTACTATTAAGGCTGGCTTCACACTGCAGTTTTTTCACTGATCAGTGGCCATCCAGTTTGTGTGCCAAAACCCAGAGAGGAACTTGCAGAGAAAAAGTATAATTGAAAGATTGACACCTGTTCTGAGTTTTGGAGACTCTCCTGGTTTTGGCACCCAAACCGGATGGACACTGATCAGTGAAAAAACTGCAGTGTGAAGCCAGCCTAGACCCCGTTACACAGTACGAGATTGTGAACGATATCGCAGAAACGTCACAGGTTTGGAGTCATTCAAATGACATCGTTAGTACGTTGTTGCGTGTTACACCGAGATACGACTACGATAAATCGTTGGATCACTGATCGCAGATTTGTGAACATGTTCTCAAATCAGACGATCTTCGTTCAGCCAACCTGCTGCATTGGTCAGTGTGACACCGCGATAACGATGTCGTTCACGACTTCGCCCATTCACAACAGTGAATAAGTATCGTTCGCTGGGTTGTGCAAACGATAGCTGCTCACTGGATGGTTGGAGCGTCGTTCACGATATCTAGACGTGTGACATCTCGCAATGATGCAGAAACAGAAAAGACGTGGCACATAAGGAGCAACACCACAACACTGAGTCAAAAATGTATAAAGGAAAATCTTTAATGCACAATGTGGGGAAGAATAAAAATAAATGTTTTTATTCTTCCCACTTGTGCATTAATAAAGATTTCCTTTCATACATTTTTGACTCATGTTGTGGTGTTGCTTCCTTATGTGCCACGTCTTTTCTGTTTCTGCACTATTGCCTTACCTGGCACACGGGCACCCCTTATACCATTCTATTGTGGTGCCCCATAACCCCTTACCTTGCCATCTCACCAACAATCTCTAAATGATGTCCTAACGACCACGCGCCCATGAGATCGTTGGTGATATCGTTACAACATTGAAGCGTGTAACGGTACTGAAGATAGGTGATCAAAGTTTCAGTAATGGACAACCTCGTGGTGGCTCTGTAAGGAGAACTGGTGGCTCTGTAAGGAGTTTGTATGCTCTCCTGTGTTTGTGTGGGTTTCCTCAGGGTTCTTGGGTCTCCTTCCTCAAAGACATACTGATGGGGAATGTAGATTGTAAGCCCCAATGGGGACAGTGATGATGTCTTTAGAGCTGCAAAATATGATTTGCTATAAAGGCAAACATAATGAATATTTTGTAAAGCTATATTTTCTTGTTGCATTTTGCTATGTTTTTTTTTCTTTTTTGCAGCATTTTTTCATAAGTTTTATGCAAAGTAAACTCTTCTTTTAACAGCATTAGCAAAAGCTGAAATTTCAGAAAACACACACGTGCGTACATGTACATACATGTGTACACATAGCACACACGTATACATGCGTGTACACACACCTACATGTACGTACATACACATACATGGACACATGTACAACACACGTACGTACACGTACACACACAAACACACAATCTTTTTTCCTGACTGATATGGAAAACTGCTGCATTTATGAAAGAATCAGCATGACAATTCTTTTAGCATTTTTTTGCAGCGTTTTTTCACCATTAAAAGCAACGAGAGTGCAAAAAACAGCTTTTTTCCTATCATTTTTGTTGCTTTTGTAGTGAATGAAACTAACTTTATGTAAACATGTACTGTATACAAATGACACGCCAAAAAATGCAGCAAAACCTGACTTTTGGAAGCCGCTGTTTTACTGCCAAGAGGGTAGGTTTTGCAGCAAAAAACGCAACATGTGAACAGAGCCTAGATCAGACAAGTCGGGCGCTATGTATCGGTGTAATTGTGTGTTATCGGATATCTGAATCAAGAGGGTTTCTCCTAGTACAAATCCCCCATCCAGTGTCAATCCCCCAGTTGAAAGTAATGAGCCCCTTTCTTCTCCCTCGCCCCCCTGGTCGGGGGTTGCACTTTTATTCCTTGGCTACCTGTGTTGCCTTTTTCTTTTGTGGGTTTTGTTTTTAAGTTGCAATTGAGTTGCTTCCATTAGTGATCGCCTTCAGGCAGGGGGCCAACACTAGCCACAGGTTCCCACCAGCTCCTGTACTGAGACTAGTTCAACACAGATAAAAAGGAAGAAGGAGGTTACAGAGAGGAAAAAAAGGCTCCCAACACGCCCAAATGGCCTGTGTCATCTTCATATGAAACTTAGTGATCCTCCCACATGCCTGGAGCCAACACATTCACATACAGAGGAGGCTGAGCAGCATGTGGAGGGGAAGCGTGCACCGGGGACACAATGGGTGAGCTGATGAGCCTTGGACACTTTGTATGATCCTGGCGGAGACGTGGCCGGTGTCTTATGTTCTTGTCCTTCCATGTGTGATCACTCTGCAGTCACAGAATCAATACTTTGTGTGGAGTCTTGCTTTTCTGGTCAGTAGGAACTTTACCAAACTTGTCCTTTCTGAATGGCTGCAGGTATATACCGTATACCTGTTGGGAATCCTTTTTGGTTTGCACGGATCATTTTGGCTCGGCCACATCTGTACGATCACGCTGTCCGCTCTTCTGTCTCCGAGCTCATTGTTTTGTTCTAAAGGATTTGTTGCAAGTGTTACCTGCAGTCCTATGGAAATCATACGGTTACGTAACCAAGTGAGCTCTTCTCCACATAACAATGTAATGGATGGATGTGTTTTTTAGGGTATTATTATGCTAGGCGCGCTCACACCTTCCCATCGCTCTAGTTTGGTGTTGGTTCCTGAGCAGATCTACAGTCGATAACTTTTGAAGAAGTTTCGGACTCCGGTTCTGCCCGTCGTGTTGGCTTTTTGCTTTGATGTTCTTGTCGTGAAGGTTTTTCTCTTCTAAGGTTTCCTTTTCATAGAGGTGACATATTGCACATCCTGCCATACTATTGATATTACCATTGACCTAATTTTCTTTGTTTTTACACGTTGCTTCTCATAAATTCGTACTAACTTATTTCTGGATTTTTTTATTTTAATGGATTATGGTCCCCCCTGGCAATGTAATCCCATACGAGTGCCCATTCAATTCACCGAGACTGTAACACCAGGGCTGTGTTGACGGTAAGCCTAACATCCGACTCAGACTCCTCAATTTCCCTGAAACCAACACCAACTCCAACTCCACCGATATGGACTCCGACTCCACAACCATGGCTGTGAAGTTAGTAAGGCAAACATCCGACTCCAACCAAAATGGACACCAACTTCACACCCATGGCTGTGAAGTTAAGGCAAACATCCGACTCCAACCAAAATGGACACTGACTCCGACTCCACAGCCCTGTGTAAAATGATGGTAATCTTCGACTAATGGCCAAACTACAACTCCCAGCATGCCCAGACAGCTTGCAGGAAGTTGCGGTTTCGCCGGAGAGGAGCCCATCTCTGTTGGCCAATATGTAGACAAATGCAAAGGCCCAGAAATTACAGGGTCCAGTTTCTTGGTCGTTTTTCATTACTCCAATGTCCAGAATCTGGTGAACCCAATCCATATCTAGAGGGGATTTATCTAGGAATCTGTCGGGAAATCCCTGCACTTCACTACGTGTTATGCGAGTCGTCATTTGTGGTTTGGTTAGTCTTTGGATGGATGACTGTTTAAGTTGGCCAGACTGATTATTTATTTTTTTTTTTAGAAGATTAAATATCTTGATATGTGCAAAAACAATACACAATGCAATTACTTTCACACGCTGTAAAGTTGAGGTACCGATAGGAAATCTTGGCTGGTTATGTGTTGTCTTGATGTGGATTGGCGTTTCTCAACTCTTTTTATTTTTGCATTTTACTTTGTTTATACTCTACTTTTTTGTTTTTTTGGGGGCCATTGCACAGTACCGCCAGTGGTGCTTCCGACAATTGAAACCGGCAACAGCTGCAGGCAGTCTGTGCGGCAGCGGACATCCCTGCCGTACACACCTCCGAAAGAGTGTGCATGCTCATAACTCGCGCCATCTCAAACCGCAACTGCTGCTGATGACACATCACCGCCTGAGTAGGTGCGCAAGCGTATACCCGGCACGCACACTTACTGAGGAGGCTGCCATCTTTGGACACGACGGGGGAGAGACTAAGTGCAGGGGTTGGAGCATACGGGGAGGGTGGCAGAGAGAGAGCACACAGGGAAGAGATGGCTCAAAAGTGAGGGCACAGAGGGGAGAATACAGCGGGGGGGGGGGGGGGGGGGGGAAGACCGCTCAGAGGAGAGAGCACATGAGATGAGAACATTGCTCAAGGAGGAGAGCGCACAAGGGGGAGAGCGCACAAGGGGGAGACTGCACAAGGTGAAAGACTGCACAAGGGGGAGATAGGTCAGAGGGGAGAAGTTAGGACAGGGGGGAGAGAGCGGATATGTATATATTTATATATATTACATATAATATAGTTTTTTGGTGATTATTTTTTGTTTATTTTTGCACTTACTGTATGCACCTCTGTGATTCATTAAGCCATGTAATATATGCACTACTTTCTTCTCATGGCTGTCACTCTATAGGTCATACAATACTGGGAGTTTTATTTCCTGCTATCAGAGTGTAATATTACAGACTGAATAGGTTAGTCATAGTATGAATCCTCGTCTTGTCGGAGGTGACCTCTGCCGGGGTCTATGGCAGCTCTTCCTCTTGTAGTCCATCTTTGTTTGGAATTTTCCTCCCCATCCCCCCGGTTGCTCTGGACAAGGTTTCTTCTCGGCTTGTAGGGTTTTTGACTTTGCTAAACTGTAACTACAACATTATATACTGGCAGAGAAGGGAACCAAATGCCTTCACTATGTTTTACAATTATTTTTATCTTGCTTATTATGTCTTTGGAGCAGATGTCCCTTTTATTGCATATTGGAATTGAAGCCTTGTGTTTACGTTTTTATATTTTTTTTAATGTATTTTGCATCACTTGTTTTATAAATTGTGTTGCATTCATCATAAAGAACCAATGAAATCTAAAGGCTCCATACTCCATTAGACTAAAGCTGTCTGAAGCCACCAATATTAGCTGGATCTGCCGACAATTTGTGATTTGGCAGTCGTCTTTAGTGATGAGCAAACACTATAATACTTGGGACTCGAAACGAGCAGGTTGGATACTTGTACTTATTATTATTATTATTATTATGTATTTATATAGCGCCATTAGGTTACATGGCGCTTTACAAGCGAGAGGGTGGACAGAGACAAGTGGTAAAAATGACGGCAAATGAGTCGTACGGGTACAATAGGGATCCTGTCCGCGAGGGCTCACAGTCTAGAGGGGGTGGGGAGGGAGACAGTAGGAGGGGGAGAGGTGAGATGGTGCAGTTGATTGGGTCTTAATGTGTGTTCTAGGCTTGTAGGAAGAGGTGGGTCTTCAGGTTTTTCTTGAAGGATCCCAGGGTCGGGGAGTGTCTGATGTGGTGGGGGAGGGAGTTCCAGAGTATGGCAGATGCACGAGATAAGTCTTGTATGCGGTTGTGGGAGGTGGAAATGCGGGGGGGTTGAGAGAAGGAATACTTGAGAGGAGCGCAAGTTGCGCGAGGAGAGTTAGCGGGAGACCAGGTCGGAGATGTAGGGAGGGGACAAGTTGTGTATGGCCTTGTATGTCAGGGTTAGGGTTTTGAAGCGGGATCTCTGGGGGGTGGTGAGCCAGTGGAGGGCTCGGCGGAGAGGTGAGGCGGGGGAGTAACTGGGAGATAGATGGATGAGTCGGGCAGCAGAGTTGAGGATGGTGTGGAGAGGTGCAAGGGAGGAGGCAGGGAGTCCGTGTGAACAGGAGGTTGCAGTAGTCCAGGCGGGAAATGATGAGGGCATGGACAAGTGTCTTAGCCGTGTTGTGGTCAAGGAAGGAGTGGATGCGGGCAATGTTTTTTAGTTGGAGTCGGCAGGCGGTGGCGAGGGCTTGGATGTGAGGCTTGAAGGAGAGGGAGGAGTCGAGGATTACCCCGAGACATTTGATGTGGGGGACGGGTGAGAGTGTGCAGTCATTGACGGTGATGGATAGGTCAGGAAGGGGGAAGGGTTGTTAGGGGTAAGACGATGAATTCAGTCTTGTCCTAGTTGAGTTTGAGAAAGCGCGTAGAAAAGCAGGATGCAATGGCGGATAGGCAGTGAGGAATTTTGTATAGAAAAGAGGAGATATCGGGGCCAGGCCAGACAGATAGAGCTGGGTGTCGTCGGCGTAGAGGTGGTATTGGAGGCCGTGTGACTCGATGAGTTTCCCTAGGCTGAGTGTGTAAATGGAGAAGAGTAGTGGTCCCAGGACCGAGCTTTGGGGGGCACCTACAGAGAGGGGGTGGGGCGAGGAGGAGGTGTGGGAGTGGGTGACGCTGAATGTCCTGTCTGTTAGGTAGGAGGAGATCCAGGAGAGGGCGAGGTCAGTGATGCCAAGAGATTCAAGGATTTGAAGTAAGAGGGACTGGTCAACAGTGTCGAAGGCAGCAGAGTGGTCGAGAAGGATGAGGACGGAGTAGTGTCGTTTGCTCTTGGCGATCAGAAGGTCATTAGTAACTTTGGTTAGGGCTGTTTCGGTGGAGTGGTGAGGTCGGAAGCCAGATTGTATGCGATCAAAGAGAGTACAGGAAGAGAGGTGGGAGGATAGTTCGGAATAGACGTGTTGTTCAAGAAGTTTTGAGGCAAACGGGAGGAGAGATATGGGGCGATAGTTGGAGACTGTTGTAGGGTCGAGGGATGTTTTTTTAGGATGGGCGTGATTAAGGTGGGTGCGACTTGAGTAGGGAGTACAAAGGAAGTCAATGGGAAACTAGCATTTTCCGCAAGATCTTCTGGAAAAATGCTTAAGTTTCCAATTGGCTTCCACCCATCCGAGTGTCCAATCTGCTCGTTTTGAGTACCAACCACCCGAGCATGGTAGTGCTCGCTCATCACTAGTTTTCACCCCTCTCTTCCCCCATTCTCCTCTACCCAAACCATAGTTCTTAGGAGGGAAGAATCCACCAGTTGAGTTTCAACAGCTGATCCTTCACCTTCAGCGGCTAGTCCCTTGGAGAACATGGAGTCTGGCAGCGGCTCTCAGAAGAAAAGGAGTACTCAGTCTATCCAGGCATATTCTTGTGTATTGGAGAGTGGGGAGAGAAGACTGTTGGAGGAGCGATCATGTGGCTGACGGTCACCTAATGTGCATCATCAATCATCACCGCCCTTTTGGTCCCAGTGATGGCACCTCGGCAAATGTTTCTATTAACTTTTATTACTTTCAAAAACTTCCAGAATTAAAAATTTGCTGTTTGCAACTTAGATCCTATTGTATTATGTAGCGATTTCCTCGTGCCTTTCAATAGGACTATATTACTAGAATGTGACCAAACGTAGTCATTGGCTAAAAAGTCTAGTTGCGTACACATTTTTTCATTACATTTTACAGTTAATGAAATAGATTGGAATCTAAAGTTCTGTTGTATTTTGTGTATTGTCATTTTGTAGAGACCACTTTGTTACCGCGCTATTAAATCTAAAAGGTCAACAGGATGCCTTAATGTGGATCTTGGAAAGCAAAGGTTATAACCTCGGGTGTCCTGTATTTCCTTGGCCATATAAACAAGGCATCCTTGTTTCTTGGTGTTCCTGGAATGCTCCAGCGTGTTAAGACAGTGTCACAGGAACACAGTTGCCCGAGCAATAACATGAAAGGAATGGTTGAGGAAATATCTGTGATCCATTATGCCAAGACTCTGATCTGTCACATTGATTACAATCACAGCTGTTTTGTGACTTAAGTAACTTTTTTGGTGACTGGAATTCCATTTTTGGCCACTTGGTATATGGTTTTTGTTGATTTTGTAGGTGACTCAGCTTATCCCTTGTAGCTAAAGCAACTGGAAATTCTCTACTTCTCTACTCAACTTTTAGGGTTTTTGGTTCTGAATTACTATTACTTGCAAAGAAAAAGATGAAACTGGCTATCGGGGTGACTCAAAATTGAAGGTAAACAAAACTGAGTTCATAGTCTTCCCTCCCCCAAGCCGCTCTCCCCCACTACCTGACCGATCCATCCTCGTCAACGACTGCTCACTCTCCCCAGTCCCCCATTCCAAGTGTCTCGGGGTAATCCTTGACTCTTCCCTCTCCTTCAAGCCCCACATCCAGGCCCTCGCCACGTCTTGTCGACTCCAGCTCAAAAACATTTCACGGATCCGCAATTTTCTTGACCACGACACTGCTAAAACACTTATTCACGCTCTCATCATCTCCCGCCTCGATTACTGCAATCTCCTGCTCACCGGCCTCCCTGCTACCTCCCTTGCATCTCTCCAATCTATCTTACACTCTGCTGCCCGTTTAATCCATCTGTCTTCCTGCTACTCCCCTGTCTCTCCCCTCTGCCAAGCCCATCACTGGATCCCCACTTCTCAGAGATCTCGGTTTAAATCACTAACCATGACATACAAAGCAATACACAACCTATCTCCTCCCTCCATACATCTATGACATGGTCTCCCGATACCTACCCTCACGCAACCTGCGATCCTCCTCTACTCCCCCTCATCTCCTCTTCTCCCAACCGCATGGATTTCTCCCGTGCCGCTGCCATACTCTGGAACTCTCTTACCCACCACATCACACACACTCCTACCCTGAGAACCTTCAAAAGAAGCCTGAAGACCCACTTCTTCTGTCAAGCCTAAAACCTACAATGATGCCCAGTCCACTGCACTGCCTCATGACCAGCACCTCTCCCTCCTACTGTATCCTCACTCGCCCCTCATAGACTGTGAGCCCTCGCGGACAGGATCTTCTCCCCTCATGTACCAGTATGACCTGATCGTCCACATTTATTGTACTTGTCCTCGTCTGCCCTTACTGCATATAAAGCGCCATGGAATATAATGGCGCTATACAAATATATAATAGCTGTAGACTTTACATCTCTTCCAACTTCTATGTTAAGAGAGTTTAGGGAAGAAGGTCTTCCATATGGAGCATCCAATCTGTTCTCATTAAGGTGCATGATTATCATGAATGGTTCCTAGGAATTCTTCTCCCAATAATCATGAAAGGTACCTAGGCTGCCCCTCACTTGGCAAAAATCTCGATCTTTAGGCTTCGATTAAAAGACTTTTCTCGGCAGCATATCATCCTATGTAAATGAGAGCTGTGCTGCTGAGAACAATGGAAGCCTATGCGCACTGATCGATCTACTACTATTCATTCTGTGTGCCTTAGACTGCCTAAACTGGCTACAAAACGACCACTGGTCTGTAAATGTTGACTATTCTTTTTAGCCACTGGTCGGCTAGCATATACCGAGCTTTAGTTTTCTAATTTCTTGACTCTAAGATTCTGTTGGCCAACCTCTCTCATTGTAAAAGATTGGAATTGATCTTCTAAGACTTGTCATAAAACATGTGGCAGGTATGGTTCTAGTTCAGTAGTGAGGCCTTTTAGGGTGCATATATGTCAATGAGCGCCAATAGACTATACACAATTCAATCTTGCTCGTTCACTGTCCTGGGCCAACGAGTACCAGTGGGAACAGGATGGGTCGATAAACCGGCCATTCTGTCCCCATACAGCATCATGTGATCGGTAACCATTCTCTCGTTTACTTGCGCTTCTGGTAATCATTTTAATTCCGGCACAAGCATAGTAAGAAGTCTCACCAATTTTTGTGCTTTGAAATGCATTTGTGGACAATTTCCTACTACCCTGTGGAAATCTCAAAACTGTTGTTCAGATAACTTTCATATCTTCCCAGGCAAAGGAACGCTCAATTAGGCTGAACATACTTTGTGCCATATGAGAGAGCTATTGCAAGTGACTTGGATCCCCCATAGCAAAAGGATCAGCTATTGGATTTCTATTGTGCCATACCTTCTCTTCTTTGACATCGGTTAGATGAGTCTTCAAACCCCTGTACCGCCACTTTAGTCTTATATGTATGGGAGTCATAACGTGTATTGATCACATGATTAGTCATTTATGTTCACCAACTTCACCCTTCTACATGCATATAAAGCTATCAATACCCAAAATCTCTTTACTGGGTAGTCCTAATGCCTCATCTGGGATGCAGATTACAATTAATACCAAAGAGCCCTTTTCTTGACATATATGATGCATTGTCCTCTGGGGGTGCCCTGTACTCCAGAGATAACACAGCAATTTATCAGTCAATGACTTTAATCTAGACTAGAATGAGGATGGCATCAAAGAGAGCGCTGGTGTCTCCCAACACAAAAGGAGAAGATTCTATCACACCGACTTCTAGCCCGAATAATGAGACCGGTGATATGCCTCTCCAACATATCTTGCCACATGACGACGCATTTTTCACTTCTCTTGGGTGATTAGCGCGTTTCTCTCTAAGCAAGTGATGTCTTGACCTTGAAACCTTTACACAAGGTCTTTAGATGGGGGATGGAAGGATTATTATCAAATGATAATAACCAAGAAAACCTTTCAGATTTGAGCAGTCGTCCGACTTTGGCCCATGAAATTGTTTCATCATGATATGATTGTTCTCGTTTTTACCTCTAACATACATTTTTATTCCCTTTATATCCAGAAAAGGCAAATAAATTATAAATAACTTTTGGAATTTCACAAGTACTTACCAATTTTTTCTTTGGGAAGCTTCTTAAGTAGACGCTATACATTTTAATGATGTGGAAATGGTTTGGCAAATTCACGGGAACCTGTTAATTGCTCTTCAGACCCTTTAAAGTTGTCTGTCTTTGGTTGTTAAAATCCAGAGAAAATTTGAAAGAGTTTCCATGTCTGGTTTATTGCATTGTACTGGTCTAGAAATTATGTGTTTTGGATCTAAAATTCAATACCACTATGGTGTTTAATGATAAAAGATGTCCACTTTGTACAATCTCTGAAGATACGTTGATGACCTTTCATTGTACTGTGAAGTTTAATAACACTTCGAGAAACTCTGAAGCAAGAATGTTAATTCCCTACAGCACCTCCACAGGTGAAATGGAGTATTACACATTGAAATGAATTAGCTGTTTTGTTGTGGGCAAGTAGAGCTTCCCATACACATGAGCTGATGGCCAAATGTTTGTCTCCACGCCCCCCCTTCTATAAACATTAGGTTTCTGGTAACAAAAGGATCAGACTGTGGAATTCCAATAGAAATATTTTTCCTGACATGTATAGGAAGAATATGGTTGTCCCTATTCATATCAGATGGTCTGTAGGATTCATCTAAAGTTTATGGGGGGACATTAAGAGAGACTCTTTGCAGCTATTGGTTTTCTAGACCAGACATGGGACATTGGGAAATAATGATGTGGTTCTTCCTTAAAGATTTTGAATACGTCTTTGGTTGAGTATAGGAAACTCTATTGGTTTAGGATGTCCTTTTTTTGTGGTCGAAAGAAAAAAAGGAACAAGGCAAGAGGGGGGCCAGCTAACCCGATGGCTTGATACAATCAAGATAATAGTGAAGAGCCTGGAAGGACCTATCCAGGCCTGGCGAAGACCCCCCGGTGGACCTATCTAGGCCTGGCGAAGACCCCCCAACCCCGGTGGACATATTTAGGTCTGTCAAAGACCCCCCGGTGGACATATTTAGGTCTGTCAAAGACCCCCCGGTGGACCTATTCAGGTCTGTCAAAGACCCCCCGGTGGACCTATTCAGGTCTGTCAAAGACCCCCCAGTGGACCTGTTCAGGTCTGTCGAAGACCCCCCGGTGGACCTGTTCAGGTCTGTCGAAGACCCCCCGGTGGACCTGTTCAGGTCTGTCGAAGACCCCCCGGTGGACCTGTTCAGGTCTGTCGAAGACCCCCGGTGGACCTGTTCAGGTCTGTCGAAGACCCCCGGTGAACCTATTCAGGCCCGGCGAAGACCCCCCTGGTGGACCTATTCAGGTCTGTCAAAGACCCCCCTGGTGGACCTATTCAGGTCTGTCAAAGACCCCCCCGGTGGACCTATTCAGGTCTGTCAAAGACCCCCCCGGTGGACCTATTCAGGTCTGTCAAAGACCCCCCCGGTGGACCTATTCAGGCCCGGCGAAAACCCCCCGGTGGACCTATTCAGGCCTGGCGAAGACCCCCGGTGGACTATATGGGTGGGGTGAAATTCCCAAATTGAGCTTCTGTTGACAATATAGAAGGTATATTGGCGCTGGTTTTCATTCAGCAATGATGAAGGGATTTGTTTCTCTGAACAGTCTAGTGCATAATTTTACATAATTGCTAGCAGCACATCTCTGCTGCTCAGAGACACAAATTTTTTTTTTTTTTTTTTGTTTCCCAAAAAGATTTGATCAATCTTTTTGTTGCTGAATTGCCGGGCATGTTCACACCTGATAATGATTGTAAATGAACATTGTTACAAAAGATCGTTCTGTCGATCATTGACCAAGCTGTGTGTTCACACCTGCAGATTAGTTGCAGTATTTTTTGTGACTGTTCATCTGCACGAGGTTTGTAGAAATCTGTACAATTATGTGTGGAACTGATTGATGGCCCTAGAAATTTTTGCGACCGATCTACAGCGTGGGATTACACCCCATTGGCAAAGCCGGTGTTGGTTTACAGGGGAAGCTGGGATGAAGGTGATGAGAGGGGATGACCTGTGTTCCTCCGGAGAGGGGGATCAGATCTGTGAACGTTGCTCCAGGCACCTGTGCTCATTATGGGATAAGCAGACACCTGGGAATGCCGGCAGATCAGCGGCTGCTTCATCTATCGGTATCTATGCCCCAGGACTCAACATGCTGATAGATGGACTTGCTGACACTGGAGCTGAGGTCATTTATTTTTCTTGCACCTGAAACATTTATTCTCACAGGTAAAATGCTGTAGGTTTCCATTGCACAATCGGTCTTTATTTTATGTCTCCATTGAGCTTCCCCCAAGATACTTTTACCCATAGGATTCTCCATCACGTAAGGCACTGTTCACACAACATATTGTGAAGCAGAATCACTCAAACTCGCACGAAAAGCCGCTTCAAATCAGGGCTATGGAGTCGGAGTCATGGAGTTGGTGTCCATTTTGGGTGGAGTCGGAGTCAGATTCGGGGAGTAGTCCGAGTCGGATATTTGGCTTACCGACTTTGGAGTCATGGAGTCATGGAGTCATGGAGTCATGGAGTCATGGAGTCATGGAGTATGAGTCATGGAGTCATGGAGTCATGGAGTCATGGAGTCGGAATCCTTTTTGGTGGAGTCGGATGTTTGACTTGCTGACTCCACAGCCATGGCTGCCAATGCAGCAAAATGAAACTCGTAGGGCTCTCTATTCATTTATTACAGTTATGCCCTTTTTTTTTTTTTTTTTTTGTTAAGTTTTGCCTGTTTTTCATCTGTTAAAATCTTTTCTTTTTTCTAATTTGTGTCTTTTTAAAATGTATATAATTAGTCTATTTCATGTGGTCACATGTTTATTATTTTACCTTATTTGCCATTGTGGGCAGAGTTTGGGATTTACCGATATTTTCAACTTATTCATCAATTGATGACTTTAAAAATGTTGCAGTTTGGGTCACAGCTTGAGGCACCAGTTTTTTTTAGTTCCCTTTGCACAAAATTCACCCCTTTTGCCAAACAGGTCGCCAAGACGAGTCAAAGAAAAAAATGACTATTTTTGATTTTGCTAAATCAATTAACATTGTGCGTCATTTTGACGGATTTCATAAAAAAAAAAAAAAAAAGTACCACAAACTACATTACCTGTTCCTTAAAGGGTTGTCCAAGACTTGCATATTGGTAACCTATCCAGATTTGTGCACCCTCACCCATCGGCTTAATCTGCCTTGTCTGCTGCAGTTAGACTTCCATTCAGCAGGTGGGTGGGAGAGCGGGTGTCAGAGCCCTCCGAGCTCATATTGCGGACCTATCCTGAGGGTAGGTCATCAGTGCGGATGTCTCTAACAACCCCTGTGATGAGTAGCTCTGTCTAGTCAAATCAGGGGCTGGATGGCAAATTTCAGCCTGGGGGGGCAGCACACAGCAGTGGCCCATGAGCAGTGAGATTTTGGGGCAGAGCGGCCTCCCAGACCAACCTGACAGATAGCCGGGCGGCCCCAAAACTGTTGCTTGACCACTGGCCTGGGGGGCATCTGCCCCCCTGCCCCCTGGGCCAGTCAACCCTAAATCAAATTGTATCAAGTTTTTCTTTATTGCATTCCCCCACAGTGTTAAAATCTTTTTGTGGCCTTCAAGCCTTTGTAAAACTAGAGCGCTGATCATTTCCTAGCAGCCATCTCCTTCGTAGATTAAGAAAAAGAAAATCTTTAAATATTGACGTGTCGATAGCTTAGCTTAGTTTTTGTGGCTCCAGAGGATCGGGCCTGGAAAAACTATCATGCTGAAACAACCCTCTCCTTACCGATATCATCAAGTACTCCGTGTGCACGCGGCCTTAGCAGTGAATGTGACTGCATTGCAACACCTACATGACCGCGACAAACAAGTCACACAAAATCAGGCTGTTGGATTGTTTTACAACTTGCTTTTCTCGGTTGTGTCGGTGTCGGAATATGGGTCATTCACTTCCAAAGCCGTGATGTAGCAAATTTTATGATTTTGTGCGGAGTGGATTTTTGTACAGATATTCTTAGTTAGAGATGTCCAGTGTCGTGCATAGAATAACCCCGGTTATTTTGGCAGATCCTCATCATGTTTATTTCCATCCTTTTGTCTATTAGCCGTCATATCTGGGAGCCTCAGAAACAACACAAGGGTGGAGGATGAAGAGCCGTCACCTTTTAACTTACTCATTAAAGCTAGTTGTAGCACTCATACTAGGAAGGCTGGAAGGACTGGCTGTGATTCAGAGGAAGCTGACTCTGTGCAAAGTCTCTGCTAGATGAAGTATCTGAACCCAACGCTGTGCCTGCATCGGGCTCCGATAATCCGCGCTATGGTTGTATCCTGCTGCAGGGCACCAAACCTAAACCACATTTTTTATTCCTTCAGTGCACCTCGCCGTGTCTCTTGGGCGGCCTCCTACCCCCATCAGTATTACATGACACAAGGCTGCATTAAGAAAGGGCTACAAGTTGCCACATGCAGACTCTGTGACCTATCTTTGTATCCCTGGGTTGTGCCTGATAGACAGCTTTTCCCTGACAATGCAAGCACCGCCAGCCATATGCACAAACACATTCACAGTGATTTGTGTCTTACCAAAGCACACTTTCTAATCGACTGCGGGGTGTCCGCTTCTCTTTGTGTTCTCGGTTCCTTTTTACTTTATGGATTAATGCTGGAAGGAAGCGTCAAAACATCTTTTGTTGTTCAGGAGAGAACGTGAATGGTGGGAGGAAAAAGAAAATTTCTTCTTGCTTATACAGGACAGGCTTTTATATCATAACTAGTAAAAAGGGCCGATGCAATTGCATCGGGAGCAGGGTGAAATGAATTGTGTGTATACAGGCGGGCCAGTGGGTAGCAGAGTATACAGGGGGCTCTGTGGGTAGCAGAGTATACAGACGGCTCTGAGGGTAGGAGATTATACAGGTGACTCTGTGGGTAGTAAAGTATACAGGCGGCTCTGTGGGTAGCAGAGTATACAGGTGGGTCTGTGGGTAGTGGAGTATACAGGCGTGTGTGGTGGTGGTGGCAGAGTATACAGGTGTGTGTGGTGGTGGTGGCAGAGTATATAGGTGTCTGTGGTGGCATAGTATACAGGCATCTGTGTGGTGGCAGAGTATACAGGTGTCTGTGGTGGTGGCGGCAGAGTATACAGGCGTGTGTGGTGGTGGCAGAGTGTACAGGCGTGTGTGGTGGTGGCGGCAGAGTATACAGGCGTGTGTGGTGGTGGCGGCACAGTATACAGGCGGGTGTGGTGGTGGCGGCAGAGTGTACAGGCGTGTGTGGTGGTGGCGGCAGAGTGTACAGGCATGTGTGGTGGTGGCGGCAGAGTGTACAGGCGTGTGTGGTGGTGGCAGAGTGTACAGGCGTGTGTGGTGGTGGCAGAGTGTACAGGCGTGTGTGGTGGTGGCAGAGTATACAGGCAGGTGTGGTGGTGGCGGCAGAGTATAGAGGCGTCTGTGGTGGTGGCAGAGTGTACAGGTGTGTGTGGTGGTGGCAGAGTATACAGGCGTGTGTGGTGGTGGCAGAGTGTACAGGCGTGTGTGGTGGTGGCAGAGTGTAGAGGCGTGTGTGGTGGTGGCAGAGTATACAGGCAGGTGTGGTGGTGGCGGCAGAGTATACAGGCGTCTGTGGTGGGGGCAGAGTGTACAGGTGTGTGTGGTGGTGGCAGAGTATACAGGCGTGTGTGGTGGTGGCGGCAGAGTATACAGGCGTGTGTGGTGGTGGCGGCAGAGTATACAGGCGTGTGTGGTGGTGGCGGCAGAGTATAGAGGCGGGTGTGGTGGTGGCGGCACAGTATAGAGGCGGGTGTGGTGGTGGCGGCAGAGTATACAGGCGTCTGTGGTGGTGGCAGAGTATACAGGCATGTGTGGTGGTGGCAGAGTATACAGGCGTCTGTGCTGGTGGCGGCAGAGTATACAGGCGTGTGTGGTGGTGGCAGAGTATACAGGCGTGTGTGGTGGTGGCGGCAGAGTATACAGGCGTGTGTGGTGGTGGCGGCAGAGTATACAGGCGTGTGTGGTGGTGGCGGCACAGTATACAGGCGGGTGTGGTGGTGGCGGCAGAGTGTACAGGCGTGTGTGGTGGTGGGGGCAGAGTGTAGAGGCGTGTGTGGTGGTGGCAGAGTGTACAGGCGTGTGTGGTGGTGGCAGAGTGTACAGGCGTGTGTGGTGGTGGCAGAGTGTACAGGCGTGTGTGGTGGTGGCAGAGTATACAGGCAGGTGTGGTGGTGGCGGCAGAGTATACAGGCGTCTGTGGTGGCGGCAGAGTGTACAGGTGTGTGTGGTGGTGGCAGAGTGTACAGGCGTGTGTGGTGGTGGCAGAGTGTAGAGGCGTGTGTGGTGGCGGCAGAGTGTACAGGCGTGTGTGGTGGCGGCAGAGTGTACAGGCGTGTGTGGTGGCGGCAGAGTGTACAGGGGTGTGTGGTGGCGGCAGAGTGTACAGGCGTGTGTGGTGGTGGCAGAGTGTACAGGCGTGTGTGGTGGCGGCAGAGTGTAGAGGCGTGTGTGGTGGTGGCAGAGTGTACAGGCGTGTGTGGTGGCGGCAGAGTGTACAGGCGTGTGTGGTGGCGGCAGAGTGTACAGGCGTGTGTGGTGGCGGCAGAGTGTAGAGGCGTGTGTGGTGGCGGCAGAGTGTAGAGGCGTGTGTGGTGGCGGCAGAGTGTACAGGCGTGTGTGGTGGTGGCAGAGTGTACAGGCGTGTGTGGTGGTGGCGGCAGAGTGTAGAGGCGTGTGTGGTGGAGTGTACAGGCGTGTGTGGTGGCGGCAGAGTGTACAGGCGTGTGTGGTGGCGGCAGAGTGTACAGGCGTGTGTGGTGGTGGCGGCAGAGTGTACAGGCGTGTGTGGTGGCAGAGTGTACAGGCGTGTGTGGTGGCGGCAGAGTGTACAGGCGTGTGTGGTGGCGGCAGAGTGTACAGGCGTGTGTGGTGGTGGCAGAGTGTAGAGGCGTGTGTGGTGGTGGAGTATACAGGTGTCAGTGGTGCGCTCGTGCAAGGCAGGGGTTAAAAAAAATAAAAAAAGATTATGCTCACCTCACCCCGAGCCCCCGCCGTCTTCTGCCGTGTTCCGCCGTCTTCTGCCGTGTTCCGCTAGGCTCCCGGTGGCTGTGCAGGCTCCCGGTGCCTGGAGTGATCTTCTATCTACTGAGACTGAAGGACCTGTGGTGATGTCAGAGTCACGTGACCCGCGATTTGCCTGGAGTAAGCTGGTGTCACGTGACTCTGACATCACCACAGGTCCTTCAGTCTGAGTAGATAGAAGATCACTGGAGGCACCGGGAGCCTAGCGGAACACGGCAGAAGACGGCGGGAGAGGGCGGGAGACAGCGCGGGCTCGGGTAGAGGTGAGGATTATTTTTTTTTTAGAGTAGTGCGGGTCTGCGGCTCGTGATGACGCTGCGCGTCATCACTCGCAGTCCCGCGCAAAGCATGTTGGGATTGGGCTACAGTGCCCAACTCCCGATTATATAAGTAGATTATATTGCACCAATTTTATATCTAACGTGGGAAAATCATATGTATAGAGATTCGTGACTAAGCAAGGGAAACAAGTCTTGATATTGTTGCCACTTTGCCAAGGAATTGTGGGCATGCTCAACCACTGCTTCATTCGAACCTTTCCTTGGCTTAGAGTGGATTACCCCTTTAATTCATACCAAACTGATTAGATAGTTGGTCTTGTAATCCCTCCTGGACAAGCCATCTGTGAAGCAAGTACCTTTCTCCTTGTTGGAAAGCTTATGGTCTAATAGGTTGGTCTGGTCTTCCATGAGCGCTGGTCTTTACTTTTGCACCCAGCATCTTGGGCACCCCCAGGACTTGCTAACCCGTGCAACATCTTTGCATTCAGCGCACTGCAACATCATTCATGCAAAATGCCACAGTAGTTACTTTAATATACAATTTAGGCTTTATTCATAAGCAACAACCGGTCCCTGGGGGCCTTGCGTTGCCCTGCCTGGTCCCTGGGGGCCTTGCGTTGCCCTGCCTGGTCCCTGGGGCCGTGCGTTGCCCTGCCTGGTCCCTGGGGGCCGTGCGTTGCCCTGCCTGGTCCCTGGGGGCCGTGCGTTGCCCTGCCTGGTCCCTGGGGGCCGTGCGTTGCCCTGCCTGGTCCCTGGGGGCCGTGCGTTGCCCTGCCTGGTCCCTGGGGGCCGTGCGTTGCCCTGCCTGGTCCCTGGGGGCCGTGCGTTGCCCTGCCTGGTCCCTGGGGGCCGTGCGTAGCCCTGCCTGGTCCCTGGGGGCCGTGCGTTGCCCTGCCTGGTCCCTGGGGGCCGTGCGTTGCCCTGCCTGGTCCCTGGAGGCCGTGCGTTGCCCTGCCCGGTCCCCTGGGGGCCGTGCGTTGCCCTGCCCGGTCCCCTGGGGGCCGTGCGTTGCCCTGCCCGGTCCCCTGGGGGCCGTGCGTTGCCCTGCCCGGTCCCCTGGGGGCCGTGCGTTGCCCTGCCCGGTCCCCTGGGGGCCGTGCGTTGCCCTGCCCGGTCCCCTGGGGGCCGTGCGTTGCCCTGCCCGGTCCCCTGGGGGTTGTGCGTTGCCCTGCCCGGTCCCCTGGGGGTTGTGCGTTGCCCTGCCCGGTCCCCTGGGGGTTGTGCGTTGCCCTTCCCCGGTCCCCTGGGGGTTGTGCAAATTGAATTGCTTATCTTTAGTTGACCATTTTAGTGAGCATATTTTCCTTATCTACAAAGTATAGTCTTTTGTCTTTGTACCCACTCCTTTCTATGAGTGAGTACCTCTCTATTTGGAGGACACCATTTCTTTGGGCATTGTGTAATTCTTTATTTTCCCTCAGGAGGCATTGCAGGGTAATTGAGCAGTTGCTGCCAGGATTGTCTGTCGTATATTCCTTGCCTGTATATTGCAACTTGGGTCTGAATTAGTTGTTCTTGTTTTCGGTGGGTCAGAACTTCAGTTTTTCCATATGGTAACCTTACTCTTAGTACACGTGCAGAATGTAAATATGATTTAGGTGTGAAAGTAGACAAATGGGAGGTGTGTGTTCTATCCCCCAGTGTCCTCATTATACAGCTCCGTCCACATGGTTTGTCCATTACATCTAAATCTGGACGTCTGCTCTTCAGATCAGTATTAATGTTGTTGGATCTCCTGGTCTTTATTATTGGTGTGAAGGGAATTTATTCTGCTCCGGTTGTTTTTCTGAACAGAATTTTATTTATGGTAATCTCCATACAGGGTGAATGTTTGGCTCCCACGACGCCGGGCAGATTTAGAGGATGGCTTTAAAGGGACAGCACAGGTGGTATAGCGATCACTGTGTTTTATATATTATGGGCTGTAACGCCCTACTTCTTTTTTTTTTACAGCCTCGTAAATGGGCTAATTGTTCAGTAACAGTTCCTTGATGTCAACTAAAATAAAAAAAAAAACACTGTTCTGTTCAGGAAATCTGCAGATTTCTGAGACTGGAAACAACATGCGGGAAAAAATAAAAGCTCAGCGATCTTCTTATGGTGGTTGCACTTTAGTTTTGCTCAGTGTTTTTGGGAGAATGCATTGATATGAGACATGTCAACTGCAGTTGTCCAAATTGGGTCAGAGAATCCAAGATGCCTGATTCAAGATGTGATACTTCTGTATTTTGGAGAGTGGGTGGATTTTGGGTAGTCTTTGCAGTGGAGACCCAGAAACACTCATTTGCTGATGGCAATGGTCAACTGTGTGTTTGGAGTGGACCATCAACTTTGCCGGGTGTAAGGTAGCCCTTACTGAGTGTGTTGGGGGGGCACTCACTTACTGTTTAATTCAGGCGCACATACAACACTTTCTTATACAAGACAGACCATTGGTTTATTATAAGTCATAAACCGCTACTCTGGTTATGTAGCTGATAACAACAGTCCACATGAAGAGTATATAACATAGTCCATTATCTTCAGCGGTTATGCCCCACACACAATTATCACCCAACCTCCGTCAGCACACAGTTATCTCACTGTGGGTTTACCTGCTCTGGCAGCATACCAGGATTCAGATTGGCTCTGGCCAGTCTTGCTTCCCAGGAGATTACTCTCAGGGATCACCAACTAGGTCCTTGGACATGATCTGTGTCGGTACCTGCCGTGAGTCTACATCCACCAGGCCTCGATTACCACCTGGACTTCCAGGAGCTCTAGTCCGCTCCACTCTCAGACCTGCTTGTTTCCTGCCATGTGGAGTAAACAGGAAGTGCAGGACTTTGCTTGCAACACAGTCAGGAGTCACATTACAACAGATGTGACACACATATGGGGCGTTATGGGAATGTGCAGTCCCACCCATCACATCCTGACCATCCTTAAATCCAATCCATATCATATAAAGGCTCGTGGAACAATATGTCCCAGCAAACATCCTGGATTTAGATCGCACCTGACCTATGTGCGATATATACCGGTCATGTACAATATTGCCGATTATACGTCACACAGGAAATTCAAAAGTAATGTCCAGCATGTTTTTTTTCCCCTAATACAGCACTCCAAGTGTCCACATTTGGTATTACAGCTCACTTCCATTTATTTCTTAGCTGCAAAGTCACAGTCCAAGACCATTTCTTCTCCCGTGTTGTCCTATATTGCACTCACTATCATGACAATCTGCTGCTGGCTCTTCTTGCCGTAAGGCCCTCCGGTACCTGCAGTATTTTGCACTCCCTGTCTGTATGTGGGTCAGGGTCAGGGCTGACAACTCTTTCTTAATGTCTTGTAATTGATCTTAATTAACTGTGTATTTCCAGACATTAAATGACTGGGTAAGGTAAGTAGGTGAGCCGTCTTTATTCATTGCAGGATTGTGTAGATGAATGATAACGACCTACTAATAAAGGAGTGGTGTGATCTACATTGCCGCCGCTTTAGGCCAGAAGGGATTTTCCCCTCTAACACCGGACAAGTCTGCTGCTACTTGCTACAATCTTGTGGTCGAGTGGCGACCACAGCGATCATCTACACGTTGTTCTGTGTCACAGACAAAAGTCCGCCTGAAGTTGAGGTTTTGCTAAATTTACCAGAACGTGCAGGTTAAGAAGTTCTAAGAACAGTCTAAAGATCGAAATAGTCTAGACTGTACTTGGACTACCGCTGTGTCAGAGCATTTCTTAAGAGGCTCCTTCACATTTGATCTTGGAAATGCTAATTAATTAAACTTTTTATGATTGCTTCCCCGCTATCATTTCCGGTTCTCTACACTTCTGGCTTTACTTGAATACGGGCAGGGAGCTTTCCTCCCTTTCTATGTGTATTGGCATGAAATCGAGGTGGGTGGCTGTGAAGCTCGGTTCATTCGGTAAACCAGCCCCTTTTATTATTATTATTATTATTATTTATTTATATAGCGCCATTATATTCCAAGGCGCTTTACATGCTAAAAAGGGCAGACTAGGACAAATAACATAGTAACAATACAAGTAACAATAAGTGTTGACAATTCGGTCATACAGATACAAGAGGGGAGAAATCCTGTCCACAAAGGCTCACAGTCTACGAGGGGTGGGTGGGGATACAGTGGGAGGGGGAAATTCCAGTCATGAGGCGGTGTGGTGGACCGGGTCTTATTGCAGGTGGTAGGCTTGGGGAACAGGTGGGTCTTCAGGCTTCTTTTGAAGGTTCCCAGGGTAGGAGAATGTCTGATGTGTTGGGGCAGTGAGTTCCAGAGTCTGGGTGAAGCACGGGAGAAATCCTGTATGCGGTTATGCGAAGAGGAGATGAGGGGGGAGTAGAGGAGAAGCTCTTGGGAGGATCGCAGGTTGCGTGAGGGTAGGTAACGGGAGACCATGTCAGAGATGTATGGAGGGGACAGGTTGTGAATGGCTTTGTATGTCATGGTTAATGTTTTAAACCGGGATCTCTGGGAAGTAGGGAGCCAGTGAAGGGCTTGGCAGAGGGGGGAGGCAGGGGAGTAGCGGGGAGACAGATGGATTAGGCGGGCAGCGGAGTTCAAGATAGATTGGAGAGGTGCAAGGGAGGTATTGGGGAGGCCGGTGAGCAGGAGGTTGCAGTAATCGAGGCGGGAGATGATGAGAGCGTGAATAAGGGTTTTAGCAGTGTCGTGGTCAAGGAAAGTGCGAATCCTATAGATGTTTTTGAGCTGGAGTCGGCAGGAGGTGGCGAGGGCCTGGATGTGGGGCTTGAAGGAGAGGGAAGAGTCAAGGATAACCCCGAGGCACTTAGCATGGGGGACTGGAGAGAGAGAGCAGTCGTTGACGATGATGGATAGGTCAGGTAGTGAGGGGGAGCGTCTTGGGGGGAAGACTATGAACTCTGTTTTGTCCATGTTCAGCTTAAGGAAGCGAGCAGAGAAGAAGGATGAGATGGCGGACAGGCAGTGTGGAATTTTGGATAGAAGGGAGGCGATGTCAGGACCAGACAGGTAGATTTGGGTGTCGTCGGCGTAGAGGTGATATTGGAGGCCATGGGACTCAATGAGTTGCCCTAGACCGAGAGTGTAGATTGAGAACAGTAATGGTCCAAGAACCGAGCCCTGGGGGACCCCGACAGATAGGGGGTAGGGCGAGGAGGATGTGTGGGAGTGGTTGACGCTGAAGGTGCGGTCCGTTAAGTATGAGGAGATCCAAGAGAGGGCAAGGTCCGTGATGCCAAGAGATTCCAGGATCTGAAGTAGAAGGGAGTGGTCAACAGTGTCGAAGGCGGCTGACAGGTCGAGGAGGAGGAGAACAGAGTAGTGGCGCTTGCTTTTGGCAGTCAGTAGGTCATTTGTGACTTTGGTTAGGGCTGTTTCAGTGGAGTGGAGGGGTCGGAAGCCAGATTGCAGGCGGTCAAAGAGGGAGCAGGAGGAGAGGTGAGAGGACAGCTCAGAGTGGACATGCTGTTCAAGTAGTTTAGAGGCGAAAGGGAGGAGAGATATAGGGCGGTAGTTGGAGACAGTTGTGGGATCGAGGGAGGGTTTTTTGAGGATGGGTGTGATCAAGGCGTGTTTGAAGGCTGAGGGGAAGGTGCCGGTGGTGAGTGATAGGTTGAAAAGATGAGTTAGGGCTGGGATGATAACGGAGGTGAGGTTGGGAATGAGGTGGGATGGGAGCGGGTCTTGGGCGCTGGTGGTGAGGTGTGATATTGACAGGAGGGAGGAGAGCTGGTCTTCAGTTATAGGGGGGAAGCAGTTGATGGAAGTAGAGGGCAGTATAGGTGAAAGGGGAGGCTGTGGGGACAGTGGATCAAAGCTGTCTCTGATTCTGTCAATCTTTATCAATAAGGTTGTCTTAGATATTGAACTAAAACAGCCAGCCCCCTTCATGCTGGTCACATTACGACAATGTTGTTGGGCTCCTTTTTTATTTCAGGAAGGAACCGAATAGTAATAAATGTTTTAATACAAGAAACTTCAAAGAAACTTTTACAAAGAAATAGCCATATAATAAAATATAATTTTTCTTTATTAAATAATTCTTAAAAAATACATTTAAAAACATGACAAGGTTCAAAAAGACACAACAAGGACATGTGCCCAAAGGGCAGCACATTGAGAATCCAGGTTAGATTTAATAAATCAAAATATGTCACATTGAATCTTAAAAGTACACGTTTAGTATCATATGGTTAAAATATATAATGCAAAGTGCAATAAAGAGTAGAGAATGCTATTGGACATAGAATATATATAACACACTCAATATAAGCCAGGACTAGTAACCGACCTGTGGACCTCACCTTCTGTTGGAATAGTGCTAGGTCCCGACGCACGTTTCGGCTTCCACCTTTGCCGGGATGTTACTAAAACAAGTTTTAGTTCACACTTTAAAGAAACAGAAGCGTAGTTGGGAGGGTTTTTTTGTGTATAGAATCCAATTGGTGATTTTTATTTTTCAATTCTACACCAATAACCAACATTTGCTCTTAGCTTTTCTATTCGTTTACCACCCCAATCCAATCCTTTTGCAAAGTAACCGTTAGTTTACTTGGCCCATGGGCAGATTTCTGTGTGCTACTTGAATACCCCTTGGTATTTGTCCATCCGGGATGATGATTTATAGGTCTGTTCACACTTGCAGATACAGTGTTTGTGTGCATGTTGTCTCTGAGCAGTATTTACATTGTCAGCAGCGCACACTGTTTACATGGAGCAATGTGCTGCCAACAGTCTTAATTTAATGGTTCACATAAACTATCCAATCACCTGGAGAATGAACATTTTGCTTTTTGACCTAACGTATACTGAATCCACTGAACACTAATTAGCGTATTCATGAACTCTTGTCGAAGACCATTGACTCTCCTCATGTGAGGACTTGTTAACTCACAACGCTAAATTATCGAAGTCCAACCACAACTTCATCCTCTCGGAAAATCTTCTGTCATGAACAACAGTAGGATTATCCACTATATTAGACCTATTTTATGGATAGATATTCATAAATGCCTATAAGGCTTTTGAATCTGATCCTACATCACGGTCCTAACAGGGACTGTGTTTCATGATTGTAGAAGTCAAGGCTGTGGAGTCGTTAAGCCAAACATCCCACTCCTCAATTTCCCCGAATCTGACTCCTACTCCACAGCCCTAGTAGAAGTAGGTGCATGATTTATTAGGTGTTGAGCGAATGATTATCTGAGAAACGATCCTTTAGGTTCATGCACACCATGGTATTTTTTATTACTGCGGTCCGTGATCGGTATAAAACTAGGATCACAATCAGACCAATGTTACTCAATGAGGCAATGCACATTTCTGATTTACCAGTATTACCGTATATACTCGTGTATAAGCCGACCCGTGTATAAGCCGACCCCCCTACTTTTGCCCCAAAAATCTGAAAAAACCTATTGACTCGTGTATAAGCCGAGGGTGGACCCCAGCACAGGTATACAGCCCCCAGCAGTGTGGTATACAGGCCCCCCCAGTGGTATACAGGCCTCCCCAGTGGTAGTATACAGCAGCCCCAGTGGTAGTATATAGCATCCCCAGCAGCCCCAGTGGTAGTATATAGCAGCCCCAGTGGTAGTATATAGCAGCCCAGTGGTAGTATATAGCAGCCCCAGTGGTAGTATATAGCAGCCCAGTGGTAGTATATAGCAGCCCTAGTGGTAGTATATAGCAGCCCCAGTGGTAGTATATAGCAGCCCCAGCAGCCCCAGTGGTAGTATATAGCATCCCCAGCAGCCCCAGTGGTAGTATATAGCATCCCCAGCAGCCCCAGTGGTAGTATACAGCAGCCCCAGTGGTAGTATAAAGCAGCCCCAGTGGTATTATATAGCAGCCCCAGTGGTATTATATAGCAGCCCCAGCAGCCCCAGTGGTAGTATACAGCAGCCCCAGTGGTAGTGTATAGCAGCCCCAGCAGCCCCAGTGGTAGTATACAGCATCCCCAGCAGCCCCAGTGGTAGTATACAGCATCCCCAGCAGCCCCAGTGGTAGTATATAGTAGCCCCAATGGTAGTAGATAGCAGCCCCAGTGGTAGTATATAGCAGCCCCAGCAGCCCCAGTGGTAGTATACAGCAGCCCCAGTGGTAGTATACAGCAGCCCCAGCAGCCCCAGTGGTAGTATACAGCAGCCCCAGTGGTAGTATACAGCAGCCCCAGTGGTAGTATACAGCAGCCCCAGCAGCCCCAGTGGTAGTATATAGCAGCCCCAGCAGCCCCAGTAATCCAGGGCCCCCCCAGCCTTGCTCCGGTCACCTGTAAAGCAAAATATACTTATCACTATCCCGCTGCCGTCCGCGCCCGCCGCTGCCGACATCCCCGATCCTCCATCTTCATGCGTCTTCTTCCAACTTCCTGTGTTCGGCGCCGGCAATGACGTCAATGCCTGCGACGAACACAGGAAACCGGAAGAAGACGCATGAAGATGGAGGATCGCTATGTCTGCAGCGGCGGGCGCGGACGGCAGCGGGACAGTGATAAGTATATTTTGCTTTACAGGTGACCGGAGCAAGGCTGGGGGGCCCTGGATTACTGAGGCTGCTGGGCTGCCGGGGCTGCTGTATACGGTCACTGACTCGCGTATAAGCCGAGGGGGTACTTTTCAGCCCAATTTTTGGGCTGAAAAACTCGGCTTATACGCGAGTATATACGGTAATTAGTTTTTCCTGGGACCAAGTGGTCAAAGGAAAAGAATCATCGGCCTTTCAAGTCTATCGAAAATCGATCCTCTCTCGGACTCATCATGGACTATCACAATGGAGAAGGTGGAGAAACCAAAGAAATGAAGATCCTAAGATTATTCTTTCAGGAGAAGACTGTTTTGTGAATGGAAGATCTTTTTTAAAATAAAATCTTTCTTACCAATTGCCATAACTTTTTTTAAGCTAGTCTAACTCATTGGATTTCTTTTGGTAGAGTGTTCATGTTTTTTTGACGGGGAAAGAGAAGAAAGCTGCTGAAAGACATGTGTCTGGCACCGGCTTATCTCGACTGAAAGCAAAAAAAATTTGGAGTTGATATGGGAAAGAGAAGAATCGAGCAGTTCGAATTTCATCTTTCGGAGGGAGCCGGGAATTCATTATATCCCTTAGATAGTTTCTGACGAAATCGGTGGGCTCTGCCTACTTTCCTCCACTATGTATGGAGGCCTTATCTTAGGTGACGATCACCTGTAAAGAAGTCGGTTATCATTGCTTGGATAATATATCGATTTGCTGTTAGATTTTGCCCCGCATACGTTCATTATGAAGTCATTAATTAATTTTATTTTAACTTTGATCCATTTTCTTTAGTCTCCTCACCTTCAATGATTATCATGGCACAGTCATTCTACAAAGCCTTTACTATTCTGTTTGCCTTTAGTGCTCCACATACTTCGCGGGGGGTTTTGCCCTGTGCCAAGTCACCGAATAAATGACCGAATTATTCCGTTTCCACAAACACAACTGTGAACCTAGAAGAGCCGGTTTCCGGCTGCCTGCCTCTGCAAGCCTTTCTATGGGCGTTCAGCAAACAAGGGCTTAATGTGCAGTGATTAGGTTGCGGCACTGACAGGATCTAATTGTTAAACATAAAAGCAAAGTTTTCACAACAGAGCAATTACAAAAGGACAGATGGAAGTGTTACCCAATGATGCCACTGAATTTAATGCCTGTTGATACCACAGGAAGAAAGTTGCGAGCACGTACACAAATATTGGATTTATTCTTCAACTGCTGGTGCGTTTCACAAGGCTTCATCAGGAGTTTGAAGAAAAGAAAAACATGGCCGCTTACTTCGGTGCCCAAAAATGGGGTGCGTGTCAATTGGCAGCTTGCCCCTAGTTAAGTGGTGTAATTGCCTGTGAAGCCAGTGGTCATAAGGGGTTCTGTTTAAGGACAAAGCCATGTATTCTAATCTTATAAAATTCCTTAAAGGCGTTCTCTCATCTCTACAGCTGCACCATTTAGTGGCTGCTCAGTGATTTGATCCATCATAGGAATTGGTTTAGAGCAGGGGTCTCAAACTCGCGGCCCGAGGGCCGCATGCGGCCCCTGGGGCTTCACTATGCGGCCCGCGGCACCTTGGACAACTTAATGATGCATTGCCCCAGTGCAGGGGGCCGCTGCAGTCCCCGCTGTGTGATGACTTCTGTCCGCAGTACTAACAAGCTCTGCCACTCAGCAAGATCAATGCAAGCTACCAGCCAGTGAGAGGCCCGCAGCTGACTGCAGAATATGACGTCACCTGCAGGCCTCTGGCTGGTAGATTGCATTGATCTTGATGAGCAACAGAGCTTGTCTGGGCGGCGGCTGGAGGAAGTCTTATGGTGGGTTTACACGTCCCGATATCGGGGCGATATCGGTATACAACGGCGCGGGAGCGCGCATTTTTTGAGCACTTTTCCCGATATCGCATCGGCAGTTTACACGCTGCGATATCGGGAAACAACGTCCCTACGATGTGTACGCCCACCAACCCAGTAATGACTATTTAACATGGGAGTTAATGGGTAGCATCGGCGTACACATCGGAGTTGGATGTTTACACGCAACGATCCGGCTCCAACAGGCATCCGATATCAGGCGGTTGAATAGCACGCTCATTCGACCCCCGATATCAGATTACCATCGTTCCTGCATCGTATTGTACCTTCAAACAGTACGATGCAGGAACGATATCGGGTCCAACTCACGAACCACGTGACTTTTTGTCGGAGTTGGACGCCGATATCGCGGCGTGTAAACCCACCATTAGCCCAGCGGAGGCCGGAAGTCAGTACAGTGGGGACCGCGGTGGCCCCCTGCACTGAAGCGATGCATCATTAAAGTGAGAAAAGTGTGAGTGTGTGTGAGAAGGTGTGTGTGTGAGACTGAGTGTGTGAGTGAGGATGTGTGTATAAGAAAGTGTGTGCGAGTTTCAGTGTGTGTATG
The DNA here is from genome assembly GCA_033576535.1 of Allobates femoralis. Taxonomy (NCBI): domain Eukaryota; kingdom Metazoa; phylum Chordata; class Amphibia; order Anura; family Aromobatidae; genus Allobates; species Allobates femoralis. Next base: position 42,361,159 of record JARQOC010000002.1, on the reverse strand, counting down.
AGTGTGAGTGTAAGAGTGTGTATGAGGATGTGTGAGAGTGTGTTTGAGAGTATGTGTGTGTGGGTTTGTGTGTGAGTGTGATAGAGTGTGTATTTGAGTGTGTAAGAAGGTAAAACAGGATGGGGCGGCATCACTATAAGAGGGGATCAGGATGGGGGACACCACTATAAAAGGGGATCAGGATGGGGGACATCACTATAAAAGGGGATCAGGATGGGGGACGTCACTATAAAAGTAGATCAGGATGGGGGACATCACTATAATAGGGGATCGGGATGGGACATCATCACTAAAGGGGATCAAGATGGGGGACATCACTACTAAAGGAGATCAGGAAGGGGGACATCACTACAAAAGGGGACCATGATCGATGGGGGACATCACTAGAAAAAGGGATCAGGATGGTGGACATCACTAGAAAAAGGGATCAGGATAGGGATCATCACTAGAAAAAGGGATCAGGATGGGGGACATCAGTAGAAAAGGACATTACTACAGGATGGAGACATTACTACAAGAAAGGGATCAGGAATTGTACTTTACTACATTGAGCAAGAAATTCTGGTATTACTAAAAATATCACTTAGTCCTACAAGAGATGCGGCCCCCCGCTATAAATGTTTTTCTATGTGCGGCCCACCAACCCAGCTGAGTTTGAGACCCCTGGTTTAGAGAGTGACTGCACATTTGCAAAACTTTTGACTGTTATCATTTTTAGCCAGTGGGGGGGTCTGGGCTGTGAGCCACCCTCGGCTTTCTAAAATGGAGTTGGTCTGAGCCCAACTTGGCATTGAAGCTCTGCATACCCAATCCTTTTCTCCGGTCCTTTCCTGGGACCGTTGGGAATAGAGGTCTTGGGTCACATAGCCCAAAGCAAGCGCTTTATCTGTTGGAGTCCAAAGTGCAGCACCCTCACTGATCAGCCGATACTAGTTCCTGGAGCAACAAAAAGTTCACTGTATGAATCTGGAACAGCACAGCGCCATCATTTTTGCAGTGACTGTTATTGGGTACTGGAGCTTAGCACCTATTGAAGTTAATGGGAACTGAACTGCAGTACCCAAGATTGGCCAGTAGAACATCAGTGGCATAACTTGAAGCATTAGTCTTTTTGTATAGGCCAAATGAACTTTTTGAGCCCCCTAGGCTCCAGGGCCCGGGTGCTATTGCAACTCCTGCACCTGTTTGTAGTTACGCCCTTGTAGACCGTATGTAGAGCTGTACTGTTCCGCTTTCAAAGATGGCACTCCTGAACAATACCAGACGTGTAGATATTCAGTGTCAAACCTCTACCAAGAATAATAATCTATATAGAGTTTATGTGGCACCCCAAGGGTTAATATGCCACAGAAACAACACAGGTTTAATCCCCACAACACTACAGTAGAAAGTGGGAGGAGCTTAGCTGGCACCTGCACTAGTGGGAGGAGCTAAAGTTGTTTACCACAAAACAAGGTGACAGTTAGTTCAGTTCAGAGGAGAGTTAGAAGAGAGTGAAGTTGACCTCAGGAGCTGAGCCAAGTAGCAGTGGAGGTCCTGAGAGGTCTGAGGAAAGGAGACAGATTAACAGAGGAACATACCCGGGATAAAGAGTTACCCCAAAAGCTTGATCCCGGGGAGGCGCTTAAGACGGATACCGGATCCGAGGCTGTGCCTGAGACACAGGACAGTAAACACCGGCATAGTGAAGGTCCACCATCTTCACATCACCATAGCAAAGCAACACGAAGGAGTCAGTGACACAGAGGACTCAAGTTGCCCAGCATATTGGTACCCGTGAGCAGAGACAGGGCCAGCAGCAAAGCTACAAGCAGCAGGGCCACACACAGCGTTTAAGTAGGAAGCCAAGGACCCGGTCAGGGTGAGAGCAACCCGGTACAGACTCCGTGGACAATACTGTGTAATACCATCTGCCAGTAAAGACTTGAAGAACAACAGAAACCGTGAATGTGTGTGTCATCCTTATGCTGAAGCCCCACTTGCCCTCATAGACTGCCATTGCCTCTACTCTTATCATCTCTACTGCTGCCCCTACTCTCCTGCAGCATCAATAACATCCTCACAGACTTTAACTACCTCTACCACTGCCCCGGGGAACCCAGTTCTGCCCACAGGAACTATTCCATCCAAGCTGCTAACCCATCATCCCTGGAGGTTCTGCAGCAGCGGCGGCCCCATTACTGGCCGCATATAGTGGGTGGCGTCACGAGTGACAAATCCCCTGTAAATAACCCCCCATTTTATTGTGCGGGCCCGGGACACGTTCCGGACCAGGACCGCTGTGACATCCCCCAGCAGCACCCCGGTCCGGCACCGAGTGCCCCGTCCCGAGGGGCTCCACAACCATATCTCCAGAAATCAATATTGTTGTCCTGGCATGTGTGGGGCTTTAGGGTTTTGGTCAGGATACTCTGGCCCGGTGAATGTCGGAAGTGTAAAACCCCCTTAATTTGGAAGTCAAGTCCCCTAAAGCTGGCGCGCACAGTGGGATATTTATATAGCCTCACCGGTGTATAATTTGTTGTCAATGATCATTTACAGCTGAAACGCTTCGTGCAGCGAAGAGAAATGTTCCTTCTTCTTAACATACAAGTAATCGCTTACTATTGGGAATTCTGAATAATTCTGGTTCCTCATTTTAAAATGAATCATCACCTAATTATAATCTTCTAAGTATTTCTTTTCCTCCCTATGCCAACCTAATACCCGCTCTGATCCTCCATCAGTCACTAATTAAAGCCCACATGCCTTCCCCAGAACTCGCTCCATCGCCCAAGTACACGAGCAATTGTGGAAGCAGACGGATCGCCGGACCGACAAGTGCCAGCCTGGGATTCACTTATCAGACTCCATAAGGAAAAACGCTGAATTATTCCCACCCAACGACTAAATCGCAACTTAAAGGGACAGCACTACTAATTATGGTACACAGATCGACGTGGACCACAAACACTAAATAGTTGTTGGTCGAACTTTCTTTTGGCAGACTGCTAATCAAAATAGACCCAGTCCTGAAAATCGACTTGCACCATTGGTCAGGTCTGTAATAGGCTGCAGAGCCCTGTCCTGGAGGCCTTTCAGTTGATTGACCCATTGTGATGTAATTGTTGCGATGTGAGATCGTATCGGACCAGACAATGAAAAATGCCAGTACCATCCTGTGGCATTGAATTTGGAAATGCCTAGAGGAGCAGATAAGAGGCGAAACTACATCGCATAAAGGGTTTGTAGCCAAAACATGTCATTTGGCTTTGTCTTCTCAGACTGAGACCTCAATAAGACGTACATCATTTTTCTCATACGTAAAAATACGGACTGTTCATAAAAATAAAAATAAATGAAAGAAATATATCTACTCTATAAGAGCCCTATCCAGTGTCTCTGTCTGTAAGTTTGTCCCGAAAACAGCGCCAACTATAGGACAAATGTGCATAACAGTGTAACTGAAAAGTGAAGAAGCCCATAAGTTTGGTTGAAAAGTAAAAAAAAAATACAGCATCACCTATAGGACATCTGTGACGAGGGAGGGGGGGAGTGCACACACTGTCCGGGACACGGGCTCAGGCATTCATTATTGCCTGATTCTGCTCTGTCATTCCCTTGGGCGGACCCATCCTGCTGCTGCCGTGGCTCCTCAGCGTGCAGGCGGAAAGAGAAGTTTCACATGGGTAAATGATACAGCGCACAGTGGGGAGAGACAGCACAAGGAGGGAGAGAGCATACAGGGGGGAGAGACAGTACAAGGGAAGAAGGAGCACACAGGGGGGTGAGACAGCACAAGGGAAGAGAGAGCGCACAGGGGAGGAGAGATAGCACAAGGGAAGAGAGAGCACACGGGGGAGAGACCGCGCACAGGGGGAGAGACAGCACAAGGGGAGAGACAACAAAAGGGGAGAAATGGCGCTCACTGAGACCATACAAGAGGAGAGCGCATACAAGGGGAAAAGACAGCACAAGGGGTGGGAGAGCACACATGGGGATGGCGAGCAACAGCAGCATCTGCCAAGGCACGACCACCCTGTGCAGCAGCGGACTCCCTCCCCGCCCTTCTCGGTGGTGCTGCGATTAGTAGCGGAGTTAGTTGGACCAATATATAATCGCACATGTTCTAGAATCACCTGATGTGATGGAATCAGACCCCCTTCTAGTATAGATATGTGCGCCCCCCCCCCAATAATGTAAATTTGTACAGCCCTATAGGCCCACAAGGGTACAATTTATTTCTATATTTTTTAAATCTATGACACTCGCTGATAACACATGTATGTGACTCGCTGACATCTGAATGTGGCCTGACTGGAATAAGTTGGCGTTGGCTGCTTGTCTCTTGTGAAAGTGACGGGATCAGCGTGATAGAATATGCGGAGCTTTCTTTCCCCCAGCATTGACCTTATATGATGATCTACATAGTAGATTGTCGCCCCGCACTGCCAGAATCACTGCGTTTACCTGATGTTTATTGGGTTATCTGGGATTTGATCCAACCATTAATGACCGATCAGTCACCCGACATCCGCACCAATCACATGAAATACAATCTCATACTGATAACTTCTCCTTACATCAAGTTTCCCTATAGGGATTTTCCACCTTAAGGAAAATGGTTCCCAAACAATGAAATATTAGTGAAAAACACCTTCAGATGGTACTCGCTCTCCTTCAGTCCAGTGCCGGCTACCCGCCACGGCTCCAGTGTCTGTGCGTTGGCCGCAGTAGTGACGGCAAGTTGACGACTCGCATCACGGCTGCAGCCAGTCACTGATCTTGGTGGCCCGTGTCATACATAGTTGGCGTGTTTTTCTAGCGCTATGTTGATGTCGTGTGCCTACTCCTTGACAATGAAAATCCCCTTTAATGTAATGTTTATTGGTGCCTTAAAGGGGGTATTCCCATCACAGGAATCCTATCCTAATATGTAGTAGGTGTAATAATAAGATTATTAGCAAATTCCTCCAATTAGAAATGTAACTTGGTTCTACTGATTAGGGGGGGGAAGGGAGGGGTTCAGCTCTCAGCTCTGCTGTGTCTATAAAACTAAAGTCTTTGATTGTGTCAGAACAGCTGCAGCCAGTAATCTATGTGATACATTGTTGGATTCAGGGTTTCTTTGCCTACATAATGCTGCTTTCAGATCTGGTAGCAAAAATCTGCTGACAGATCTCCTTTAAGTGGAGCTGTCAGCCAGGTAAAATGCAAATTGTTCGATGTTTATTTGTTGAGGATGCTGCTGCTATATGGTTTATATGTGTCCCCATCCCCCCCTTTTTTTTTTACTGTTATCATCAAGTAAAGGATTCCTGAAAAGGGATCATAAAAAAAGCTGCGCTGGTCCTCTAAGTAATTGCAAGTAAAATGTTACGGCAGCGAGTCTGTCTGCATTGCAGGAGTAGTGACTGCAGTGCAGATATCGCTGTCGGCCTGCCGCATCAGCCAAGATCTGTACAAAGTCAGTGCTGATGATATCCAAGGGAGAAGGGGTGAAATCTGAGTGTTATCCAGAGCCTCTCACCTCTGCTGACATGGACATCTCGGGTCGGGTATCAGCAGGATTTGTACTTTGGTCCTGGTCGTTATAGTAGGACATGAGATCCGGTAGGCAGCTGTCAATCCGGGGAGACTGTACTGAATAACAACTGGAATTGTCACTTTTCCACATATATCTACTGACTGCCCGTGTCACATAAAGCACCTTTGGTTCACTAAAAAGATGGATGGTCTTTGGTCTAAAATTTCTACTATATACCTGTACGCATGTAAGTGTAAAGGGGTATTCATATTTTGTAAAGTGACGGCATATTACTAGCATACGCCATCACAGTAGGATTGGTGGAGCTTTGAGAATCCTCATACGTGCGCATATGATGGTGTGTATGTACTAATAGGCGATTCCAGTATTTTGAAGTGAACCTGTCACCAGCTTTTTGCCACTTAATCTTAGAGCAGAATTATGTAGAGACAGAGACCCTGATTCCAGCGATGTTTCAGTTACTGGGCTACCTGCTGTAGATTTGATAAGAGTCCTCCATATTTGCGCTCTGTATAACCCCATCCCCACCACTGATTGACAGCTTTATGCCTATGCGCATTGTACACAGAAAGCTGCCAATCAGTGTTGTGGGTGGGGTCAGTATTCAGTGAACTGATAGATTTACAACAGATAAGTGATTTTATGAAGCCTACAGCCAGCTGTCCGGCAAGTGACTTATCACTGGAATAAAGGTCTCTGCCCCTACATTATGCTGCTCTTAAATAGAGTAACAAAAGACTGTTGACACTCCTTTTGCATGTGTGATTCTCTGAATGAAGAGATAACCACTCTAGTTTAGTGCTGACAAAAAGAAGTTTTAAAAGCAGACCTTTCCGTCCTTTCCCTCTCGGTCCGTTCCCTTTCCGTCTGTTCCCTTCTCTTTTTTGCATATTTTTCTTCCTTCCCCTCCCCTTCCTTTTTTGCCCTTCCTTCCTTTCTTGCCCTTCCTTCCTTTCTTGCCCTTCCTTCCTTTCTCCCTTCCTTCCCCTCCCCTTCCTTTCTTGCCCTTCCTTCCTTTCTTGCCCTCCCCTTCCTTTCTTGCCATTTCCTTCCTTGCTCTCCCCTTCCTTCCTTGTCCTTCCTTGCTTTGTTCCTTGTCCTTTCATTGCCTCGTTCCTGTCCTTTCTTGCCCGCCCTTCCATGTTCTATGCCCGCCCTTCCATGTTCTATGCCCGCCCTTCCATGTTCTATGCCCGCCCTTCCATGTTCTATGCCCGCCCTTCCATGTTCTATGCCCGCCCTTCCATGTTCTATGCCCGCCCTTCCATGTTCTATGCCCGCCCTTCCATGTTCTATGCCCGCCCTTCCATGTTCTATGCCCGCCCTTCCATGTTCTGTATATGCCCGCCCTTCCATGTTCTATGCCCGCCCTTCCATGTTCTATGCCCGCCCTTCCATGTTCTATGCCCGCCCTTCCATGGTCCATGCCTGCCCTTCCTTTCTTCCTTCGTTGCCCTTCCTTTCTTCCTTCGTTGCCCTTCCTTTCTTCCTTCGTTGCCCTTCCTTTCTTCCTTCGTTGCCCTTCCTTTCTTCCTTCGTTGCCCTTCCTTTCTTCCTTCGTTGCCCTTCCTTTCTTCCTTCGTTGCCCTTCCTTTCTTCCTTCGTTGCCCTTCCTTTCTTCCTTCGTTGCCCTTCCTTTCTTCCTTCGTTGCCCTTCCTTTCTTCCTTCGTTGCCCTTCCTTTCTTCCTTCGTTGCCCTTCCTTTCTTCCTTCGTTGCCCTTCCTTTCTTCTTCGTTGCCCTTCCTTTCTTGAGCTTTGTTCTTTTCTTCCTCTTACTCCCTTTTTCCTACCCTCCTGTTTAGAATAATTTTTATTTTTTTAAACTTTTATAAAACCTTTTCCTTTTCATTTGTCTTTGTGGCTATGTACCGTATGGCGGTATCATTACTTACCAGTTTTTCTATTGGTTTTGCATTAATGGACTTTCTTTGCCTTTTAAATCTTTCCGCTTGCTGCTTTGTTCCCCCCCATCCCTCTGATGTAACATTATCTTATGTGACAGCTTGGTGTGGGTGATAACATGTTATATCTTCCTGAACAATGGCTGCTAATGACTGCTGCGCGCCCTGCAGCTGAGCACAATGCGTTGTGGTGTATTTTGGGGTGACTCCTCCGTCCATGTGCAGCTGTGTTTTCTGCTGGACCGTTTTGGACCCTCCACCTCGTCGCCATTCCAGTGGGCTTCATTTCTGATTATATAAGACTGGTTTGACAGGGAAATTGGCGAGCCCTCAGCTAGTGGACACGGGGGGTGGTGAACTGCCAGGATAATCTACAGGTGCTGCTCTCCCATCTAATTACCATAGGTAATTACTGTAATTTGGGGAGTTTGTAGATGCTATTTTTTATCATTTGTCTCTTTATAGCTTTTTTCCGCGGCATCCCTCGTGAGAGGACTAATGATGATAACACACTGACGCTGGGGATGGAGGGGGTCAAGAATATTATCCCACTTAGTTTTGTGGGTTTTTGTTTTTTTTAACTAGCGACTGAAATTAATCTTTTTGAAGAGGAACTCCTGGGAGATAAAAAAAAATGTGTACAGTCTCTGCACTCCTAGACAATAATGCTAAGCTGTCTGTTACATTTGTGTAATGTTTAGAATTAATAGTAATCAGTTTTCGGTAACTACTCTAGAGGGAACACTACGACATGCCTGATTGAGGAGCTCTTCCCCCTCCCTCTCAAAGCTTCAGCACATTCAACACTTTCTCATTCCTCATTCAATCATGTGGGCATGACCTCACAACAGGCCCTAGACTAAGCTGGGAGTCTGCAGGAGGGGAGACCTGTGTTGATGGGACCTGCTGTGACATCACGCCTATGTGATGGAAAGAGGAAGTTTATTTGTTTCTTGGACGCAGAGATGCTCACTGCAGAGGCAGGGTAGAGGACTGCTTACTCAAGCATGATGTACTTCCCTTATGGCAGTAGTGACGTACAGCAGCTACTGAATAATTGATTTACATTATTTGTGAACATTATAAAAATGTACCAGGCAGCTCAGCATAAAGTGGCCCTTCTTTCCCAGACCCGTGAAAGTCCAAGTTGTATACAAACATCACATCAAAGGCTTCTGCTGTTCTTTAAAAGGCTTAGTGATCACGCATATTTCTAGTATTAAAATTCCCTACATGTATTTACTTACAAACTACCCATACACATGCATGCTCAGCTCCTTGAAGCATGTGATGTAGATGGGAGCAAGGACGAAGCTGGCCCCATTCACAAAAGACAAAAGATAGACAAAATGGGCGATTTCAGTCCCACCAGGATTTGGAAATAACTGATCACTTCTCCGATCACTGATGGTTGTATCAGTCATTGGAACAATCTAGTGGACAATTGTTTGACTGCTTTCTTTTGCTTACGGTGAGCACACGTAGGACGTGTGTAGTGACAGCCTATTGACAAGGGGAATGGTAGCACATATTTATTCACATACTTACAGGAGAAAAAATAGAGGGCCAATGCTAAGGAAAAATACCCAGATTTGAGCGGGTTCAGATGTGGAATCCCAACGAACAGCTTTATATATGACAGAGGTTCAGGCCTGGGGGAGCGCAGAGGGTCCAGGCCTGGGAGAAACGCCATCTGTTCTGGTTGGGAGGGTGACCATTAGTTCCATCAAGTACTGATCTGTAAATGGTTAAAAAATAGAACAACATTTTAAAATATCCTGATTTATTCAATATGACATTTGAGCGCCTCATGCAGAAATCCTCCTTTTACAGCCTCAGCTGTAAGTTGAGGTTATTAATAGTCGTCTGAGGAAGATTTTGCCTCTGAATGCATTTGGGTAAATCATCAAGATCCACTGTTGGCAGCTCCTCCACCAGTGATGTCAGCGATGTGCTTGATGGAGGCAAGTTGGAGATGCTGCAGCCACGAGAGCAGGCTGCTCACAGTACAACAAGCAACGTGCTGCCTTGTGTTAAAACAATGACTCCTCGGACACTTGAAGAAATGGCCGCCATCACTTGTTCCACCACCAAATAAATGTAACACCAAGCTGATGGTGCACCTGCAATGTGACTAGAGGGGTCCAGTATCATACATTATGCCACTCTCACACTAAAATACCATAATAGGACAGTGTGGTGTTCCTTCACAAGGCCTTCCATGGCGTTGCCCACTTGTTGTCGCCAGAATTCAAAGAATGTTCTCACTGCAAGTGAAATTAGATATTCCATACCAGCCCTAAGGCATCGGACGGCTTTATACAAACCATCAGATGGCTTTTGCACAACATTGAGCTCGGAGCCAGATGTCCAGCTAAGCTGTCCATTGACCTCACCCACCGCTCTCAAAGGCTATGTGCTAGAGAGCGACACTGCAATAGAGGTTGCAATGGTGGTCTGACCACTTCAGTGAGGAGTACTACGTTTTCTTGGATGTAATGATAGCTGGAGATTTGGTCTGAGACCACATGGGCAACACCATGAAGAGGCCTTCACAAGTTAATGTAGCCTGTTTATGAACACAACCACCCCAGGCTATATATTGCTTGTGCTATTTTGATCAGCCAGCGTGCCCTAAATGTGCTACCATGGCATACAACCTCACTGATAGCCGCCTAGATGTGTGGCCGTGGAGTTCATCCAAATTTCCTGCAAGTGTTTTCCTTGGTGGGTTTTGCTGTAAAGAAACTGAGCTAACCACTGAGACAACATGCTGTCCATGTCTATCATCATGTGTTCCAGGTGTTTCAATCCCAGTATGCAGCAGTATGTATTCGAAGGTTCATCATTGTTAGTTTTGTCTATTGTGCATGAAGCCATTATGAAGTTCACATTATTTGTTTTTTGAAAACAGAACTTTAAAGGGAACCTGTCGGGTAAAGAAATGCTAATAACCTGCAGGTATGGGGTAAATCTACAGGTTGTGTTCTAATATTGCCTGGCTATCGCAAGGAAATTAACTTTATTCCTTGCAGCAGCCTCTGGATTTTGCAGTCGTTGAGGAGCATCTACAGTCACTGCTCAGTCTATAGTGAATGGTGGCTGTAACATCACCCTGGCAGTGACTGTCAGCCTGCTGTGTACTGATGCAATCCTGAGCCAGCTGTCAGTCAGTGCCGGAGTGCGGTTATAGCTTCCACTCAGTGTATATAATGGTGACTGAAACTGCTCCGGATGCATCTCTTTGACTGAAATCTGGAGGCTGCTGGGAGGAATAAACTTATTTTCCTCCATGCAGTGAGGCTTTCAATGTGGCGGCTACGAAGTTTTAGGTGTCGCGGGGCGCGTGTGTCCCCGGGGCTGTGGCGCGTGTGTGTCCCTGGGGCTGTGGCGCGTGTGTGTCCCCGGGGCTGTGGCGCGTGTGTGTCCCCCGGGGCTGTGGCGCGTGTGTGTCCCCCGGGGCTGTGGCGCGTGTGTGTCCCCCGGGGCTGTGGCGCGTGTGTGTCCCCCGGGGCTGTGGCGCGTGTGTGTGTCCCCCGGGGCTGTGGCGCGTGTGTGTCCCCCGGGGCTGTGGCGCGTGTGTGTCCCCCGGGGCTGTGGCGCTGTGTGTGTCCCCCGGGGCTGTGGCGCGTGTGTGTCCCCCGGGGCTGTGGCGCGTTGTGTGTCCCCCGGGGCTGTGGCGCGTGTGTGTCCCCCGGGGCTGTGGCGCCGGTGAGGAGTCAAATTTGCTATAAAATGGACTGATTAGCTATAGTTAGGTCAATGAGCTGAACATTTTTTATATAAGCATTTGGAAAAATTATGAAAGACCTCTACAGGGCTGTTGAATCGGTAAGCCAAACCTCCGATTCCTCAATGTCCCTGAATCCAACTTCAGAGCCCTATTTAGAACACTAGTAACCTGCAGGCTTATAATGTTTTGTGACTTGACAGAGGGCTTTCCTGAGGAAGGGGTGATGATTAGTGATGGGCGAATCCTAAATTACTCGGAATCGCTTGACTCTAGCGAGTCCGAGCCCAGGACTCGCTACTCGTTGCGAGTCTAGCGAGTCCAATGTTAATGAATGGGGAAGCGAGTAATAGCGAGTAGTGTGAGATTTACAACTCGCAGATGTGTCTCGGAAGCTTCAGCCTGAAGCAATCCTAGTTTTGTCATTTATTTGCATTGCTAGTTTACTTTGTAAGTAATCGCTGACTCGCACAGATAAGAGTCCTGTCTCCTCTGTGCTGGCTGCCAGCTCCAGGGTCCTAGAGCCTGCCTGCTGCCTGATGTAGCAGTGCTGAGATTGTTCTCAGTCTGCTCAATCCCTGTGTACAGACATGAATGTCTGTGCACAGAGATGATGTAGCAGAGCTGAGATTGTTCTCAGTCTGCTCATTCCCTGTGCATAGAGATCTATATCTATACACAGGGGATGTAGCAGAGAGGACATCGCGTTTTGGACTGCGTCGGACGGAAGAGGATTTTTTTAATTAAAGATGGAGTCCCTAATGGCTTTTTTTTTTATTTCTAATAAAAAATTTTCTTTGTGTTGTGTTTTTTTTAAAACAATTTAATAGAAATTCATGGCGGTCATGTCTAATATTGGCGTGACCACCATAAATTTCGGGCTTAGGGCCAGCTGATAATACAAAGCTGGTATTAACCCCTTTATTACCCAGCGTGCTACCGCCACCAGGGCCGCTGGAAGAGCGGGGTTCAGCGCCAGAGGATGGCGCTTCAATGAACGCGCCATCTTCTGGGGCGGCTGCGGGCTGCAATTTGCAGCGGGGGGTGCCCAGAAAGCTTGGGCATCCCTGCGCTGCGGATTCCAGCCCCCAGCTGCTTAGCTGTACCTGGCTAGACATAGAAATTGCGCGGAGCCCCACGCATTTTTTTTAAATTATTTCATGAAATTCTGAGATTCTGACTCTGACTCTGAGACTCTGACTCTGAAATTCATTAAATAATTTTTAAAAAATGCGTGGGGCTCCGCGCAATTTCTATGTCTAGCCAGGTACAGCTAAGCAGCTGAGGGCTGGAATCCGCAGCGCAGGGATGCCCAAGCTTTCTGGGCACCCCCCGCTGCAAATTGCAGCCCGCAGCCGCCCCAGAAGATGGCGCGTTCATTGAAGCGCCATCCTCTGGCGCTGAACCCCGCTCTTCCAGCGGCCCTGGTGGCGGTAGCACGCTGGGTAATAAAGGGTTAATACCAGCTTTGTTATACAAGCTGGTATTAAGCCCGAGATTCTTAATGTCAGGCCACGTTTGACCCAGCCACTAAGAATCTCCAATAAAGGGTTAAAAAAACACAGAGAAAATTTTTTATTTGAAATAAAAAAAAAAGCCATTAGGGACTCCATCTTTAATTAAAAAAATCCTCTTCCGTCCGACGTAGTCCAAAACGCGATGTCCTCTCTGCTACATGCACAGGGAATTAGCAGACTGAGAACAATCTCAACACTGCTACATCTCTGTGAGCAGGCAGGTTCTAGGACCCTGGAGCTGCACAGAGAAGACAGCTGGACTCGGCTCGCAAAGAAACAGCAGTTACTTTGCGAGTCTCCCTGCTATCACTGGCACAGTAGCCAGTGATGACTCGCACGAGTCTAATGCAAACAATGGCAATCCTAGTTTTGTCAGCGTTTCTGACAAAACTAGGATTGATATTGATTTGCATTGGACTCGTGCGAGTCATCACTGGGAAACTCGCCGAGTAGCGAGTCCTGCGAGTCCCTTACTACTCGCCGAGTAACGAGTCCTAGCGAGTAGATTCGCCCATCCCTAGTGATGATTACTCCGAAACACGTAGAATAAACCATCATTTCATATTATTACCAAAGCATTCGGCTACATTCTACAAATCGGTCATTTGGGTGACTTATGCAAGAATTGGTGTCTCAATTTTTTATTAAATCTATCGGAATAGTCTCATTTTTGATCTTTTAGTCTTTAAAATGGAAATGCCATGACAACTGATTGTTTACCTGCAATAGACTGATTGGCACAAAATACATGACACAATCCATTCATTGTGTAAACCGTCAGACTGCCATTGTCTTACAGATTGGAGTCCATGGAGGGGAGCAGCGGGAGTCTCCTGGTATATGCAACCCATTCTAATAATGGTATAAGCATGTGTTAAACTCTCCCCACATACTTACTATATTAATATTTTGGTTGTAAGTAACCACAAACCACACAATGGCTGGCGTCTTCTCTGATCGTCCTCCAGCTCAGTCAGTACCATTAATATTCGCCGTTATTTGGTGGTTTATTGAAGTAATGTTATAACGTTATGTAAGGATAATAACAGAGCACTCAGAACCTTTCTCATAGTCTCATCACTTCTTGCCTTCCATCCTCTGCTGGTAGAGTTCCCAGATCTCTAGGCTGACGCCCAGCCACAGCTGGGATCAGAATAATTCTGTAAAGGGTCATAATCTGTCATTAAAATCGCAGAAGGATCCCACGACCTACGCAAAGTCAGAACGTGAAGATCATCTCCCATTGAGCGTTGCTGAATATCCAAGAAGTGTAAAGAGGTCCTGTCATCGGGTCAATAGGCCAGTCTTGGCTCTTATTTTATTCCCTCTGCTCCCATGTTTTGTTTTGTTTTTTACTCCATTAATATGGTTCCAGAGATATGGGCATTTTTATTTAGTGATCATTAATGATGAGTGAGCACTACCATGTTTGGGTAACAAGCAGTTGGATGCTCAGACGGGCTTGACTAGAAGTCAATGGGGAACTCGAGTGTTCTTCTGGAAGATTTTCCTGAAAAATGCTCGAATTCCCTATTGACTTCCATTACACTCAAATACTTGAGTTGAGCCCATCTAGGACTCTTTCATATCAGTGTTTTTCGCTGATTGCGGCAGATCCGGCAGACTTACCGCATCTGCTGCCTAAAGGTACCTTTACACGCCGCTACAGAAGGTTGAAAACAACCGGGTTACGGAGACAAATGTATCTTGCACCGTCAAATCAACCCGAGGTAGCGGCGTGTAAATAGCTTGTTGCCACCCGTCACTTTCGGCACCTGTTTCAGAGCAGTGCTCTAAAACAGATTGATTTCAACCCGATAGTAACGGCGTCTAAATAAGGTACGGTAAGGTTTTTTCGCCACCTACTTTACTCCCTGGGGCGTGGCACAGCCTCCGGGAAACCGCCCCCCTTCAGCGATCATTGGTGGAAGCTCCTGCGTTGCGATTGGTTGTCGCTGCATAGGGAGGCATATTTAAGGAGCTGACCAGTCACACTACACATTTGCTATAGCGTCATGTATTAGCCAGCCTTCCTGCGCTGCCTGGCCAATCATGATGCTATTGCATTGTCCAATCATCGTACGAGCGTCTCGTAATCCGCAATTCTGGCACGCCTATGTGTTGTCCCTGCTGTACCAGGTCCTCCCATATTACCTTCTGTAGCGGCGTGTAAATGAGGTAAGGCGCTCTACAGAAGGTAATCTGCGGCACCCGGCGGTGCCTCCAGAGATAGATTAAACCTTCTGTAGAGCACCTTGTAGCGGCGTGTAAAGGCGGTAATCGGGTACCGTTTGTAACCGTTGGTGCGTGCTCGAGCACGTGAGACACCCGGTTGTTTCTAACCTTCTGTAGCGGCGTGTAAAGGTACCTATACAGTGAAGTGTTGTAGTAGGAAGGGGGATTATAAGCTGAACCCTCCATACACTAACAAGCTGTAATTCTCAATTTAACCATATGTATACCAGGAGAGCACATAGCCCTTTGTTTGATATGGCTACCATGTATCTGTATTGAAGTGTGAGGTAAAATGACCTTAACCCCTAAGTGTCCTCCTATCCAGATTCATATAAATTTACAAATTTTTTATATCTGAGCACTTTTGTATCTGCAATTTTAATCTCCTTTCTGATGAAGTAATAAAAGCATCTTTAAGAAAAGCAGTTAAAATCGTGCAATTGAATTATTGGTACAGAAACTCTCCAAAAACCAATTTAGTATGTGTAATATGATATGTGGGAGAGTCCTAATATATTTTGAATATTATTCATGTCTGACCTGGATATATAAAACATTAAAACAAAAAAGCAGCTGTCTACTTTTGACATGGTCACAGTTCTCCTTTAAATACATACTTTACAATTCTTCCATTTTTGCAGGATTATCTTGGATCTTATGAGACCCCACCGGTTGCTAAAACCACATGGTAGAATCGCTCAGCTCGTGTATTAGCTTGTACACTGTGGTGTTCGTGTCATGAATGAGCCAAGTGCGTATGCCCTGTTCAATTTGTTTATTTTAGGCTGACAAAAACAAGACCCCCATAAATATATGGGTGTTTGAGAAGCTGGAAAAAAATGTATTGAAAAGTTTACAAAAAAGAGTTACTTTTAAAAATCTGCTGTGCATAGACGGCTTCATTACAGACTATTGTATCTCCATAATTAGTCTAAAAACCAGTGATGTGTTGGCCGATGCTCCATGTGAAGATCGGACACAGTGGGGTAACTTCAGGCCCAGGGGCCCCAATGCGAAAGCTCCAACGGGGCCCTCAATTATTGCAAATCTTTAATAGTATTAGTATTTTTCTATAGGCCAAAGGGATTTTTGGGGCCCCCTAGGCTGCAGGGCCCGGGTGCGATCGCAACCCCTGCACCTGTGGTAGTTACGCCCCTGATCGGACACATGGAAGTGGATGACACATAATGGGATCACTCTACATTCAGGAACCCCGGGTGGTGGAGTCTGTAAACCAAACATCTGGCTGACTCCAACTCCACCAAAATGGACCACGACCCAACTCCAACTCCACAGCCCTGCCAGGAGCGCTAGTCTGTAACTGATGAGGTGCATTGCTTAAGAGCTGTGTGCTGACAGTAATATAGAATATTTCAAAAATTATATAATTTCGGACAAATGTTTTGAGCAATAAACTTGTTGCAAGAGTGTTCCTAACCTGAATTTTTGTGGTCAAGCCAATATTGCTAAATCTGTGTTCATTTACGTCTGTGGGTATGTATAATTGGATCATAAACTCAATGTGGGCTGAGTAGTCACAGAACTTAACTTTTGTAGGTACCTAGAGTTCTCTTGTATCAAAACTTTCTGAGGAACACTGAGCTAGTTCTTCAACAGCTACGCAATGGACACATTAATGCGTAGAGTCATTGCCCAGTTTGGGTTGTCTTGGCTGGCTGATCCGGTAGCCGTGTTGATAAGGTCTACGTCGGTGTTCCCCCAGCTCCAGTCCCGGAGAGTCACTTACAGGTCATATTTTCAGGATTTCCTTAGTATTGCACAGATGATTGTGTAGGTAATTCAATTATCACCTGTTCAATATTGTGGAGAATCTGAAAACGTGACCTGTTGGTGGCTCTTCTGGACTGGAGTTGGGCAATACTGGTCCATGTAATAACCAGATATCCGAAAACTGGTGGTACCTCAGACAGCCGGCTGTTATATACCTGAACTCCTTCTTCTACCAGTTCCTAACCCCTCGGGTCTTTTAAAGTTTTGCCCCTTGATGTAAAACTCTTGGAACCTTAAGATTCTTGCAGATTTCTGACTTTCGACCTGTTTTTCTATTAATCATCCACTTTGCTATTTCAGGCTCCCACTGTAGTCAGCAACCTCATGTTACATTGTTCCTGTTCCTTCCCCTCCTGAAAACCCTTCTGAACCTGCCCCGAGGGATTTAATTCCTTTTAACCATCTTAAGTTAACACAAACTGTAACTAATTCCCACTGTGCCCGGTGCTTGCCAATATGTGGACCTTTTGTAGGATCAAAGATTGGCTGCTGAATAGTGCCCCGCTGCTTCCGAATTACAAGCTGAATGCTTATTATTTGATTGCTCACCTAATTACAGTATTCTCGTGTTTAACCCCTTCTTTCCTCCGGGTTTATTGTTTTCAGATTGAAGTGTAGTGGGATGGTAATTGCATATACGCAAATAGGAGTTTTTTCTAAAACTTTAGCTTGTAGTGGACTTTTTGAGCTTACCAATTACATGATCCTGCCGGGAAGAGTGAATATCTGTGGGCATGTAAACATAGAGATCGAGAGAGAGGGAGAGGGAGATGGATGGGAGAGGGAGAGAGATGTAGAGAGTGATGGAGATGGTTGGAGAGGGTGATGGAGATGGTTGGAGAGGGTGATGGAGATGGTTGGAGAGGGTGATGGAGATGGTTGGAGAGGGTGATGGAGATGGTTGGAATGGGTGATGGAGATGTTTGGAGAGGGGGATGGGGAGGGGGATGGAGATGGTTGGAGAGGGGGATGGAGATGGTTGGAGAGGGGGATGGAGATGGTTGGAGAGGGGGATGGAGATGGTTGGAGAGGGGGATGGAGATGGTTGGAGAGGGGGATGGAGATGGTTGGAGAGGGGGATGGAGATGGTTGGAGAGGGGGATGGAGATGGTTGGAGAGGGGGATGGAGATGGTTGGAGAGGGGGATGGAGATGGTTGGAGAGGGGGATGGAGATGGTTGGAGAGGGGGATGGAGATGGTTGGAGAAGGGGATGGAGATGGTTGGAGAAGGGGATGGAGATGGTTGGAGAAGGGGATGGAGATGGTTGGAGAAGGGGATGGAGATGGTTGGAGAAGGGGATGGAGAAGGATGGAGAGGGGGATGGAGAAGGATGGAGAGGGGGATGGAGAAGGTTGGAGAAGGGATGGAGATGGTTGGAGAAGGGGATGGAGATGGTTGGAGAAGGGGATGGAGATGGTTGGAGAAGGGGATGGAGATGGTTGGAGAAGGGGATGGAGATGGTTGGAGAAGGGGATGGAGATGGTTGGAGAAGGGGATGGAGATGGTTGGAGAAGGGGATGGAGATGGTTGGAGAGGGGGATGGAGATGGTTGGAGAGGGGGATGGAGAAGGATGGAGAAGGATGGAGAGGGGGATGGAGAAGGATGGAGAGGGGGATGGAGAAGGGGATGGAGATGTAGGGAGAAGGGATGGAGATGTAGGGAGAAGGGGATGGAGATGTAGGGAGAAGGGGATGGAGATGGAGGGAGAGGGTGATGGAGATGGTGGGAGAGGGAGAGAGATGCAGGGATGTAACAATAATATGTTCCTTTACTTCACCTAATACGGACCGGATTATCAAATATTCTATATTATCTGCCTTGGTTACAACTAATATATGAATATAGATCGGCTCTCCAATTTCATGAAACTTGTGAAAATTTCATTACTTCAATTCCATGCACAGGAAAAGCCTCAACAATAACGTGTTTCGTCTTAGCACACTTGTGTCAAGCTGAAACGCGTTAACGTTTATTCCTGTACGTGGAATTGACGGACATCTTTTTAACAAGTTTCATGAAGTTGGTGTGACGATCTGTGTTCATATATTAGAATGTGGTTGCCTTCGCTAGAATCGTACACCGCTGTTATCGGCGTGCCCCCCGGAGTTTTCTATCTTCATTTCTGGGTTATATCTGAAATGTACAAATGTCATAAAAACTTTGGAAATCTTTAGAATATATTTTTAACTTTCAATTTATCAGCAAAATTTTATCGAGGCTGTTATCACATTACGGCCACATGTGTTTTTTTCCGAAGCTGAGGCAAATCGTTGCATACAAGTTGCACTACCTTACTAACATGGCGGTCTTCTCGGGTAACTAAATCAACCTAATTTAGGCAAAGTGTCTATTCCAATGGTCTACAAGAAGGGCTACTTCTGAAGTCCCAGCAAAAGCGGTGCAGTTCTGCCGCAATGTGACAGGCATCTTTTTGGACAGATGGAATAAGTGATCAGTTTCATCAGTTATGCAAATGGTAAAAGAGGGGCCATATTGATAGAGGGTTCATATTTTTTTTATTACTCTAGAAATAAAGGTGCTTTTTTTTTTGTTTTCTTCAAGAGTTTTAGAAAAAAAATCTAGACAGACCCCCTTAATATGCTAATGTAAGCAGGTGGGCCATATTGGTTATCTGATGGAACAGATCACTGTATATACTCGAGTATAAGCCGAGGCCCCTAATTTTATCCTCAAACTAGGGAAACTTATTGACTCGAGTATAAACCTAGGGTAAGAAATGCAGCAGACCGCCATACTGTTATAAAGCCCCCTATCACTGGTATATACCCCACCATACTGGTATATAGTGCCCATAACTAGTATAGAGTTGCCCCCAGCAGTGGTATTACCTCCCCAGCAGTGGTATTACCTCTCCCAGCAGTGGTATTACCTCTCCCAGCAGTGGTATTACCTCTCCCAGCAGTGGTATTACCTCTCCCAGCAGTGGTATTACCTCTCCCAGCAGTGGTATTGCCTCTCCCAGCAGTGGTATTACCTCTCCCAGCAGTGGTATTACCTCTCCCAGCAGTGGTGTTACCTCTCCCAGCAGTGGTATTACCGCCCCCAGCAGTGGTATCACCGCCCCCAGCAGTGGTATCACCGCCCCCAGCAGTGGTATCACCGCCCCAGCAGTGGTATCACCGCCCCCAGCAGTGGTATCACCGCCCCCAGCAGTGGTATCACCGCCCCCAGCAGTGGTATCACCGCCCCCAGCAGTGGTATCACCGCCCCCAGCAGTGGTATCACCGCCCCCAGCAGTGGTATCACCGCCCCCAGCAGTGGTATCACCGCCCCCAGCAGTGGTATCACCGCCCCCAGCAGTGGTATCACCGCCCCCAGCAGTGGTATCACCGCCCCCAGCAGTGGTATCACCGCCCCCAGCAGTGGTATCACCGCCCCCAGCAGTGGTATCACCGCCCCCAGCAGTGGTATTTCAGCCCCCAGCAGTGGTATTTCAGCCCCCAGCAGTGGTATTTCAGCCCCCAGCAGTGGTATTTCAGCCCCCAGCAGTGGTATTTCAGCCCCCAGCAGTGGTATTTCAGCCCCCAGCAGTGGTATTTCAGCCCCCAGCAGTGGTATTTCAGCCCCCAGCAGTGGTATTTCAGACCCCAGCAGTGGTATTTCAGACCCCAGCAGTGGTATTTCAGACCCCAGCAGTGGTATTTCAGACCCCAGCAGTGGTATTTCAGACCCCAGCAGTGGTATTTCAGACCCCAGCAGTGGTATTTCAGACCCCAGCAGTGGTATTTCAGACCCCAGCAGTGGTATTTCAGACCCCAGCAGTGGTATTTCAGACCCCAGCAGTGGTATTTCAGACCCCAGCAGTGGTATTTCAGACCCCAGCAGTGGTATTTCAGACCCCAGCAGTGGTATTTCAGACCCCAGCAGTGGTATTTCAGACCCCAGCAGTGGTATTTCAGACCCCAGCAGTGGTATTTCAGACCCCAGCAGTGGTATTTCAGACCCCAGCAGTGGTATTACAGCCCCCAGCAGTGGTATTACAGCCCCCTGCAGTGGTACAGTGGTATTACAGCCCCTATAACGTCATCACTGTACCAGTCACATGATTAGAAGCCGGCATACAGACATGAAGAGCTGACGGAGGACAATTTTTGTGCTGTAAAACTCGGCTTATACTCGTGTATATACGGTATTTTGTTCCTAATATGTCTGAGTCCATTGAACTCCCGGCAGTCTATGAAACTTTATTTTTTTTTCTGAAAATGTCCATTTTTTCACATGAGCACAAAAATGTAACTACTACAATGGGGTTTCTGAATCTCATTTTGTGGGAATTTACATAGATCCTCAGGATGTAACTGCCCAATATGATAAGGTTTTATCAGAATTGATTTAAAGGGCTTCTGCCAGGTCATTCTCAGTATGATGCCAATATTAGCCTTGAGCAGACCTTTTAAAACATGTCAAATTATTATTGTACACTTTTCGTTTCCTCACTATAAGCATTTTTACACTCTGCAGGCAGCTCCTGCATTAGTCCTCTCCATTATATTTACAGCCGAATAGTCCGGCTGTATAAATGTTATTTGAATATCCACGCCTACCAAAGCTGGTGTTCTGTCCCTCCCCTCTGTACTCTGTGCTGGGAGGGGAAAGTGTTTTTTCCTGCAATGTTCTATCTGTAAGATTTCTATTATATGAACATTGGTTTTCCTGCAGACATGTAGTGTGTGTATCTGCTGAGCGAATGATCAAATGTTCTTATCACATAGAAATATCTCAGACTACACACACTACACACACTACACACACTACACACACTACACACATGCCTCAGATGCACATAATGAATAAAGATCCCAGAGCTGCAGGTAAGGCTGCTTTCACATAACGATTTTTGCCTTTCCGATGCTGTCCGAAAAAAATCGGACAGCATCGGACCGATTTTCGGACCCCATGTATCCCTATGGGGATCGGACCGAATCGGATGTGCACTAAATGCCATCCGATTTGGTCCGATCCGATTCTGTCCGATTTTATTATCGGTGCTAAAATCGGAGCCTGCTCCGATTTTAGCACCGAAAATAAAATCGGACAGATTCGGATCGGACCAAATCGGATGGCATTTAGTGCACATCCGATTAGGTCCGATCCCTATAACATGGGGCCCTATGGAGAAGGGTCCGAGGAAACATCTATGTCTCCTCGGACCCCGTTTTACTGTACTGAGCATGCTCAGTACAGTAAAACTGCTCCTAACTGGGAGCACAAGTGTTAAAAAAAAAAAATAAAGGTTATTCTCACCTCCCCCCGGGCCCCCGCCGTCTTCCGCCATCTTCTGCCATCTTCTTCTAGGCTCCCGGTGGCTCCCGCAGGCTCCGGTGTCAGCAGAGGTGTACCTCTGCTGTACACAGGACCTGCGGTGATGTCACAGTCACGTGACCGCGGCTTCACCATGGTGAACCGCGGTCACGTGACTGTGACATCACCGCAGGTCCTGTGTACAGCAGAGGTACACCTCTGCTGACACCGGAGCCTGCGGGAGCCACCGGGAGCCTAGAAGAAGATGGCAGAAGATGGCGGAAGACGGCGGGGGCTCGGGGGGAGGTGAGAATAACCTTTATTTTTATTTTTTTTTTTTTGCAGCCCGGCGCCGATTTTATGCCGGAATCGGGTGCCTATTTGGCACCCGATTCCAGGCATCAGAAGGGAGCCGATGCTATCCGATTTATATCGGACAGCATCGGCTCCCTTCAAATCGTAATGTGAAAGTAGCCTAAGAGCAAGAAAAGCGCACACACCTCCTCCCCCTCCTTGCTCCTCTGCAGTGAGTCACAGCATAACAGATCAGAGAAAGGCGGCCGTCACCCGCATCAATTTCTTGCACGATATCGCTTAAGCGATCTGCGTTTTGATCGCTTAACAGATATCGTTTGTGCATCGCTGCGTGCGATCAAGCGATTTTACAATGTAAAATCGCTTGATTGTGTGATCGCAGATTTGAGAGCCGGAGCTCATATCAAGCGACAATCGCTTGTTCAATCTGCTTCATCGTGGTGTGTGACACCACGATGAACGATCTCCCAGCGGCAGAGCCTATGCTGGGAGATGGTATCTATGGTAAACGTCGGGTTATTAAGCGCCGCGCGGCGCCTAGTAACCCGATGTGTACCATAGTTACCAGCGATCTCGCTGCTCCACATCGCTGGAGAAGTCTGTCTGTGTGACAGCTCACCAACGATGTGAACGATATTGTTAGCGATCGCGCGTGCATGTGATCGCTAACAATATCATGCATAAGATTGAGGCGTGTGACGGCCGCCAAAGGCAGGGCAGTGATGCATGAATATTCATTCCTTGGGGAGTGGGCATCAGAGAGCTCACTGTGATTGACAGATGGAATTCATCTTTTATTTTGAAGTTTACACAGGATGGGAGGGAAGTATAAATAATAGAAATACATGAATAGAGAGCTTAGAGTTAGAAAATGACACCAGTTACACATGAATTTTTGACCTGACAGATTCCCTTTAAAGGGGTGGCTCATGGAGATATAAGGTCAGTGGTGTGTATAGTTCCCCTCCGTCCCCTCCTCAATATTTGTTGGTATTATTATTATTATTATTATTATTATTATTAATTTATATAGCGCCATTATATTCCATGGCGCTTTACATGTTAAAAAGGGCAGACTAGGACAAGTAACAATACAAGTAACAATAAATGTTGACAATTCAGTTGTACAGAAACAAGAGGGTAGAAATCCTGTCCACAAAGGCTCACAGTCTACGAGGATCTTCTGAATAGTCAAAATCCCTCCCAAAATCCAATATGTTTAAGGTTATTTGTCTATAAAAATATGGGTGTCTGTTATATTGAGATTAGGGTGGGATCCCCATTAGTCTGTGATGGATGAAATTGTTCCTTTATACAGCGTTGTGGAATAGCCCTCTAAATATCACATATGCGCTCACAGCCACGAGTTGTCTTTTACCAAACAGCTTGGAAGTTTTGTCCAGCTGACAAATGGCTTTGTCAGTTCCTTAGCTCGCAGATGACTGTGTTCACGTCTTTATCCTCAAGGAGCTTTGTGTCTGTTTCCTTGGCTGAGATTCCTGCTTGCTCTCCATCTCTTGTCCTGGAGAGCTCTTCCTTGTGTAGGGTCTTAGTGCAGTGCCGGAGGCTTCAGCTGAAGAGCTTGTCCTGGATGTTCTCTGTGGTGGGAGCTGTGGAGAGTTGACACAATGAGGATGGCCGAATAATTGTCCTCAATCCATCATGTGACATACGTATTATTACATCCAGATACTTGTCCAAGCACAATTGAAGAATCGCCTTTGCATCTTCCTTGGAATCCCAACTATTTAGCATTTAACCTTTTTTTTTAGAGGATTGTACAGGATAAAGCTGGATAAACCCTACAACATATACCTGGGATATATGTCACTCTGTACGAAGATATGGTGCCCAGATCCAGGACTACCCCCCCCCCCCCCTTTTTTTTTTAAAGAGAAAAAGGTCAAAATTCCTGGCATTCATGTGTGATCACTTGGTCATCCAGCCACACCCTATCTGATGTCTTTCCACAAGCTGATTTCTGCCTATAATGTGAATTTTGTCGTCGGTTGTTAATACAACATGCTCGTCTAATATGTTTCTGAATGTTTCCGGGACGTGAGTAATGAATCACTTGGTACCTCGTTGCTTCCATGTTCGTTTCCATCTGACTCTCCTCCTCTTAGTCACCTTTTACGTGTACCATAATCTTCAC
The DNA here is from genome assembly GCA_033576535.1 of Allobates femoralis. Lineage (NCBI taxonomy): Eukaryota > Metazoa > Chordata > Amphibia > Anura > Aromobatidae > Allobates > Allobates femoralis. The sequence continues at coordinate 42,336,723 of JARQOC010000002.1, read as the reverse complement.
AACTTAGATGTTTATTCCCTCTAGAACTTTGTATCAATTGTTACCTTGAAGTTGACGTTTCGAATCCACAACTGGAACTCATCATAGAGTTTCGTTATTACTGTCCTAAAGTCAGGTTGGATGCTACCGAACTGGAGCTTTACCAAATTTGCCGTGCACTGTATGGTGAATTTGGTGGATTTTGCCAGCAATATTTTTCTTGACGGACTGTACAATACACTGCTCCCTCCATTGATCTGGTGCTTCAGTGACTCCTCTTAAGCTGTATTAACGCTGAAAGATAATTTTGTACACCGCAAGATAATTGTGAAACGAGCAATCGTTAACAGGTTGCCAATGAACAAGCAAAACACTTTTATTGTGTGAGATGATCTTTTGGGCAGCACAAAAGATCATTGTTCGTGGCGGCATGTCCTCCAGTGTAAACAGAACGAGCACTGACGAGAACAATGGCAGCCTGCGCCCACTGTGCCATCTATTGGAGATCTATTACAGATCTTTCAATACGCATTGTTTTTTTACTTTGGTTTGCCCATTAAACAGGGTATTAATCACTGTCGGTAAAGGTCAACTGATCGGCAATCATATCGTGCCACATGTTCGACCGTGTCATGGGACACTAGGGGTACACACTTGTCTAATGAGGTGTGATGTCCTGAAAGTGTAACTATTTTTGGGGACAATTACCCCACTCTTTGTTTTTGTTCAGTTTTCAATTTGACCCCAATTACCCATTTCATAGCCCTTTGCTCCTCGTCTGACACACCTTCTCTGTCGATAAGGGTCAGGTATTGATTTATTGGCTACTTCTCTAGCCCTAGCGGTATAGTCTTCTTTCCTTTTAGGCGAGAGCCAATTTGCATGTTTTTTTTTATATTTTCTTTGCCATAGAGCATTGCCATGGTAAACAGCATAAATGGAGATACTTGTAACCCACTCAACACCCATCCTATTCTGAGGGCTCTTTGATATGCCCATTTTCTCGTATGAGTGCAATCGTTGTTTTTCGCAGATAGCACTCGTACCTGTGATGGTCTATGCCGCTGTTCAAATATCCTTGACTCTTTGCAGACCGAGTGGTCCTTCCGAGAAATTCCCAACATTGATCTGAATGTGGGATCCAACTCTGCAATAAGTCTATGTTTCCGTGAAAAAATCTGATGCCATCAAGGGTTCTGTCCATTTTTCACGGACTGATGGGAGACGATGGAGAAATTTACCTCCTTCCCCTAAGAACAGCTGATAAAACTGTGGTGGTGAAACTGACCGGTGCATGAGCCCTTCCAGTGCTCAGTAGTCCAGTGGGCGGTGCTACATTGTGATTGACAGCTATGTATGCAACGTCATGTTCCACCTACTGGACTACTAAAGAGAAGACGGACTATTTCCCTTTTGAAAAATAAATCGAAGATTTTTTTTTACTTAATAAATATATTGTGTTTCTTAAAAATATTCAGAAATTTTGTATAATCTATATTCGGGTTCCTCACTGCTACTCCTGATGAGTTTCTTCTCCAAACTTTATTTCCGAACTTATAATGAGCCGATTTCTGTCGCGTTTCCATGGAAACCAGCTGTCTTTATTCCTTTAGAATGCAATGTTTTTTTTTTTTCATTCCGCCCGATAACACAAGTGGAGATGATCCGCTGCATCCTCAAGCTCAATTGGCCGATTCTGTTGTATAAATCTCTGCTGGAATGTACATTTAATCATTAAAGGGCCAGTATGCTTAGACCTCGAGGGGTTCTGTGGAATGGATGGTCTTAAAGGGGTATTTCCAACATGGGATTTGGGAGGTTGGCATGGTATAAAATCTCTGAATCCGAGCACATCCACTTACAAGGAGTCAGGCATTCGGCAGATTTTTACGTAACTTCTATTCTTGCCATAGCGCCCTTCTCACACTGGTAGATGAGACTTGTCAGAACAGACTCCCACCACTGATCTATTTTTACACGTGCAATCTGCTGTTCCGAACATTGCACAGTTGTGTTTCCTTACAAAAACCGCAAGAAACCTGTATTTTCATTGTGGGATGTGGATATAATGCAAAGTTTCCTGAAGAATATCCCATTTTCAGACCAGGAAAATTACCTCGAATGTCACACGATTAACCCCTCACTGGAAAGTTTTATTTTTGAATCGGTGAGTTATTTGTAGAACGAAACTCTATAGTATTGGAAAAGGTGTTAGTTGTTGGAGACAACCAAAATATGGTTGGAAACAGGACGAAGTGTCGGTGATCCGACTGCTGGAAGAAAAACCAGGACCCAAGAAGTGGCGGTGCTACATTGTGATTGACAAACCAGGAAACAGAAAACCAGGACCAGAAGTGGACGGTGCCATTGTGATGACACAAATCAGGAAACCCAGGAAACCAGGACCAAGAAGTGGGCAGTGCTACATTGTGATTGACACAAACCAGGAAATAGGAAAAACCAGGACCCAAGAAGTGGGCAGTGCTACATTGTGATTGACACAAATCCAGGAAACACCAGGAAAAACCAGGACCCAAGAAGTGGGCAGTGCTACATTGTGATTGACACAAATCCAGGAAACACAGGAAAAAACAGGACCCAAGAAGTGGGCAGTGCTACATTGTGATTGACACAAAACCAGGAAACTAGGAAAAACCAGGACCCAAGAAGTGGGCAGTGCTACATTGTGATTGACACAAAACAGGAAACCAGGCAAAACCAGGACCCAAGAAGTGGGCGGTGCTACATTGTGATTGACACAAAACCAGGAAACCAGGAAAAACCAGGACCCAAGAAGTGGGCGGTGCTACATTGTGATTGACACAAAACCAGGAAACCAGGAAAAACCAGGACCCAAGAAGTGGGTCCTGGTTTCCTCTGCCAGCAGCGCAGATCACCGGCACTTCGTCCTGTTTCCAGCTGTTTGCTACGTTACACGTCGAGGTGTGGATCCAGCAGCATCTGTACGAGCGCTAACACTGGGGTGGGTTTACACAACCGGACCAGGTAAGCAAATCTCATCGGGCGATAGCCCCACTCTGCCTAGAGATAAGACCCTATGCACATTTTGTCTCACATATTTTATAACCAAAATATGGTGACTGTTCTAAGCCTTGAAGGGTCGTCATCCAACTTTCCTGTGCTAAGAGCAATCGTTGATTAGCTAGGAAGATTGGCCCTTCTGGTACTAATGGGAAAAGTGAAACAAACAGTGGTGACCTCAGTAAGCCAAACCTCCGACTCCTCAATTTCCCTGAGTTCATCTCCACCAAAATGGACACCGACTCCATAACGCTGATTCCACAGCCCTGTTGTGCAGTCAGAAGGCCTGTCCTCCGACTCAAACTCCTCAATTTCCCTGAATCAAACTCCACCAAAATGGACACGGACTCCGCCTCTACAGTCCTTGTCGCCATATTGGTTGTTGCTCTGGCTTTTCCAAAAAGCCCAATAATTCAGCCAGGGTAAGGTGTTGTGCTCGTAGACGGCACTGACGTTGCTGGAAGCTGATGTGTATGTTGTTTGTCTTTAAGAGCTGCATGAGGTTATTGGTGTGAAGGTCTTTGCCTCCTGCATTGTGCTCCAGAGCTGCATTCACTATTGTGTTCAGCTGCCAGTTGAGGGGTTGATGGGTGACTCACCTGGAATCCCCCCCCCCCTGGCTTTAAGTAGCCTTCCCTCTCCTCTGTCAGATGCTGCTGATAGTTATTGCTCTAAGTCTTGGTGCTGTGCTGTTGCTTAGCTGCTGGGCTGTAAGGCTTTCCTGGGGAGTAGCTGTGATCCAGATCCGTGGTGGAGATAGGAGCCCTCAGCCTAAGGCTATTCAGGAGCCAGGGAATTGGGGGCGGAGACCCGGACCTCCTCACCATTAGAGGTACCTCCGAGAGCAGGGCGAGCTAGGGATCCCCAGGGTAAGGGTCAAATTAGGTCCTCCTGATCCCTTCGCCCTTTACACCTACCTGTTACTGATTGCCTTGCCTCCCAAGCGTGACATAAGATTTCTCCCTGTGGAAGTTGACATGCAAGTATGAAGAGACTTAAACGCCTTACAATGCTCCTCGGGGAAATTAAATCTGCCAATAGTAGAGGACTTGAAGTTTCACGACAAACCTTAACCATTAAATCCCAGTCATAGCTTATCACCTAGCCAAATCAGATCGAACACTTGGCACCGACAAGGGAATAACCCACACCCTGTCTGCAAATTGAGATTTTAGTTTGGTTCATATCTGAAGTCACATGGCAAGAGTCTTAAAGTGTTGACTTTTTAGGATCGCTTCAGTGACGGGCATGGGTACAGGGGAAGGAGATGAGCGTTCACACTACGCAGCACAGAACACAGCGCTCATGTCTTTCACAGAGCTTTGGATTCGGCATAGTGTTGCAGAGAAGGAGTCAACCGCTGTGTGCAATGCGGTTCAATCAGTTTACATAGGTGAATGGGGGTGGTCATATTGGGGCCTGGGGAGGGCTTGTAGGAAACTGGGACATGATTTTTGGAGTCTTGGTGTGAACTAAAAGTTACATCCAGGCTCCAAAACAACCGCCTCTAGACAGGGTCTGCGCTGCCCCTTCACACACCTGACTGTCATATCTAGGTAACCATGCACAATGCTGATGGGGTGTCAATTACAAACTGTTAGCATTTTGCAGCCTAGATATACCTACAAATATCTAAAAAGCCCAGACAAAAGCTTGTTTTTAGAAGCATTTTGCAATTTTTACCCATATAAAAACCTGGAAATAACCCCTTTAAGTGATGGCATATTTTGCGATCATTCTGAAAGTGTTGCCCCTTCAACCTGTTCATTTAGGATTTTAGAGTGAAATGCTCATATGTATAAAATCTCCTATTTTCCAGTGTAGAGGATACAAGAGAATTGTCTTCCCTGCGCTCTCACCCCACCATTGGCCCTTGGTGGTTGGACTGTATTTGAGGTTGTTTTTGTTCTGGAGCTGTGCTTTTATTTAGCCGTACACAGATGAGGGCTCAGGATGCATTAAAGCAGAGTTTTTGTGCCGAGAACATCTCTGTAACCTTCCAGCGCGGTTGTTTTTAGCGGCGATCTCCTGGGTATTGGGATAAAACAATACAACTCGCTGGTAAAACATGTCAAGGAAAAGCAGCCTTCACTCGCTGACACTGCCGCAGCTCAATGCCTATTTTAGACCCTGCTCCATAGTAACGGCAGACTCTTCGCTCCGAGGCTTTGCTGCCTTCAGCACGATATATAAAGACTGATGTTCGCCCATTGGCCTTCTATTATATGACGCTCTATTGGATTATATGTCACATAACGTTTCCATAATACTGAATGGCAATTGGTCTTGGTTCTGTAGTGATGTATAGACCAACTTTCCCTCCAAAGGTGACCGATCTGTGATCATGATGGTGGCGTTAACTTGCAAATGTAAAAATCTATAGAATCAACGTTTTTGTACATTTTGACCATGTTTTTTTTTTTTTTTTCCTGTTTTTCAGGACTTATTCAGCCAAAGCAGAAATGAATGACCAGGAAGCAGAAAGGCCCTATGTGGAGTGATGCTGAATACGTTGTTCCCCTGCCAGAGGTGACTGTGCTTCCTGTATATGGCGCTGATGTGATCCCGGATCATTTCCATTTGTCATTTACCCCCTGACACTTCATGTCCTCAGAATACTGAAGCTTTGAAGTCAGTGCCTTAGCTTTCCCTTAAATCAGATCTGTGATCCTCCTCTATCTAAAGTTACAGCTCTACCAAACATTGGCGCATGATTGTTTTTTTGTTACACAAGGACCATCTTCCTTGCCATAGCAAATGATAATTGTGATGTATTTGTTTTATTTTTACTCTATTGAGGATTAAAATGGTAAATACAGAGAACCCATCAACAAGTAGGATATCTACTGCTAATTAATGTTAAAGGGGTTGTCCACTACTAGGACAGTCCCTCCTAAATATATGTTTCACCCTGGTGAAACAAAGCCTACACTCGTCTCTCTTGCTGGCACCTTTCCTGTGGTGTCAGCAGCGGCGGCTCTCCCAGGGATTGTGTGACATTGTTATGTGATCCCTACGACTGATCAGCACTGACCTCTCTCTACCTTCCTTCGGACAAATCAGACATCCGGAGGAAGCTGAATTGTTAATGGGGTTCCCCAAGACTTGTATTTTGATGATCAATCCTTAGCATACCCTGCTCCCCTACCAATCATCTGTTTGCACAGCTGGAAAATCACAGTGGCCGTTCTAAGGTACTGCAGCTGCAAAGCCCATTCATTTCAATAGGAGCTGAGCTGCAGTACTGGAGAGTGGCCACTACACCATGTATGAAGCTATGATCATCTAACTCTGGACGCCGTGTACATTGTCAAACTGCTGATAAGCGGGGGTGGTGGACCCCACATATATGACATTACTAAACCATTTTAAGGATAGTTCATCAATAATGGAGTCTTGGATAATCACTTCAATTGCTAATTTATTGTTTAAGGTTTACCTAATTCCTTCTTTGGGTGTATATGTGATGTTTACAGGAAATCTGTTACCAGTTTTTGAGAGCAGCATAATGTAGGGGAAGAGACCATAATTCCAGCAATGTGTCACTTGGTAGGCTGCTTACTGTAGTTTTGATAAATACAGTTCCATCATGAGGAGACCATCTGATCCATGTAGGCCTCCCTATTTACGAGCTCTGTATAACCCTGCTCCCAGCATTGTTAGGCAGCTTTGTGTACACTGTGCATAATAATAATAATAATAATCTTTGTTTATATAGCGCCAACATATTCCGTAGCACTTTACAATTCACATAGGCAGAAAGTTGCCAGTCAGTGGTGTGGGCAGTGTGTGCAGAGCTCAGCATTCAGAAAACTAGTAGATCTACAGCAGATAAAATGATTTAATCAGAAATACAACACACAGCACAGTAAAGGTGGGGTCACACGTGGCGATGTCGCCCGCGACATCGCCGAAAAGTGACGTAACAGCGATGTTGCGGGCGATATCACAAGTGCGTCGCGCTGTGTGACAGCGCGACGCAACTGCAAATTATCGCTGGTCGCAGGTTGACAGGTTTATGAACTATGTTCATAAACCTGTCAACCTGCGACCAGCGATTAGGCTGGATCGCGCCGTCTGACACTGTTGGCGGCGCGATCCAGCCTATATCGCAGCGTTGCTGAGGATCGCTCGCTGGGCTTGAGCCCAGCCCAGCAAGCGATGGCTCCGCCCACATCGCCTCCGCGTCACCGGCAACGTCGTGCCGTGTGACAGCTGGCCTGCGATGTCGGAAGCGAGCGCGCACCTGCACATCGCTTCCGACATCGCCGGCCAGGATCGCCACGTGAGACCCCACCTTAAGACATTGCTGCAATCTGTGTCTCTGCCCCTTCTGCTTTCAAATGGGATAGGAAAAGCCTGGTTACAGCTTCCCTTTAATGTTTTAACGAGTCCATCGTTGTTATGCGATTTGATAGCATTACATATTTAGAGTACTAAATTCTATAGACGTCTTTTAACATAGTGAAAAAATATTTTACATAGTTTAGTGGTTTTAGTTATTAACATTGCACTGTAATCATCATTTGTTCATTCATTTTCAGATCCCCTCATATTCAGTGTGCTGCCTCATCCAACTTTCAGATTTTTCTCTTGTGGGAGCATCTCTCCCAGTAATATAGGCTGGATGTAAAGTTTTTTTCCAGGTACTGCTGTCTTCATTAGCTGCTACATCAGTACAGCTTCAACCCTGCATTTGTTTCATCTTCAAGTGCTTTCCTTTTACTCTATACTATTTCTCTCCTTTCCCAGGACTGTAAATACTTTCCTTCTCTCCACTTTGTGTACAACACCATCCCTTCATTAGCTCCTATATATCAATACAGGTTCTATCCTGCACTTATTTTTCTTCAAGTATTTTCCTTCCTTTCTATAACATGTTTTCTCTCTCCTTGCTAAAACTATAGATAATTTCCTCTCTCTACATTGTAGTTGTATGTACAACACCTCCCTTCATTAGCTGATATATCAGTACATATTCTATTGTGCACCTATTTCCTCTTCATGTTTTTTTTTATTCCATACTGTTTTCTCTCCCCTCCCTGAGACTGTTGATACTTTCCTCTCTTTCCACATTGTTGAGACTAGTGTACAACACCCTCCCTTCATTAGCTCATATCAGTACAGCTCCAATCCTGCTCATATTTCCTCTTCATGTGCTTTCTTTTTATCATGTACAATTTTCCCTCCCCTCCCTGAGACTGTAGATACTTTCCTCTCTCTCCACATTGTGGAGATCTATGTACAATACCATCCCTTCATTAGCTCATATATATCAGTAAAGGTTCTATCCTGCACTTATTTCCTCTTAGTGTATTTTCCTTCCTTCCTTTCTATAACATGTTTTCTCACTCCTTGCTAAAACTATAGATAATTTCCTCTCTCTACATTGTAGTTATATGTACAACACCCTCCCTTCATTAGCTGATATATCAGTACATATTCTATTGTGCGCGTATTTCCACTTAATGTTTTTTTACTCCATTCCATACTGTTTTCTCTCCCCTCCCTGAGACTGTAGATACTTTCCTCTCTTTCCTATCTCTTCACATTGTTGAGACTTGTGTACAACACCCTCCCTTCATTAGCTCATATCAGTACAGCTCCAATCCTGCTCTTATTTCCTCTTCATGTGCTTTCTTTTTATCCTGTACTGTTTTCTCTCACCTCCCTGAGACTGTAGATACTTTCCTCTCTCTCCACATTGTGGAGATCTGTGTACAACATCATCCCTTCATTAGCTCATATATATATATCAGTAATATTATGCACTTATTTTTTCTTCATGTATTTTCCTTCCTTTCTATAGCATATTTTCTCTCTCCTTGCTGAAACTATAGATAATTTCCTCTCTACATTGTAGTTATATGTACAACACTCTCCCTTCATTAGCTGATATATCAATACATATTCTATTGTGCACCTATTTTCTCTTCATGTTCTTTCTTTTTATTCCATACTGTTTTCTCTCCCCTCCCTGAGACTGTAGATACTTTCCTCTCTCTCCACATTGTTGAGACCTGAGTACAACACTGTCCCTTCATTAGCTCATATCAGTACAGCTCCAATCCTGCTCTTATTTCCTCTTCATGAGCTTTCTTTTTTTTTTTTTTTTATAGCATGTTTTCTCTCTCCTCCCTGAGACTGTCGATACTTTTCCCCTCTCTACACATTGTGGAGATCTGTGTACAAAATCGTATCTCGAACACTGAGAGATGGGAAGATCTGAGCAGAGAGATGTCAAAACTGACAGATTTATAGCATCTTTTGCAGATCTACAATGGTAGTAATTTTTTGACTAAGACTATAAAGTTCCCGTTTAGGCAGCTCATGTAATTGGGGGGGGGGGGGGAGGATTCAGGTGCTCGCCTCCTGCTGCTGCTTACGACAGTAATTATACATAACCACAGCCCTGGAATTGGGCTCGGTGACTACTTCATCCCCTTAGTGAGGGGTGCACAAACCTATTGATGGTTTCGGACCCTCCAGATACAGGGGCCTATGTTCACTTCAGTGCAAACTCTGCAGTTGTTACTTTTTATGTGTCTTGTTAGTGACGAGGGAAGCCTAGTTCTGCATTTTGGGGAAACGCAAACTGTCCCCGGAGGTGCCCCGCTTTGTGTGTGTATGTCTTATATGGTTTAGGCTGCTTTCACACAGCGTTTTTATGCTGTCCGAGGGGATCAGACTTTTTGCTGCTCCCCTCGGACAGCATCGGATCCAAACTGATGACTGCAATCGGATGCCAAATAGGCATCCGATTCCGATATTTAACAGCATCAGCTGGATCCTGTCCCTGCTCCTCCTGTCATCTCGTCCCCCTTCTCTCTCCCTCCTGTCACCTTTGTCCCCCTGTGTCTCCCCTCCTTGTCCCCCTGTGTCTCCCCTGTGTCTCCCCTCTTTGTCCCCCTGTGTCTCCCCTCTTTGTCCCCCTGTGTCTCCCCTCTTTGTCCCCCTGTGTCTCCCCTCTTTGCCTCCTCTGTCTCCCCTCTTTGCCCCCTCTGTCTCCCCTCTTTGTCCCCCTGTGTCTCCCCTCTTTGTCCCCCTGTGTCTCCCCTGTGTCTCCCCTCTTTGTCCCCCTGTGTCTCCCCTGTGTCTCCCCTCTTTGTCCCCCTGTGTCTCCCCTGTGTCTCCCCTCTTTGTCCCCCTGTGTCTCCCCTCTTTGTCCCCCTGTGTCCCCCTCTATCTCCCCCCTCTTTGCTCCCCTGTTTGCAGACCTTAAAAAATAAAAAAATCTTCATTCTCACCTCTCCACGACACCCGCGCTGCTTCCAGCTTCTTCTGATCAACAGGACCTGGCGTGATGTCACAGTCACATGACCGGTTACCGCGGTAACCGGCCATGTGACTCAACTGTGACGTCAGGCCAGGTCCTAAAGGCACAGAGCGCAGGAGGCATCGCTGGATCGTGGAGAGGTGAGAATGAAGTTTTTTTTATTTTTAACCCTTTATTTTCAGGAGATGTCACTTCTGCAATGTATGAATATAATGTATGAATATACATTGCAGAAGTGATATTAGATGGCACAGAGCGATTTTAGTGTACTGAGCATGCTCAGTACACTAACATCGGGTCCGAGGAACGCTCAGCTGTTTCCTCGGATCCTCGCTCCATAGGCCCCATGTTATTTGGCACAGATCAGGTCGGATCCAATTCGGTCCGATCTGACCCGCTGTGCCAAAAATCGCAGCAGGCTGCGATTTTGGGCACAGCAAAAAAACGGCCAGGATCGCATCCGACAAAAATCGGATGCCAATAAGGCCAAATCCGATGTGATCCGTGCCCATAGGATAACATGGGGCCAAAATCTGATCCGTGGCTGTCAGTTTTACAACGGACAGCCACGGATCACATAAAATCGCTGTGTGAAAGCAGCCTTATATGTTGCCGTGATGAAAGCCCCATTGTGCGCACGTTCAGTGCTCTTGGAGCAGACATTAGACCTTTCCCTATAGGCATTGCTCTCTCACATTCATACATTTTTATTCTGTCAGCGGAAAAGCTTTCCGCGGTTGAATGTACCTCAGGGGGAAGTGACAATGTCCTCTTATGCTCTTGCATCAACACACTTGTCACCGGTCACTCTGCCTTGTCCAGACTTTCCCTTTTAATTGAGGTCACCCATCCATTATCCCCTATGAGAGCTTCCCTTCTACTTTACTCCATCTGACTGACCAATTTGTGGCAGACGCTGCAAATAGCTGCACTACGGCGGGATGATGAGAGGGACGCGGCGCGGGTAGTTTACTTGACCTTTTACTCCATCTCGCTACTTTTTTGTTTGCTTTTTACATTACGGAAAAAATTGTTAAAGGCGTTGAGAGACCAAGAAAACCTAGCCGGTCTGAACTTACTTTATTGTGTTCTCCCTTTTGTATCATCAGCTAATATTTTTTACTTTGTGATTTTACTATATTTTATTTTTTCAATCCTTAGTTTTTTTTTTTTTTTGTTTTTTTTTTTCTGGCTAGTTAATATACAGTAATTGTAGATTTTTTTTTTTTATATATTCATTCTTGGGGAATATTTATAAATCCATGATTCATGATTACGTTCTATGTGACTTTCACTGATGGAACACGTTATAGTAAGTGACATCGTCCACATATCCATGTTTCTTGCAGATTGAGCGTCCTCCCCCCATCCCCCCCCCCCAGACACAGGCCTCTGTCGAAACCAACGGCCTCTGTCCCCCGCCGGCGCAGACTTCTGTCCCCCTCCGACCTCTGTTCCCCAAAGACGCGGACCTCTGTGTCCATCCCCCCCTTAATTTGGGCCTCTATCTCCCCCCAGGCCTCTGTCCCCCGTCCCCTCGACTCGGGCCTTGACCCAACCCCCCGACACAGGCCTCTGACCCATCCCCAAAACCCCCTTGACACGGGCCTTTGAGCCATCCCCCTTCCCCCCCAAAACCCCCCTGACACGGGCCTCTGTCCCGTCCCCCCCCGATGCGGGCCTCTGTTCCACCCCCGCCGCCTCTGTCCCGCCCCCCCACGCCGGCCTCTGTCCCACCTAACTGCTCCTTCCAACTATTCATTGGCTTCTCTTGACATCAGACTACGAAGAAGAACAGCATCTCTGTTGATGTGATGCAGAATAATTACTGTCAGTGGCGGTCGGTAACCTGTTAGCTGCTTTCACACTGCAGTTTTTTCACTGATCAGTGTCCATCAGATTTGTGTGCCAAAACCAGGAGTGTCTCCAAAACTCAGAACAGGTGTCAATCTTTCAATTATACTTTTTCTCTGCAAGTTCCTCTCCTGGTTCCTCTCCGGGTTTTGGCACCCAAACACTGATAGACACTGATCAGTGAAAAAACTGCAGTGTGAAAGCAGCCTTAGTTCTTAGTTCCCTAGTAAAACAAATAAAATGGTCCCAGACAATCCCTTTAATGAGCCCGTTATTGGTGGGCCTTTTTTTGAGCTATATTGCTATAATATGATATAATTGTCATATAATGCTTTTGCATTACAATGCTGAGTCAGTACCGCTAGCATTATCATAATGGGAGCATTAATCCGTTACATTTATTAAATCATTAAGCTTTAATTAGACGTTGTCATTTGTGTTGTCTGAGTGACATGTGTATGTATTATAATTGCTCTGTTGGAATATATTACTCTCCTTTTACATTGTCCCATCAGAATTACATTCTTTGTCTGCTACCGATAATTGTTGCTATTGTGCAAATATTACCTGCTAGGATACACAGCAGGTGCAGTCTGTCTTCTAGCGGTGCAAGATTAGAAATGTCCACTTTCTTCTGAAAACTGTGCCACACTTGTCCTCAGGTTGTGTTTATATTGCGGCATACCCCATTCACTTAAATTAAGCTGAGCTGCAATACCAGACAAGACCCATGGATAAGTGAGGCGCTGTGTCAGGTGTTTGTGTGACTGTGGAAATTTATGTAATTTGAAGGGATTTTCCCAGTTGATTTTAATCAATAGATTTTGTAATAATAATAATTTCCACGATTGGATGTGATTAAAAAAATGCTTCTGTGCTAAGATAATTTTATATATGTGCCCCTGCTATGTACTGTGTAATGGATGTGTCTGACCGTACAGGGACATGGTCTGATCATACCACATCTCCTGTGCTGAGATAATCTTATATATGTGTTCCTGCTATGTAATGTGTAATGGATGTGTCTGACTGTAACAGGGACATGGTTCTATGTATCATTCTCACATTTCTTTGGCAGGGGAGGACCCAAAGGAGTATACAGATATTACAGGATTATATATGATTCTTTCTGTAAGGTAAAACATTTTCCTGCCAGTTAAAAAAAAAATGTATTCTCTGAAAGATCTCTTTGATCCTGTGCTGTAATGTCTGTATACTCTTTTGCATCCTGCCCTGCCCAGGATATGTGGTATGATCAGACCATGTCCCTGTATGGTCAAACACATCCATTACATAGTACATAGCAGGACACATATACAAGATTATCTCAGCACAGGAGATGTGGTATGATCAGACCATGTCCCTGTATGGTCAGACACATCCATTACACAGTACATAGCAGGACACATATATAAGATTATCTCAGCACAGGAGATGTGGTATGATCAGACCATGTCCCTGTGCGGTCAGACACATCCATTACACAGTACACAGCAGGACACAATATATAAGAATTATATTCTCTCCTCCCCTCTTCTCGTCTCCTTTTTTTTTTTTCTCCTCTTCTCTTCTCTCTCTCCTCTCTTTTCTCTCTCTCTCCTCTTTCTCTCTCTCTCCTCTCCTCTCTTCCTCTCCTCTCCTCTCTCTTCTCTCTCTCTCCTCCTGTCTTCTCTCTTCTCTCCTCCTGTCTTCTCTCTTCTCTCCTCCTGTCTTCTCTTCTCTCGTCTTTTTTTTATCCCCTTTCTTTTTTCTCTTCTCAAAAAAACATATATAATGCACACGGAAAATGCACCAAAATGCAGAAAATTTCTGCCCCCTACGCGTATACCCTAACACACCGCTCTAATGTGGAAGTGAGCGACGCCGGATAGCCCCTTTAAGTCAAGTGTAAGCTTTGTTATGGTGCACTCTCATTGTTATATTCACATGTTAATTTTTCTTTTTTTTTCCCTTTTACTTCAGACGGTGAAATCATGGGAAACGCAGAAAGCCAAAATGTAGAACAAGCTTTGTACGGTAAAGAGCACCCAAGCCTGGGCCGCAAGCACACCTCTCGCTCCCTCCGTATCTCCAATAAAGCTTCTCGCCGTACGAGGCATGCTTCCTCTGGGAAACCGGTGCACCGTAATTCAGAAGTCAGCAACAGGTCAAGCAGTACTCCCAGCATCCCACAGTCTCTTGCAGAAAATGGCATGGAACCCTACTCTCAGGATGGCACCCTGGATGACTACGACAGCCGAGGATGGGCAGGACGTGGGCATGAGACCCGTTTCCTATCATACAGATTCTTCCGTCACTCCGAGCTTGAACAGCAGCACAGTCCTCACCGCGGCCTCCGTCCAGAGTATGCAGGATTCTGAAGAAGGCAGACTCTACGGTGAGGAATCTGCCTACTACCCTGACGGAAACGGGCGATCTCAGCTCTACATAACCAATGGGCCCACCCTCTTGGACACCGCCAGTTTCAAAAAGAAGCGCTCCAAATCAGCTGACATATGGAGGGAAGACAGCCTCGAGTTCTCACTCTCGGACCTGAGCCAAGAACACCTAACTAGCACCGAGGAGATTCTCTGTTCCACCGAAGAGAAGGACTGCGAAGAAACCTTAAGAATCGATCCTGGAGATTCTCCCACCCAGCTGGATTCCTCCCAACGTGCCAACTCCTTAACAGACTTGTACCCGCAGAAAAGCCAGCTCTCCACCATCAACGGTGTCCCCAGGAATAAGTTTATGATCTACTGTCGAAATTTGGTGTCTCACTCGCCAGAGTCTGTCCAATACAAAACGTCAGCGGCTTCGGCCAATGAGGCGCCATCCTATAACAACTATAACACCCTCCCCTGCCGGAAGTCTCACTGTCTGTCCGAAGGGGCCACAAACCTGAAGCTCAGTGTCAGTAACAGCATGCATGGGCGCCGGGCGAAAACTACTCAGGTAAACGCTTGTCTTCTGTAACATCAAACCAACATTAAACCTAAGGGTGGAAACACACTATCCTACTTTACATGTGAGTCTATCGGACGAGACTCGGATCAGTGACCCTGAACGGCCTCTTCCTCTCTGGATGGGAGTGTGATGCTGCACAATAACACAAGCAGCTGACACTCCCATCCAGAGAGGGAGAGGCCGTTCAGGGTCACTGATCCGAGTCTCGTCCGATAGACTCACATGTAAAGTAGGATAGTGTGTTTCCACCCTAATGGTGGTGTCCCAGCTTCATATCTTGCCGCTCTTGGGCTTTAGATAGCTGGGTGACATTCACCTCTGCAGCTATAATTGTGGTTATATTGGTCATCACTTACCTTTCTCAGAAATAAGTAGCAGCTAACTAGATTTTGTATCCACTCCTAAGACCTTGACATATCTTATGTATGGTATATAGGGGTAATAGTCACCCTATTGTGAATTATAAGAAGGTAAGAAGTCACCGCGTAACTCCATCACCATCTAAAACCACAGAACCACCCACAGGGTATATATGAAAAGTCTGAAGAACTTTCATAAACTCAGATTTACTTAATAAGTATACATTATGCACATCTCATCTACTGCAGGACCTCTTTATGAAGGAGACGTTCACAAATAAGCTGCTGCAGAACAGATTTATGAACTGTAAAGGGAGATTCCTGTCCCAACATTGATTCAAAATAAATTGTCTACAAAAAGTCTGTAGAGGTGTATAAAATGTTCTGCAGCAGCTGGGTGTGCGTTATTATGTTCTGCAGCAACTGAATTGTTTATGATTAGCACCTGGCTAGTGTATAATGAGGTTCTGCAGCAGCTTATAGTGCATTATGATGTTCTGCAGTAACTGAACTATTATGATTAGCCCCTGGGTAGTGTATAATGAGGTTCTGCAGCAGCTGGGAGTGCATTATGATATTGTACAGCAACTGAGCTGTGTTAGGACTAGCACCTGGGTGGTGTATAATAAGTGTAGTGTATAATAAGGTTCTGCAGCAGCTGACAGGTGTATTGGGAGGTTCCACAGCAGCTGACAGGTGTATTAAGAGGTTTTGCAGCAGCTGAGGTATGTATTAGGAAGGTCTTTGGGAGCTGCGTGTACATTATGATGCTCTGCATCGACTGAGCTGTGTGTTTGATTAGCAGCTTGGCAGAGTATGAGGTCCTGCAGCAGCTGATGGGTTTGTGTTAGGAGGTTCTGCAGCAGCTGAAGCGTGTATTAGGTTACGGTATTCGGTAGCTGTGTTCATTATGATGTTCTACAGCAGGCTAATGTATAATGAGAGTCTTCGGTAGCTGTATGTGCATTATGATGTTCTGAAGGAACTGAGCTGTATGTTGTGATTAGCAGTTGGGTAGTGTACTATGTAATGAGGTTCTGAAGCATCTGAGGCGTGTATTAGGAGGTTCTTCAGTAGCTGGGTGTACTATGATGTTCTGCAGCAACTGAGCTGTGTGTTCTGATTGGCATCTGGGTAGTGTATGATGAGGTTCAGCAGCAGCTAAGGTGTATTGAGGTTCTGCAGAATTTGATGGATATTATGATGTTCTGCAGGAAGCAGATGGAGCAAAGTTTACTGCTGAAGACCTTAAAAAATAAAATGAATTTGGTGGGGCTGAATATCCTGCAGTTTTTGTTGAAATTGAAGGGAACTTCTCGCTAAATTGATCTGTGGCGCAGTGAGATGAGCAGTGTGTGTCACCACTTATTTCCAATTAATTGATCAGGGCCTGTTTGATCAGATATTTATTAGATATTCTAAATAATATTATTTTTTATTGAGAAAATTTCTGTTGTGAAGATTTGAAAGTAGAAGCAATGGCCGGAGTAGTTGTCATAGGGAACGTTTCTCCTAAATCTATTTTCTAGTTCGCTGCGTTCCGTAACCAATAGCAACCAATGAAATATTTATTGCTCTGGAAATAGAAACTGTTTGCTCCAGAAACCAATGATAAAAATCTCCGTATGATGTTGTAATATTTATGGGGGAAGCAATGTTCCCGTAAACCGCAAAGACTCTTGTACCATAGCTGAGGAAACACGTGACTGACGTTCTGAATTCTCGGGTAATGACTTGGTACAAACATTGCCTCTTCTGATTAATAATGACACGTCTAAATATTCTTAAAGGACATGTCCACCTCTCCACTTTTCCATCCATTCTTGTACTTTTTTTGTCACAGTACATCCAAATTAAAACATGAAGCAACTCTCTAAACATGTTATTTTTACAGTTGTATAAATCAGGGCGTCTCCATAGCAACAGACTGCTGCAAGTTCACCTGGAACAACTGTTATAAGGTTCAGAGGAGAACTTGCAGCAGAATGTCTGTGTCGGCCTAGAACTCCTTCATCCATAGAATTTTAGGAGATGACAGTTGGTTGTTATTCAATTCTATGGAGGAGGAAGGAGCTAGAGGCCAACATGATATTCTGCTGCAAGTTCACCTGAAACAACAGCTAAAAAGTTTTATAGAGAACTGCAACTGTCAATTCAGGAGAACTTGCAGCAGAATATTTGTGTCGGCCTCGTACTCCTTTGTCCATAGAATTTTAGGAGATGACCATTGGTTCTCATAAAATTCTATGGAGGAAGGAGGAGCCAGAGGCCGACACAGAATATGCTGCAAGTTCTCCTGAAATGACAGGAAAACTGTAATTGTCGCTTCAGGAGAACTTGCAGTAGAATTTCTGTTTCGGCCTCTAGCTCCTCCTTCCTCCATAGAATTTTATAAGAACCAACTGTCATCTCCTATCTCACTATAGGGGAAATCTGTCTTCACCGAATACTGATTTTTACCAATGAACGAAGAATAAAATATTGATCCTGGAGGGGAAAGAAGCAGATTTGTCCGATATGATATATTACAAAGTTTTCATTTTCATGTGTACTATTGATTTATGAAATTAAAACGTATCTGTCCGGTTCCTTTAAAGGGTACGGCCATTTTGATTCACGATGCTGTAACCTTGTTCTTCATATATTGATCTTGAGAAAAGAGTCAAAGTTATTAGTAAAACTGGTTAATCCTAAATCTACACTTTCTTGCCCCCATTGAGGGGTCTTCTCTCTAGTGGTTAGTAATCTCGGCTGAGTGCTCCCACCTAATCCTGTTTTGTTAACTCATTTCTGTTTTTAGTGCCCCAACTCCTCCTTAGAGATTCCAGCCCGATTTACATATGTCTTAATTGGTTTACGTTTTCTTTAGCTTCATCTGATCTGTGATGGTGGTGCTCTGGTGGGGGCTCTGCTCCACTGGGAATTGTAAATTGTTCCCTCAATTCAATTTACTTTGTGTTGAGAGATTTAAGGGTAAGTTCACACTTACCCGGCGTGTTTCTCGGCGGCAGCTTGCGGAACCGCCAGGAAGCTCCGGCGCCGTCCACCGGTTCTGGCGGGCATGTGCGTCGGGAGCCGGCGGGAGCCGGCGGCTGCACAGCGGGTTCTCGGCGGCGAATCTGCAGCGGCTGGAAGCAGCACATGATTCTGCTTGCAGCCGCTGCAGAACCGCCGTTTTTTAGAACATGATCATTCTTTGCTAACCGCTGGGAAACCTGCGGGTTAGCAACGGATGACGCTGTGTAACCGCCGGTGTGTGCACAGCTTGGGCTGTTTACATTAGTTTTAATGTTAATCCAAACGCCGGTTTGGATTAACATAAATTAACATAAAACTAATGTAAACAAAACGGCGGTTTACACAGGTAACGCCCAAAACCCGGCAGTGTGCACTTACCCTAATTCTGCCTTTTAAGAAAGAATTAAAAAAAAAAAAATGTGACTATTCTTTCAGTTATGTTAAAAATATGATAACTTGTGACCATACGAATCTAATATGGAACCTCCTTAATGTGTATAGCCATGTCCTGGCTCGGGGAAGATGGATTGGGTAGCTGAGTTTTAATATGCCCAATCCCTTTGTTCTGTCACATGTCTTGCTCCCCTTTGCAAATCTTGATCGGGTGAACAAAAAGTGTGCGTATGTTAGACTGGGGTATGCACAAAAGGAGTACTTTTTGGTCAAATTTTATTATGGACCTTCAACTGAATCTTGAGCCATGGCAACTTGATAGATGAACACTCTGTAGAAAGATCAAACTTGCGCACCCTAGATAGGTTCACCAGAGTCTTCTCCAAACTTACACATAGGTCTACCAGGCTTTTCTCCAAGCCTAGATAGGTCCATCAGGCTCTTCTCCAAGCCTTAATAAGTCCAGCAGGCTCCTCTCCAAGCCTAGATAGGTCCACCAGGCTCCTCTCCAAGCCTAGATAGGTCCACCAGGCTCCTCTCCAAGCCTAGATAGGTCCACCAGGCTCCTCTCCAAGCCTAGATAGGTCCACCAGGCTCCTCTCCAAGCCTAGATAGGTCCACCAGGCTCCTCTCCAAGCCTAGATAGGTCCACCAGGCTCCTCTCCAAGCCTAGATAGGTCCAGCAGGCTCCTCTCCAAGCCTAGATGGGTCCAGCAGGCTCCTCTCCAAGCCTAGATAGGTCCAGCAGGCTCCTCTCCAAGCCTAGATGGGTCCAGCAGGCTTCTCTCCAAGCCTAGATAGGTCCAGCAGGCTCCTCTCCAAGCCTAGATAGGTCTGCAGCAGTCTTGTTCTACTGTTATCTTTATTGTATCAAGCCATTGGGTTGCTCGTCTTCCTCTTCAACTTGTTCCTTCTATCCTTCCGATCTTGATGTTCTTCTCCAGTAATTTCTCTTTGTATGATATGTAGACAAGTCGTAGCTTGGTGATCTTCACTTCCAGTGACATGTCTGGTTTGATTTGTTCCAGTATTGATTGTTTTTCTTGTCATCCATGGTATTGATAACATCCTTCTCCAGCTCCACATTTCAAAGGCGTTGACTCTTCTTCTGTCTTGTTCCTTTATCATCCGTGTTTTACTTCCATATGTAACTATAGAAAAGGCCAGACTATGTACGAGCCGAATCTTCATCACCAGTGCAATGCTCCTTGATGTGAAGATCTTGTCCAGTGACTTCATTGTTGATTTTCCATAGTTATTGTTCTATTGACTTCCGATATCGTCACTTTATCTTGAGCGATCATTGATCTGAGTAGGTTTAAATTCTTTACAACTTCCAGTTCATTGTCGTCCATCTGAAATGTGTCCTGGTCGTACCTGGCAATAGTCGAGCTTTCTACAAATGCCATCTATGGTATATAATTGAACAGATGGGCCCCATATATAGTAGGAGCTAGGGGCTAGGAATGAGTGAACCTTTCCAGGTCCGGTTCTGGTCGCTGAACAGCCCGATGTAAAGCAAACCTGTTCGGGTTCAGA
Organism: Allobates femoralis; assembly: GCA_033576535.1. Classification (NCBI taxonomy): domain Eukaryota; kingdom Metazoa; phylum Chordata; class Amphibia; order Anura; family Aromobatidae; genus Allobates; species Allobates femoralis. Next base: position 42,316,317 of record JARQOC010000002.1, on the reverse strand, counting down.
GTTCGGGTGCTTTATGTTTGCAAAGCCCTGGAGCAAGCATCTCTGTGGTCGGGTACAGGTGGTACTTGGCCCAGTGCGAGCTGTGTGCAGTGTTTGATAGCTCACACTGGTTTTGGTTGTAGTGTGTGTCCAAAATTCATTACAAAAAAAATGCCCAACCCCTGAAGTGGCGGAGAGCTGAACTGCCAGTCAGTGACTACCATTGAGGTTTGGGGTCACGAACAGCACCAAAGAACTTTGAACTTCAAAAGGTTCGCTCATGTTTAGTAGGGGTCAGTGCAGGGGTTCGTCTGGTGTAGATGCCCTATTGATGTGAATGGGCACTATGTAATGCTTAATGTAATCTGTGGGGGCACTGCAAGGAATCTTAACACCTACCGCTTTGCGAAAATGGCAGACAGTAGCCGATGCGACCCTTTATAGACACCTGTCACTTGCCGAATACTCTAATTGGTCAGTGAGGTTGCCAAAAATCTCTGGAGGCAGATGGCTTGGAAAAAAAATCTGTAGAGTATAATGACAGGCACAAGCAAATATTTACTAGTATTGTGTATGCACCTTCTAGCCCTCCCCTGACCCCTGTGTGTACACGGTGGAGTCATTATCCACACTGTTGTCACAGATGTCCTGTCCATTATACAGTATATGACTGTTGTGACGTGACCCGTCACAGCGAAGAATGCAGCCTTACAAGGCGGCCATCCTTACAAATAGTTCACATTCTCTACTAGAAATAAGCCACATATTTGTGTGTGTTAAACTTTGCAAACTTCTCATTCATACTGGGAGTTGTAGTCCCACTACAGATATTTAGATCATGGCCTTATAACAGTAGGCGCATGAGTCTTAGTCCGACTGAGGGCAACACTCATATGGAGATGGTACGTTCTCTGTATGTGTGTGTGTATGTACGTATAGATGATTTAATTTTTTTTATGTCGAAAATGTGGTACTTTCTTTATATCTCTCGTATAACGCCAACATATTCTGCATCACTTTACTAATATATAATATAATGGTAGCAAAGTGCAGCAGAACATGTTGGTGTTAACATATGCTGGCACATAATAAAATTATATGTTAATGCTGGCACTGTATAAATAGTCAACATATTTTTAGTTAGATATTTTTTATGTGATATTTCCTTTAGCTGTGGGCCAGAGTTGTCTGAAAAGAATATTGCCTGCATACAATCCTGCTGAATAACTAATTCTCAGATGACAGAATAGGTGCTCGGCCGACCGCTCCACCCTACCGGGGATCCGATCCCTGCAGGCTGATATTTTCCCCTTCAGAATTTACAATAATCTGATGTCCCTTAGGGGCACTAGCACATAAAAAAATAAAACGTAATGTTGGTATAATCACTACACTCCGCCATCTTGTATGCATTTATGGCCGCCGGCCTTTGCATCCTGAAAAAGAACGGCCTTTACATTTCACCTGTGCAAGTTTTATCTCCCGATGTATCTCCCAATGCACTCTAGACGACGTCCAAATATCGAGATCAGCAGGCTGTACTGACAGTCTAATGTGTATGAGATCCTACTCGCCCCTTGGCAGACGTTGTTGGGGGACCGAAGGTTCCGGTCGAGTTTTGACCACCGATAACTATTGTTCTTTGCAGGATCGACCGTTGTTGGAGGAGTCTGGCAGGTGTTCTCTCCCTAGAGGACATAGGAGTGCTCCGCACAGAGAGGGCTCCTTGTAGGAGGGAGAAGGAGAGTAATCTTGTAGCCAAACAATTGGCTGGCAACCTTGTTTTCTGAGGAACCTAAGATGGTTGGCTAATGTGTTGAAATCCTTGGCTTTGGCAGACTTGGTTCTGTTCACACTACCTTTGGAACCTCCATTTGCAGATTTGATGTAAAGAAAAATACTTCAGAATCATTGTAACAAGAATAAATCCCTCCACGCTCCAATGTCAGTCAGTGCCGCCCATGGACCACCAGTGGTCATGTTTCTTTGAGCAGTAGTGTGAACACAGCCTAAGCAATGAGAGGAGGTTTTACCTTAGATTGGGGGTGTTCAATGTCACATACAAATTTGACATGGTTTTGTGTTCTCCAATCGTTTTGGGTGATGATGCTACATAGTGAGACAGATGTCGCATATAGGAGTCCAGGAAAGTGAAGGGACAACCTGTGCTGATGCCATATTGGTTGTCACCCAGCCTTTTCAGAATCTGATCTAGAACACAAAAAAATACTAAATAGAATTGATATGTGTTTAAAAAGAGGACGTCTCGGGCGAATTCTTTAAAGGGAACCTGTCACCTGGATCTAAGCCCCTACACTATCACTACCTGTCCCTGCACCTTCCTACCTGCTCCCTATCTATCCCTCTCTGAGCTAAATCCGCCGTATAAAACTGCAGAAAAATAACTTATAACTTACAGAAGTCCCTGAGGCTGGGGACTGAGAAGGCGGCGCCAGGCTCCATTCTGCCCCTCCTCGATGCAGCAGCACACGCCCCACTGGGCGGCGTTATTCTTTCTTTATCACCACCTCCTCCATTTGTAATCTCCCACCCGCTTTACACTGTAAGGTAGAGGTTAGGATCGGCACGACAGAAGGCAGTGACTCAGGTATTTACTCACACAGCACACAGTTCAGGTATTCACAGACCTCCAGATTCCGATGTAACAGGTCAGACTAACCCCCCGACCAGAATATACCCGAGGTATAAACTGGGCTAGCCCAGAATATACCCCCCGGGCCAGAATATACCCTTGGTATATTCAGGCCTAACCCAAACTATACCCCGGGGTATAAACAGGCCTAGGCCAGATTATAACTCTCCGTATACTACAGCAGCTGTAGATCAGGGCCCCAAGCCGTGCACAGGGCCCCAAGCAATGCATGAGAGCCCGAGGCAGCACAAGATGGCCCCAGGCAGCATAAAGTGGCCCTATGCAACATACAGGGGCCCCAGGCAGTGCATGGGGGCCCGAGGCAGTACACAGGGGCCCCAGGCTACACACAGGATCCCAGGCTACACACAGGGGCCCCAGCCAGCATACAAGGGCCCCAGGCAGTACACGGGGCCCCAGGCAGTGCACAGGGCCCCAGGCAGTGCACAGGGCCCCAGGCAGCACAAAGTGGCCCCAGGCAGCACAAAGTGACCCCAGGCAGTACCAGGGGCCCCAGGCTACACGCAGGATCCCAGGCTACACACAAGGGCTCCATGCAGCATACAAGGGCCCCAGGCAGCACACAGGGGCCCCAGGCAGCACAAAGTGACCACAGGCAATATACAGGGGCCCCAGGCAGGGGCCACCCGGGGCCACTTTGTGCTGCCTGGGGCCCCTGTGTGCTGCCTCTGCCCCCATGCGCTGCCTGGGACCCCTTTGTACTGCCTGGGGCCCTTGTATGCTGCATGGGGCCCCTGTATGTAGCCTGGGACCCTGTGTGTAGCCTGGGGCCCCTAGTACTGCCTGGGGCCCCTGTATGTTGCCTGGGGCCACTTTGTGCTGCCTGGGGCCTTGTGCACTGCCTGGGGCCTTGTGCACTGCCTGGGGCCCCGTGCACTGCCTGGGGCCCCGTGCACTGCCTGGGGTCCTTGTATGCTGCATGGGGCCCCTGTGTGTAGCCTGGGATCCTGTGTGTAGCTTGTGGCCCCTAGTACTGCCTGGGGCCCCTGTATGTTGCCTGGGGCCTCTTTGTGCTGCTTGGGGCCACTTTGTGCTGCCTGGGGCCCTGTGCACTGCCTGGGGCCCCTTGCACTGCCTGGGGCCCTAGCACTGCCTGGGGCCCCTGTATGTTGCGTAGGGCCTCTTTGTGCTGCTTGGGGCCACTTTGTGCTGCCTGGGGCCCTGTGCACTGCCTGGGGCCCCTTGCACTGCCTGGGGCCCTAGCACTGCCTGGGGCCCCTGTATGTTGCGTAGGGCCACTTTCTGCTGCCTGGGGCCACTTTGTGCTGCCTCGGGCCCCCATGTGTTGCTTGGAGCCCTGATCTACAGCTGCTGTGGTATACGGAGGGGTATAATCTGGCCTAGGCCACTTTAACCCCGAGTATATTCTGGTGGGGGGGTTAGTCTGGCCTGTTACACCGGGGCACAGCCGAGTAGAACCTCATACAATCCCAGCAGCTCCTGCTGCTGTCCTGAGACACTCCACCCCCTCCCCACAGCCCAGGGTAGCTCATATCATCTCCTATTCACCCGCACACCTGGGGGTCAGTGATTTCAATCAGCACTTAGCTCCAGTAGCAGCTCACCCTGTGTGTGCTGCTACCGAGCAGAAGATACAATCTCCCATATGCTGTGTCTCAGTCAGGGGACACATCGAGGTGGCATCACCACAACATGATAGGTGTAAAGCACAGATTCCAAATGGAGGAGGCGGCGATGAAGAAAGAATAACGCCGCCCAGTGGGGCGTGTGCTGCTGCATGGAGGAGGGGCTGAATGGAGCCTGGCGCCGCCTTCTCAGTCCCCAGCCTCAGGGACTTCTGTAAGTTATAAGTTATTTTTCTGCAGTTTTATAGGGCGGATTTAGCTCAGAGAGGGATAGATAGTGAGCAGCTAGGAAGGTGCAGGGACAGGTAGTGATAGTGTAGGGGCTTAGATCCAGGTGACAGGTTCCCTTTAATCTAGGGGCTGCTGGAGTTTGACAGCTCGGTGATGCAGTTTCGGAAGTCTTGCCGGTGACTGGTTAGGGCTTTCATCTTAAGTTTGTGCACATTTTCAGGAAATGAGAAGCTGATCTGTGACCACAGCACCACACCCCATGGTTTCACAGACACCTCTGGAGGTGGTTATCGGGGGCTGCTGGAGATTTAGCCTGCTTTCTCACGCTTTCTTTTATGGTCTCTTCTTTAGTCTCTTGCAATCTCCTCGACCGTCACCATGCAGACTGTCAAGTCTTGAGTTGGGGACTTTGCGGTACAGAATATTGACGGGTCAGTCTTTATGAACATCGGTAATGTGTGCCTTTTTAATATTGATGTAGCAAATGAATTCCTATCCATTTATAATCCACTTAGATTAGTCACCCTAACATGTAAGGGATTAACCGATGAAGGTTTGGAAACTTTGCAGGTTGATGGCAGCATACGGTCTTGTGGTTAGTTCAGCTTCCTCATGTAAGCGCTCACAGATGGATCCACCCCTATAAAGATTTCCTACCGTGTACTGTACATCAAGTCCCATCTGGATTTCCTTATCGTAATTTCTGAGCACCTGAGGTGGGAGCACGTAAGCCTGGTTATCTCCATCATGTGCACCAAATGCTTTTCATGTGTCTCTCGAGATCTAAAACCTTCGTCTTGGCATCTGGAGCCATTCACTTGGAATTTGTGAAGTTCTGTGATGTGTCACAACACCGATGGTGAGACGTGAGCATATTCGACTGTGTACTCTTATCTGTAGTCATGTGTTATGGCCGAGGGCCCCACATCCACTTTCTTCATTGATGTTTAGTTGTAACTTGGGATTGCACAATCTTCTATCTGAAGCCGAAGGAAGACACCTACATCTGGTTGTGCTTGACCTATTGACTGTCGTCCAATCTAATAGTGTTGGCCTAGTTAAAAGTAGCGGTCAATTTTCCATATTGCAGATGGTCTAGTGGTGCTAATGCACTGTTGGATCTTTGCCCAGATCTTCATATTCAGCAGGTTCACTTCTGACCATAGCAATGTCTCAATGGAGAAATGTCTTTTTTCTTCTGTTTGTGCCCTACATCTTGGGGGCAACAATGATCTTCTGTACAGTGAATAGCCAGGAGGACAGTCAGAAGTGTATTTCGTACATGGCACAGTAATACCTTGATTTAAAAGCTTAATTAGTTCTGTGACTGAACTCTTAACTCAATTTGCTCTTATGTCAAATTAAATTTCCTCATTAAAATTAATTGAAATGCTATTAATCTGTTACAACTCCTACTTATGTCCCCCTATCCTAGTATATGGTCCACATTCTGGTACTGTACATATGATCACCCATCCTGGTATATATGGTCCTCCATCCTGGTATATATGGTCCTCCATCCTGGTATATATGGTCCTCCATCCTGGTATATATGGTCCTCCATCCTGGTATATATGGTCCTCCATCCTGGTATATATGGTCCTCCATCCTGGTATATATGGTCCTCCATCCTGGTATATATGGTCCTCCATCCTGGTATATATGGTCCTCCATCCTGGTATATATGGTCCTCCATCCTGGTATATATGGTCCTCCATCCTGGTATATATGGTCCTCCATCCTGGTATATATGGTCCTCCATCCTGGTATATATGGTCCTCCATCCTGGTATATATGGTCCTCCATCCTGGTATATATGGTCCTCCATCCTGGTATATATGGTCCTCCATCCTGGTATATATGGTCCTCCATCCTGGTATATATGGTCCTCCATCCTGGTATATATGGTCCTCCATCCTGGTATATGGTCCACAATCTGATTCTGTATATATAGTCCTCCATCCTGGTATATATGTCCACCCCATCCTGGTATATATGGTCCTCCATCCTGGTATATATGGTCCTCCATCCTGGTATATATGGTCCTCCATCCTGGTATATATGGTCCTCCATCCTGGTATATATGGTCCTCCATCCTGGTATATATGGTCTCCATCCTGGTATATGGTCCACAATCTGATTCTGTATATATAGTCCTCCATCCTGGTATATATGTCCACCCCATCCTAGTATATATGTTTTTTCCCCATCCTGGTATATATGGCCTTTCCCCATTCTGGTATATATGGCCTTTCCTCATCCTGGTATATATGGCCTTTCCCCATCCTGGTATATATGGCCTTTCCCCATCCTGGTATATATGGCCTTTCCCCATCCTGGTATATATGGCCTTTCCCCATCCTGGTATATATGGCCTTTCTTCATCCTGGTATATATGGCCTTTCCCCATCCTGGTATATACGACCTTTCCCCATTCTAGTATATATGGCCTTTCCTCATCCTGGTATATATGGCCTTTCCCCATCCTGGTATATATGGCCTTTCCCCATCCTGGTATATATGGCCTTTCCCCATCCAGGTATATATGGCCTTTCCCCCATCCTGGTATATATGGCCTTTCCCCATCCTGGTATATATGGCCTATCCCCCATCCTGGTATATATGGCCTTTCCCCCATCCTGGTATATATGGCCTTCCCCCATCCTGGTACATGGACCCCATCATGTTGCACACTCATTAGCTGCTGGGATACTGTATTCGCTGTTCTCCACGCCTGGGATGATGGACTGGGGGGGGGGGGGGAACAGGTAATATTCAGTAGCTTAATGAGCGGGCACATGTGATCATGCAGCATCTGCTCTTAATTTACATATGTGCTTGCATCTCAAAGCAAAAAATACAATATGATGGCTCTTAAGTCAAATTACTACTATATAAGGTAGGAAGAACCAAAGAGGAGACCAGAGGACACCAGGAGACACAATACTTGCAATCTTGATGGTATGGGGAAACCGTATCATACCATAGGACTACATAGACCTGGATGATACTCTAGAAAGAAAAAGCCTAATTCATCACTTGTGTTTTTTTTTTTTTTTTTGTTTTGTTACTTTCTTTTATTGACTTTCAGTATTGGTTTATGATTTTTGTGCCAGGGCTGTGGAGTCGTAAGCCAAACCTCTGACTCCAAGTCCGAGACTTCAATTTCCCTGAATCTGACTCCACCAAAATGGACATTGATTCTGACTCCACAGCCCTTTTATTTTTGTCCTTTTTGCATTAGAAAAGGTCAAAAAAAAAAGTTTGCCAGAATGATACAAAAATTTCACACGTACAGAAGATCCCTCCAGGGCGGACTGTGGATCATTTGCACAAAAAATGTGAAGACCAGTAGCGATTAATGAATCATCCGATTATATCTGAAAAGCAAAACCGCTCCCACGTCAGCGGGAAAAACAATAAATATATATATATAATATATTTTCGAGGAGTTTTCGAAGTCTTGGTGTACTATGAGAACCACTCAACATTGTGACTCAACTGCAAAACCTGTATGACCGGTTATATAAATACGTAAAGCCCGGAGTAATGTGCTGCGGATGTAACAGAGATCTATTCTGAGGTCCAGTCTGTGTTTTGGGAAGAAACAAAGCCTCCCAGGAGAGCGGGGTGTGAAGGCGAACAAATGGAGCGTAATAAATCCGGGGAACCCAAGGCCATGCATAAGTGATCTTCTTCCTGCAGCTAAGAGATGCATTATGCATTATAGATTCTTGCTATTGTGCTTGAACCTGAATACACGAAGGCTACTTTTTCATCTCCAGGTTTTATATTAACAAGAGCAGTGTTATTAACCCTTTCATGGGTTGGATTTGCCAAGATTCCGATATGTTATAATACATGATCTAGTCATGGAAGAGCACAAAACTTAGTTTAAAAGCTCAGTTATATCAATCTATTCAAATTATAAATCAAAATGTATTTTCTTAATAATAATATAATAATAAAGCTTTATTTATATAGCGCCAACATATTCCGCAGCGCTTTACAATGTAGGGTTAGCGTACAGAAAATATACAGTAAGTAATTACAGTAGAGAACAAATACAGTACAATAATTGGATACAAAAACAATAGGCATAGAATCAATGTGAAAAAAAAAATACAATAAATAAAGCAAGAAATGAAGGTGACCCTGCTCAAAAGAGCTTACAATCTACAACGGGATAGGGGTTGCACAAGGTACAGGGGCTTATTGCACTGATGGTCCAGGCATCTTGAGGAAATGGGGTATAGGGCTAAGCTTACATGAATGGTCATCAGTCTGTGTAGACCTTTATGGTTTGGTGGAGTTTGTAGAAGAGTAATGTCCAGAGGATAGCCCATTCACTGTCTACAGTACAATGGACATGTTAGGGAGTATGATAGGCCGCCTTAAAAAGATGCGTCTTTAGGGATCGTCTGAAGCCATGCAAGTTGTGGATAGTCCTGATTTCTTTGGGTAAAGCATTCCAGAGGTTTGGTGCAGCTCTGGAAAAGTCTTGGAGCCGGGAGTGGGAGGATCGGATTAGTGCAGATGTTAGTTGAAGGTCATTTGAGCGGGTGGGGTGATAGACAGAGATGAGGGAGGAGAGGTAGGGGGGTGCTGCACTGTGAAGAGCTTTGTGGGTGAGAACAAGCAATTTGAATTTGATCCTGTAATATACGGGCAGCCAGTGCAATGACTGGCACAGAGCAGAGGCATCTGAGTAACGATTGGCCAGATGGGTGATCCTGGCTGCTGCATTAAGGATGGACTGGAGAGGAGAAAGTCTGGTGAGGGGGAGGCCGCTTAATAGAGAGTTGCAATAGTCAAGGCGGGAATGGATTAGGGCCACGGTGAGGGTTTTTGTTGTTTCCAGGGTGAGAAAGGGGCGGACTCTAGAGATATTCTTCAGGTGTAAGCGACAGGAGCGGACGAGAGATTGCGTGTGGGAGGAGAAGGAGAGATCGGTGTCAAACATAACACCCAGACAGCGAGCCTGCTGTCTAGGCGTTATCGTGGTGCCGCATACTGAGAGAGAGATGTCCGATTTAGGGAGGTTAGTGGATGGGGGGAGCAGAAGAAGTTCAGTTTTGGAAAGGTTTAGTTTCAAATAGAGAGTGGACATGATATTGGAAACTGCATCTAGACAGTCATTGGTGTTCTTTAATACCGCAGGGGTAAGGTCAGGGGCTGAAGTGTATAGTTGTGTGTCATCAGCATAAAGATGGTACTGGAAGCCAAATCTGCTGATGGTCTGTCCAATCGGGGCCGTGTAGAGAGAGAAGAGGAGAGGGCCAAGGACTGAACCCTGAGGGACCCCAATAGTGAGGGTGGGGGGGGGAAGTGGAGCCAGCAAAAGATACACTGAAAGAGCGGTCAGAAAGATAGGAGGAGAGCCAGGAGAGAGCAGTGTCCTTTATGCCAATGGAGTGCAGCATAGAGAGTAGGAGCTGATGGTCGACAGTGTCAAAAGCTGCAGAGAGATCAAGGAGAATAAGCAGAGAGTGGTCACCATTACGTTTTGCTGTCAGAAGGTCATTGGTCACTTTGATGAGGGCAGTTTCTGTGGAGTGAAGGGGGCGGAAACCAGACTGTAATGGATCTAGAAGAGAGTGAGCGGAGAGGTAACGGGTGAGGCGGGAATAGACCAGGCGCTCCAAGAGTTTAGAGATGAAGGGGAGATTGGAGACTGGTCTGTAGTTATTTGTGCAGGTTGGGTCGAGAGTGGTTTTCTTTAATAATGGAGTAATGATCGAGTGTTTGAAGGAGGAGGGGAAAATGCCAGAAGAGAGGGAGAGATTGAAGATTTTGGTTAGATGAGTGGTGACGACTGGAGAGAGGGACTGGAGCAGGTGTGAGGGAATGGGGTCGGTAGTGCATGTGGTGGGACGAGAGGAAGATAGGAGCCTGGAGACTTCTTCTTCTGTGACTGGGTCAAATGTGGAGAGTGAACCGGAGGGGATGTGGGGAAGAATGGGGGTGGCAGCGCTTGGAGGCTGAGAGCTGATTTCCTGGCGGATGTTGTCTATTTTATCCATGAAGTAGGAAGCCAGGTCACAGCACAGAGGTCGGTGATGGGGGCCTGCACTTTAGGACTGAGGAGAGAGTGAAAGGTGTCAGAGTTTTTTTGGATTGTTGGATAGTGAGGAGACCAGGGTGGTGAAGTAGGTCTGTTTGGCAAGGTGAAGGCGGAGGAGTTGTAGGTTTTGAGCATGAATTTATAGTGGATAAAGTCTCCTGGTGAGCGAGTTTTCCTCCATAGACGTTCAGCACTCCTGGAGCATCGCTGGAGGAATCGAGTTTGTGATGTGAGCCAGGGCTGTTTTGTTCCCTGTTTGGAGGTTCTACGGGTGAGGGGCGCTACTTGGTCCAGGGAGCTTCTGAGAGAGTCATTGTAGTGATTTACTGCCTGATCTGGACAGGAGATTGAAGAGATTGGGGACAGAGATGAGATGAGGAAGTCTGTGAGTGCTTGAGGGTTAATGGCCTGTAGATTTCTGGATGTGTGATAGGTAGGCTTGGGCTGTGCTGGCCGAGGGTTAGTGAGTGAGAAGGAAAGAATGTTGTGGTCAGAGAGTAGAGTTGAGTTATCCAAGGGGGAGGATGAGCAGAGCCGGGTAAAGACAAGGTCAAGGGTGTTCCCGTTTTCGTGTGTCTTAGAGGTTGAGAGCTGTGATAGGCCAAGAGAGGTAGTTAGAGATAGGAGCTGGGATGCAGATGGGGAGATGGGGCTGTTTATGGGAATGTTAAAGTCTCCCAGAATAAGGGTTGGTAAATCTGAGGACATGAAATGCGGGAGCCAAGCGGAGAAATGGTCGAGGAACTGGGTGGGTGACCCTGGGGGGCGGTATACCACCGCTACTTTGAGGGGGAGGGGATGGAATAGCCTAATGGTATGGACCTCAAAAGAAGGGAATGAGAGTGATGGGGCTGGAGGAATGACCTGGAAAGTACATTGTGGGGACAGGAGGAGGCCAACTCCATCGCCACGTCTGTTCCCAGGTCTAGGGGAGTGAGAGAAGTGTAAGACGCCGTAAGAAATAGCAGCAGGGGAAGCAGTGTCTGAATCCTGGATCCAGGTTTCTGTGAGGGCCAGCAGGTTAAGAGAGTTGGTAAGGAAGTAATTGTGAATGAAAGGAAGTTTGTTGCATACAGACCGTGGATTCCAGAGAGCGCAATTAAAAGAGGGAGGTGAAGGTGTGCAGGTGATATTAATAAGGTTAGTGGGGTTTCTGTGTGAGGTGGGAGAGGGGTTGAAGTTAGCAGATGGCGGACCAGGGTTGGGAGAGATATCACCTGAGAGGAGCAGCAGTAAATAGAGAAAGAGCAGATAGTTTTTGGGATTAGGACATGATTTATTATGACAAACTTTGGAATATGATGGGCTGAGAGTCTTCAGTAAACTGAAGATAGCATGAGAGCTGTACATAGAGTAGGGCAGGAGAGAGGGGCTGATGTGAATGAGTGGTGATGGAGGGGGGATGGGGTGATAAAAATTGGTGGCGAGAGCACATAAGAAAACAAACAGTGAAATACAAGACATGGTAAAGATTAGTAGTGACTGGAGTTATACACAGTGTTTGAGTGTCCCTCTAAATCATTGTCTTCCAGCAACAGCGCATAGAACAATAGATATTGAAGTAAAGGACATGGTGATAGGGAAAGGAAAAGACGTTTAATTTTTTTTTTGTTTTTTTTTTACTCTCCCTGTTGCATAGAGTGGCTTACCTGACTCCTGCCCTGACTAACTGCCATGAAATAACTGCATCCACTTAGCATTCAATGCCACTTTGCATGACATGCCACACGTGTACCCCTTAAGACTGAACTAAATATATAGGACACACTACCCAAGTCAGGTGAGGGGGAGGGATTGTGGGAGGAAACACGGTATCAGGTAATTAACATCTACAAGGAACAGCAGGGGTGAAAGGATGAAAGACCACAGACATTACACAAGGCTCCCTCTACACTATAACACCTCCAGCGAGATAACATTTACAAATGTGGCAAATTGTCATATACTGGTGAGTGAGCAATGCATACAGATGACACAGGAAACATTGCAATAACTGCAGAGATGGAATATTACTATTACCCTATGTGAGTCAAGCTCATGCTATGTAGATCAATGCAGCAGTCAGATATATTGAACATGCACTGTTACAATGGCTTGAGTACAAGTAGTTGACAGCAAGCAGTGTTGGAATATTACCTGTATTGCCTTTATTCTTTAAATCCATATCCTCCTCATTGTGGTATTATGTGCCCTTTAAGAAGCTCAGAAAATAGAGTAGAAATCCCACCGGTCCTTCATTGTTACTTTTGTAATAGAGACTCCAGTACCTATAGTTCTAGTACGGTTTAGAAAAAAATAGAAAAAAAAACATATTAAGTTCATTCGAGATATGGCGGAGGAAAATGTTTTTTGTTTTATTCAAAGAGGACCTGTCACCCCCCCAAGGATTTCAATCTAAATGCAGCACTGAATGCAGCATGTATGCTGCATTCAGGCAAGGGGTCCCCCATGTGTGTGCGATGTTTTTAGCCCTAAATACAGCTTTCTGAAAACGTGTAGTAAAATGTCAGGAGGGCATTACCATCATCAGGAGTCATCTCCTTCCCGGGGCTATTTCCACCCCCTCCGTCTCTGTTCCTCCCTCTACTCGCCGCCTCCTTGATGCCTTGTCAGCCATTCTCGCCCTGCGCCTCCTTGTGCTACTTCACGCAGGCGCAGAGCGAGGTGTTGCTACTGTCGGCCCCGCGCTCCTGACCAGACTCCCACCCTGACATCAGCTCTTGTTCCCGCCCTGCTCCATGTATAACACGGAGCAGGGCGGAACAAGTGCTGACGCCCCATGCTCCTGTCCTTGCTCCCGCCCTGACATCAGCACTTGTTCCCACCCTGCTCCGTGTTATACATGGAGTAGGGCGGGAAAAAGTGCTGACATCAGGGCGGGAGGGGGTCAGGAGTGCGGGGCCGACAGTAGCAACACCTCGCTCTGGGCCTGCGTGAAGTAGCACAAGGAGGCGCAGGCGCAAAGTGAGGATGGCTGACAAGGCATCAAGGAGGCGGAGAGGGGAGGGAGGAACAGAGACGGAGGGGCGAAATAGCCCCCGGGAAGGAGATGACTCTTGATGCTGGAAAAGCCCTCCTGACATTTTACTAACACTTTTCAGAAGGCTGTATTTAGGGCTAAAAACATCGCACACACACACATGGGGATCCCTTGCCTGAATGCAGCATACATGCTGCATTCAGTGCTGCATTTAGATTGAAATCCTTGGGGGGGGGTGACAGTGCTCTTTAACTTTCAGCTCGATCCCGAACCATGGTGCCTTGATGGATGAACGCTATATAGGAAGATTGATCTTGTGAAGCCTAGATAGGTCCACCAGAGTCTCTTACAGGCCTAGATAGGTTCACCGGGGGTCTTCTCTGCCATTATCTTGATTGTAATACAACTATATAATGAAGGACTGACATCACCTTATGTTAGGTGCAAGCAAGAAAAAAAAATTGTCATTTAAAGTGAAAATCTGCTGCAACACTAGACAGTATATGTATAGGGAATAGCATAATGGCTGAATGTGAATAGCAGGGCTGTCTGCACAGCTAACAAAGACATAGGGTTAGGACTCGATATAATGGGAAAGACCATGACGTGGTTATCAGGCTCTTGACACATAGCCACTGCTTTAAGCTAAGATTTCTCCATTTTCTTTAAATTCACAAGCAGTTTCTGCCATGTTTTTTTTTCCTTATGTCTTTGTTAGCTGTGCAGACAGCCCTGCTATTCACATTCAGCCATTATGCTATTCCCTATACATATACTATCTAGTGTTGCAGGGATTTTCACTTTAAATGACAATTTGTTTTTTTTCTTGCTTGCACCTAGACATAAGGTGATGCCAGTCCTTCACTATATAGTTCTATTACTGATTTTTGACTGGGCTCCCTTCCCCCGCCCGGTAGCCATGTTTGGTATCCATTTTGTTGTAGTCATGTCCATGATAACCCCTCACAGCTGGTTTTAATTGTATGTAGAGGCATGAAAACCCACACATACAGCATTACACCACAAGAGAGGCATACAGTTAGGACCCGATATAATTAGAAAGTCCTTGATGTGGTTATCGGGCTCTTGACGCAGTGGCCACTGCTTTAAGCTCAGATTTCTCCTTTTTTTTTAGATTCACAAGCAGTTTCTTCCCATGTCTTTTTTTTTTCCCTATGTCTTTGTTAGCTGTGCAGACAGCCCTTATATTCACATTGAGCCATTATGCTATTCCCTATACATATACTGTCTAGTGTTGCAGTGGATTTTCACTTTAAATTATCTTGATTGTATCAAGCCATCGGGTTGTCAGTCTTAAGGTACTGTTACATGGCACGACACTGGAACGATGTCTGCAACAATCTCGGAGGCGCGCAGTCGTCAGGACATCTTTTTGACATCGTTGGTGAGATGTCACACGTCTAGATATTGTGGACGACTCCGGTGTTGTGTGCATGTATCATTCGCAAACCCTGCGAACGATCCCTGCTCATTGCTGTGAATGGGTGAAGTCGTAAACGACATCATTATCACGATGTCCTACACAACGATATAGCAGGTTTGCGGATCGTTGAATGTGAGGTTTAAGAACATGTCTCAAACCTGCGATCAACGATCCAACAATTATGTTGTTGATCTCGGTGTTACACGAGACGACGTCCTAACGATGCGCTGGAACGCCTCCAAACCTGTGACATATCAGCGAAATTCGTTAACAATGTTGTGCCGTATAACGAGGCCTTTACTCTTCACTTTGTTCCATCTACTCTTCTGACCTTGATGTCCTTCTCCAGTGATTTCTCTCTTATCGTATGTGTGTAGACAAGTCGTAGCTTGGTGATCCTTGCCTCCAGTGACCTGTCTGGGTTGATTTGTTCTAAATATTGATTGTTTGTTCTTCTTGCCATCCATGGTATTGATAACATCCTTCTCCAGCTCCACATTTCGAAGGTGTGATTCTTCTGTCTTGTTTCCTTTATCATCCATGTTTCACTTCCATATGTAACTATAGAAAAGCCCAGACTAGTGTACGAGCCGTGTCTTCATCACTAGTGCAATGCTCCTGGGTTTGAGGACCTTGTCTGTGACTTATTGTTGATTTTCCCATAGCTATTCTATTGATTTCTGGTGTCAGTGCAACTCTAATGCGTGAACTATCTTCCTGAAAAGAGCACATTTTTCCCTCCTGATTCTATAAAAATAGAAAAGACAGAAACGCCTTCCCTAGCTGCAGAGCTGCGGTCGTCGATCTGCTCATCGTTGTGGGTCCGGACGTATATATCAAGTGTTAGAGGTTTTCTTGGTATTGATTAGGAGCGCACCGCTCCCCTGCTTCCTGCTTTTTGGGGGAGGTGTGCTCCTGATGATTGAGGCCTCAGACTTGTCTCATGGATGAGCCATTGCCCCCAATTGTTCACCCCGATGCCGTATACTATAACTGATCTATCGATTCCTCCTTTTTATGGGAATTGTTCATCCTGATTTTCCTGATCTTCAGTCTATATCACTTTGGGTCCATGGATGGGCCAGAGGTCACCCTTTTGGCATCTTGAGTATTTTCTTTGAGTGGGTATCATCTAGAATTGTTGAGATGATATCGACTTCAAAACCTTTATTTATGTCTGCACTTATTTCTTGAATGCGATTAAACAAATATGAAGACCGAGTCCTTACCCCCCACACTTGCACCCATTGTTACAGGAATGAGGACCATTCATTACTGTCCTAAATCCCTTCACTTCGTATGTAAATCTATAAAGACTATTACTTAGAGAGTCTCTGATACTCCCAGTGTGATGAATAAGCCTCAGAGTAACAAAGGGTAAAGCCCTAATGATCTGATAACCAGAGAGAATTTGCATGTTAATGACTCCTAATGTCGGAGGCAGCGGCGTTACGAGTAGCTGATCACTCGGCCGGTGGAGAATTTCTGCGAAACAAATTAAGAATTTCCATGACGTTCCAGCTTCATCATGAATGAGATATTTACACATTCCTTGATTAATGGTGGCTGAGTGTTCTCGTTAATTATCAATGACCATGACTTCTTATGGAAGGATCTTGCCATAAACTTGATTTTGATCGGTGACAGGAATTCTTTAAAGGGATGGTTTATTGTTTATTAATGTTCTTATGCCTCACTAGGAAATTCTGAGCTATTAGAGGGGTCTTCTGTTCCCAATCTGCATTTCTTGGCCAGAGTGGACAGTGACTGTGCTGAGCAGGGCTGTGGAGTCTGTAAGCCACACATCAGAATCCTCAATTTCACTGAATCCGACTCCACTCAAAATGGGCACTGACTCCACAACCATGGCTGGGGAGTCAGTAAGCCAAACATTCGACTCCGACTCCACCAAAATGGGCACTGACTCCACAACCATGGCTGTAGAGTCAGTAAGCCAAACATCCGACTCAGTCTCCACCAAAATGGGCATCGGCTCCACAACCATGGCTGTAGAGTCAGTAAGCCAAACATCCGACTCAGTCTCCACCAAAATGGGCACCGACTCCACAACCATAGCTGGGGAGTCAGTAAGCCAAACATTCGACTCCGACTCCACCAAAATGGGCACTGACTCCACAACCATAGCTGGGGAGTCAGTAAGCCAAACATCCGACTCAGACTCCACCAAAATGGGCACTGACTCCACAACCATGGCTGTAGAGTCAGTAAGCCAAACATCCGACTCAGTCTCCCCAAAATGGGCATCGGCTCCACAACCATGGCTGTAGAGTCAGTAAGCCAAACATCCGACTCAGTCTCCACCAAAATGGGCACCGACTCCACAACCATAGCTGGGGAGTCAGTAAGCCAAACATTCGACTCCGACTCCACCAAAATGGGCACTGACTCCACAACCATAGCTGGGGAGTCAGTAAGCCAAACATTCGACTCCGACTCCACCAAAATGGGCGCCGACTCCACAACCATGGCTGTAGAGTCAGTAAGCCAAACATCCGACTCAGACTCCTCCAAAATGGGCTTCAACTCCACAACCCTGACGCTGAGTGCCCCATTTGGGGACCTGTCCTGCATTGCTTAAATGGGGAAAGCCAATTGGCAAAACAGTGAATTTCTATCCCTTACAGCTCACTCTTATCTCCGTTTCACACTTCCTCCATGGGGCTGTCGAAAAATGGAGTGGCGGTCAAGCATATTCTAATGGGAATAAACTTGCCCCCTTTTGTCAATCAGTATGTGTCCCAGTTGTTGGACTTCCACTGATTTTGAGGATAGTTGATAACTTGCTTTCGCCAGACAATCTTTGAGGGTTTTCCCAGGACTTTCATATTTAATCATCTTTGTGTAGGATAGATCATTAATATCAAGTTGTGATGATTTGACTCCCGATTTCTCTAACGATTGGCTGGTTGAAGGGACTGCTGCACATTGATATTGGCAGAGCTCCTAACACTGTTTTGTGGCCATGAGTGGTACTGCAACTCCTGTTTATTCAAGGAATAACCTCACCGCTGTTGTGGTCTGATACACACAGGGTGTTATGGAGTAGCCACACAGTCAAAATCCATGTGATCAGATAGGAAGGACCTATTTTACATTCCATACTATCCACTAGTTACATCCTTGCGCTATCGCTCATCCCAATGCTCCAGAATGAGTCATACCTGTACCTGGCCAGTGTCATTGTGCCTACCCTACAGAACCCCATATATATTGGGATTGTATATTCAGGGCAAAATCTAACTTTCATATATACTGACCAAATCTCGATCTTTTTTGGGTGTTTTCTGGCCTCCAATATTCAGCTTCTACTGCTATAAAGCTGTTGGGGGTCATATATCCATCATGTTGTCTCAGCTTTTTGAATAGATCCAGAGGTTCTCACCTCTATATAATGTCTTCTACAGATATCCTCCTTGTTTTAGGAAGTTCATGATCTTATAAGGTCACCTCCGATGCTGTCCTTTCCTGTATATGGGGTCCTGCAAAAAGTAGGATCCCACGGACAGGAAAAACCAGCCTAAGCAGTATTTGTTTCTGGCCTGCTAACTGGTCACACTCCAGATTCCACTTAACATACAAGTATTTTGTATGCAATAGATCCTTTAGTAATGTAACTGATCCATTTTATGACGTGGAGCCTTTTTTGGCCATTCAATATGTAGTGGTTACTTTTTACTTGCAGAACCGGTTTTCACCACTTTGCTTAGCGCTGATCTTTTTCATTGACTGCAATGCAACAGCGCCAACATCTAAAAATCATGAGTCTACAAACTTTTTTTTCAGGAATATTTATTTGATGTTTTTTTTTTTTTTTTAACTTTTAATCAATATTTTGCGTAATTCAAGAACCTTTAATAAAAACTTACATAGAAAAAGGGGTGAGAAGTAATTTTCAGCATCCACACTTTCCTCTGTGGTTTCGTTTTCCTTGCTTTATGGAAGATCTGAATTCTCCGTTGTGATCTGTAGACCGTACCGTGATATCCATGAGAAAATCCCAGTGAGTCGGGTCTCTGTTTGGGTTAAAACAGCTCAAAGTTGTGGTCAGATGAGTAGCGTCGTGGCAGTAATTAATATCCCCCGATGAGTACTTACAGATGAGTCCAGATTGCTTTTGCCAGGAGAGATTTGGCGGCTCTTAAATTCTGGCCTCTTAATTTACATAATCTCCTTTTGAAGTTTCTAATCCCTCTTTTTTTTTCCTTCCCCGTAGTTTAACATTCACAACTTTCTCTTCTGATTCCTGGTAGGTTTTGTGCAATGATAAATCTCATGTCCTGTCCTACATTAGGATACATACAGTATTTTCCGCACTATAAGGCACACCGGATTATAAGGCGCACCATCAAAAGGGCCTTCTAAGTAGTCTTGGTCCACATTATAAGGCGCACTGGATTATAAGGCTCACCTTATTACCATAATAAAACAAAGCTCAGACCCCCCATCATCCTCCACTATACCTCTGTAGCCCTACCATCCTCCACTATCCTTCTGTAGCCCCCATCATCCTCCACTTTCCTTCCTGTATAGCCCCCATCATCCTGCACTATCCCTGTGTAGCCCCCCCATCATCCTCCACTATCCTTCTGTAGCCCCCCCATCATCTCCACTACCCTCTTAGCCCCATCATCCTCCACTATCCCTCTGTAGCCCCCCATCATCCTCCACTATCCTTCTGTAGCCCCCATCATCCTTCACTATCCTTCTGTAGCCCCCCCATCATCCTCCACCCACACCCACACACACACACACACACACCGTGTTTCCCTGCTGTCCGGCGCCCACCGCTGTATTCAGTATGCTGCATTTTCTTATTTCAAAACCGGGCCAGCAGCCGCGCTGCTCACAGCACAGGAGCCCTGAGCCCAATCACAGCGCAGGAGCCCTAAGCCAATCAACAGCGCAGGAACCGCGAGCCAATCAGAGGCTATGGACTGACGTCAGCTGGCCTTGGATTGGCTCACGGTTCCTGCGCTGTGATTGGCACAAGGCTTCTGGGGGAGATCGGCACACAGCTCTGGAGCTGTGATTGGCTGATGGGCTCCTGGGCTGTGAGCGGCGCGGCTGCTGGCATACAGTGATGCTGAATACAGCAGCGAGCACCGGAGAGCGGGGACGGCGGGATGAGTCACACATGCATGCCCCGGTCGGTGTGATCTGTGACATGCTGATCAGGTATGCCTTATTTTCTGGGGGGTGCCTTTATAGTTGCAGGCACATGGCACCCCCTAGCATGCATCATTTTCTGGGAAAAAAACGTATATAAGGTGCACTGCACTATAAGGCGCACTTTTGATTTCTAAGAAAATCTTAGTTTTTTAGGTGCGCCTTATAGTGCAGAAAATACGATAATATGAATGAATTGGAGCTGATCATCAGGACCTGGGAGCTTCCAATGCTCAATGATTGGTAGGGGCGTTGGGTATTGGACCTCCACTAATCTGATATTGATGACCTATCCTGAAGATAGATCCTCGTTTTGTAGTGGAATACCCCTTTAAGCCCTTACTGGCATTTTTGTGCATTACTTGGAATTGTGTAATACTCCTTTTCCTCTGCAGAGTCGCTGCAGATTAATAGAACACTTGGAACTTCAGTAGTGAGACAGCCTGGAGTCTGCGCTATTGGATCATCTTATTGTTGGATCTTCTCAAGTTGAAAAAAGCAAAAAGCTCATCTGCTAAAGAAAGTAAACAGTGAAAGCTTCCACCCAATTCCTGCAAGTAGAGATCTTACAATAGCTGCAAGGGTTGGAATCACGCCGGGCCCTTGAACCTAGGGGGCCCCAAAAGTCCCTTTAGCCTATAGAAAAAGACTATGACTATCAAAGATTTGCAATAGTTGGGGGCCCCGTTGGAGCTTTCGCATCGGGGCACATGAGCTTTGTTACGTCACTGCTTACAATCCCTAAATAACTGGTTCAGAATTCCATTATCCTAAAGATTGGGAACGAATTATGTGCCTGTGTTTTTACGGCTTACCCGCTCTTATATACAAGTGCGTTCTGTAGGGTCCTCACATGTGACACTGCTGCAATCTATACATTTTATTCTGGGGAGGGAGATCTAGAATGCAGCTTATGTCTATGTTCACGTAAACCAATAGATTACATCTGACATTCACCCTGAAGAAAGAATGAGCTTAAGTGGATCAGTCACAGTGCAAACTGAAATACATTATTATATCACTTTAGACCTGATGGGGGTAGTTGTACTTACTATGAAAATCCATGATAATGTGTAATCAAATATTGATGAGCATTTCAGCTAAAGCCAATCTACTAAAATGCTCTTATGTAATGCCAAAGAGTATTACATATAGTAAGTTTTACTTGGATTTTCAAAGTAAGCACACCAGCCTCATCAGGTTTGATGTGACATACACATTCTATAAAAGCAAAAGGTGGATTTAATAGCAGAATTGACTTTTCACAATGCAAAGTCTGTTGTCAGATCTCATCCACAATGCTGCCAATTGGAAGTTGTATCTGGATGGGAAATCTTCCATGTAAAAGTCCTATGGGAGATCACAGTGTATCAGGTTGATGAGATTTTACCCAAATCTTATAAAAAAAAAACAACCCAAATCTCCAGCATAATAACGATTTGACCTTTGGCATTTCAAGTTTGAAGCACAACAATTTATGCTGCCGATATTAAATGGGCCCCAAATCCACAGCGGTTTTTGCAAGATTGCATGCACAGGGGGATTTTTGACACTAGACACACATTAACAGATCAGCTACATGGACATACCAAAGAAGAGACTCGGCCCAGCATTTGTTTTGAGGGTAATCCACATGCACCTGCACAAGTTTTTGAGGGCCCCGGGCAAAACTGTTTTAGTGGACCCCATTAACACAGACCATGATTCATGAATACAATATAGAAGCTGGGGGCTGTGTATATATAATATAGAGGCTCCAGAGTGGGTTGTATATATAATATTGAGGCTGTGCAGAGCTGTATATATTATCTGCATGTGATGCACATTAGCCATGTGGACAGGTAGAGCTGTAGCTCCGCACTCAGCTGCAAATCTGTGATGGGGCCCTCGCCGTCAGGGCTGCCTGGCACTGATGTGGGCCCTTCGCTGTCAAGGCTGCCTGTCCCTGACAACAAGTGGGCCCCCCCAACTGTCCAGAGCCCTGGCTCTTGCCAGGATGCATCGGGTGCTGACACCAGCCCAGCCCCTGCATGTAGCAGTGCACATTAACTACTCTTCTAGATAAATGCTCAAGTAACACATTGTAATATTGAAAACCAGTTTTGTTCTATATGTTATCTATAGGTTCTGTGGCACTCTGTGATAAATATATTGTGCCAAAGTAAGGGTTTCACCCTGTAATTATACTAAGAAAAGGTAACTTGGCCCTCAGTGTTTGATTTGCTGTGATTTTATTTAAAAGCAAAAACAAGAATCCAGATGTTTTGCCCTACAATTTAGGCCTTCATGAAACACAATACGGGTAGACACAAATACATTTGGTAGATGTGATGTTTTGATCGCCATTATTACATTTATTCAATGTTGTGTGAACAAAAAACGTAATTTTGGCGTTTGGACTTTTTTTTTTTGTTATGCAGTTTACAGATCTGATTAATTGATTTTTATGTCTTGATAGATCAGGCATTTCTGAACGTGGCGATACCAAATGTGTATGTTGTTATATATATATTATATATTATATAATTATATATATATATATATATATAATAACTGTATATATATATATACTGTATATATATAATATATAATTTTTTTTTTTTTTTCAATAGTTGTAATGTCAATGGGGCAAAAGGCTGGGTGATTTGAACTCTTATGGTTTTTTTTTCATATTTTTAACTATTTTTCAATTTTGTTCCCTTTATTTTACACTGCCCTTTAGCACTACATACTCCATTCGCTTCTCCTGTTCAGAGACCTGCTGCTGGCACGTCTGTGAACAGGAGAAATGATCACTTTCTTTGGATGTCGGTGCTCTTCGTGCATTCATAGGGAGTGATTCAGGACAGCATCTGGGGTCATCACAGGACCCCGCACTGTCATGGGAACCCATCAAGGCTTCTTGATCGCTTCGAAACTTCCAATACTGGCTGAAAAGCGCAATCTCGCTGTGGGGCTTTGGATGTCGGCGCTCTCCGAGCATCCATAGGGAGTGATTCAGGACAGCATCTAGGGTCATCACAGGATCCCGCACTGAAATAGGAACCCATCAAGGCTTTTTGATCGCTTCGAGACCTCCAATACTGCTGGAGAACGGCGCAAACTCCGCCACAGTGCTTTGGATCGCTGCAGTGATTGACAGCGTGATCCAATGGGTTAACAACACTGATTAGATCGCTGGTCCGATTGTGCTGTTGCCTATACATGTCAGCTGATCAGATCAGCTGACATGAGTGGGGGATGATGCGAGCTCAGCATGTGAGCTCATATCAGAGGGCGGGACAAGGGCATAATATTATGCCCTTGGTCGTGAAGGGGATAAATAAAATCACAGCATATCAAAGTTACTTTTTTGGCTGCTACGTGTGTGTTACGCAGTATTGTTGGGGCGAACGCTAGAAAAATTCTAGATCTGTTGGTTTGGTTGGGAGTTCCTGCACTTTCCCCATGTCCTATCTTATATCTTCTGACAGGTGTCCCAATACTAAGCTCCGAAATCTTACGATTTTTTCTAACCGGAGAGATGTTCCCAGTAGCGACCAGCATTAGTATTACTTATTGTTGGATGTGACTAGAGAAAGTGACGGACAGCTGGATATAAACATGAAGTATTGCCAGGTTATCAGTCTGCATTATCTATGTCTTTTACTGTAAAGTGTTATGAAAAAGTGAAATTTCCTGTTTTTGGAGCCTTATTTAACTCTCCAGTAATTTCCCACAGTATGACAGGTAGATTGTAATCTTCTTTTTCTGTGACTCCTTTGTGTCTTCATTCACACTCGTGTTGTTTTTTGCTGTAGAAGACGTCGGCCCTTCATACGCTCTCTTCACGTTGGTGGGCTGCTGCATATCCACAGAAGCCAATCTAATCAAACCGAGCTGCAGCATAATTCTGGGTTAGGGATAGTGCACCGGTGTGAGTTTCCGGGATTAACTAGTTGATTTCCTATTATCAGTAGACAAAAAATACCTGACCTGCAGTCACTGACTATAGCTGGAGCTGAGCCAATTAACCAGCCAGAATATAATGAGTTGGTAATATTTAGCCAAAGATGGCGACAGCAACTTTGAAGGCATTGATTGTGGCCGGCATAGTTGTCATTTGACTTATTTATGGTATGTTGTTCTTGCTGTAAAGTAAGATGAGCGTGCACTACCATGCTCGGGTGCTCGATACTTGTAACAAGCAGGTCAGATGCTCAGATGGGCGCAACTCATGTACTGAGTATGATAGTCAATGGGGAACTCATTCATTTTTCCTTAAGATTTCCCCTAAAAATGCTCGAGTTCCCCATTGACTTCCATTGTACTCAGTACATGAGTTGTGCACATCCGAACATCCACCTGCTTGTTATGACTGCTGAGCACCCTTGCATGGCAGTGCCCGCTCATCACTATATATATATATATATATATATAAGCCCTCCACACTCTTTGTGCTGGTGGGCTAGTGCTTATGTACAGCAGCCAATCTGAGCAAACCCAGCTGTAGTGGAAAAAATGGGTAATTGACAGAGCAGCGAGGGACAGCTTGTAGATATTTGACAATTTCTCGGTTTTGTTCTGTTTATAGCTGTATAATATTGGCGCAGAGTCAATCAGACATTGGTTAAATATTACCTACTGACTGTTTTCTTAAAGCTAGCCACTTTTAAAGGGAATCTGTCAGCAGGTGTTTGCTATGTAAGCTGTGGACAGCATGCTGCAGGAGTTGAAAAACAAAAAGCAACTGTGCTTCTCTTATCTAGGTGTGAGCTATTGTGTACCTAAACTAAAGGGTTTAGTATCTTGTGATTAGCATTACAGGACTTGAAACATTGCAGTCAGACACACCCCCTGCTGCAACTGTGCATTGACTGTGATGTGTCAGTTTCTATAGAGAGCCTGGTGTGGGCGGGGGCAGCTCTCCCAGCTCTGCTGTGATTGGACAATCTCTATAGAGAGCCTGGTGTGGGCGGGGGCAGCTCTCCCAGCTCTGCTGTGATTGGACAATCTCTATAGAGAGCCTGGTGTGGGCGGGGGCAGCTCTCCCAGCTCTGCTGTGATTGGACAATCTCTATAGAGAGCCTGGTGTGGGCGGGGGCAGCCCTCCCAGCTCTGCTGTGATTGGACAATCTCTATAGAGAGCCTGGTGTGGGCGGGGGCAGCCCTCCCAGCTCTGCTGTGATTGGACAATCTCTATAGAGAGCCTGGTGTGGGTGGGGGCAGCTCTCCCAGCTCTGCTGTGATTGGACAATCTCTATAGAGAGCCTGGTGTGGGCGGGGGCAGCTCTCCCAGCTCTGCTGTGATTGGACAATCTCTATAGAGAGCCAGGTGTGGGCGGGGGCAGCTCTCCCAGCTCTGCTGTGATTGGACAATCTCTATAGAGAGCCTGGTGTGGGCGGGGGCAGCTCTCCCAGCTCTGCTGTGATTGGACAATCTCTATAGAGAGCCTGGTGTGGGCGGGGGCAGCTCTCCCTGCTCTGCTGTGATTGGACAATCTCTATAGAGAGCCTGGTGTGGGCGGGGGCACCTCTGCCAGCTCTGCTGTGATTGGACAATCTCTATAGAGAGCCTGGTGTGGGCGGGGGCAGCTCTCCCAGCTCTGCTGTGATTGGACAATCTCTATAGAGAGCCTGGTGTGAGCGGGGGCAGCTCCCCCAGCTCTGCTGTGATTGGACAATCTCTATAGAGAGCCTGGTGTGAGCGGGGGCAGCTCCCCCAGCTCTGCTGTGATTGGACAATCTCTATAGAGAGCCAGGTGTGGGCGGGGGCAGCTCTCCCAGCTCTGCTGTGATTGGACAATCTCTATAGAGAGCCTGGTGTGGGCGGGGGCAGCTCTCCCAGCTCTGCTGTGATTGGACAATCTCTATAGAGAGCCTGGTGTGGGCGGGGGCAGCTCTCCCTGCTCTGCTGTGATTGGACAATCTCTATAGAGAGCCTGGTGTGGGCAGGGGCAGCCCTCCCAGCTCTGCTGTGATTGGACAATCTCTATAGAGAGCCTGGTGTGGGCGGGGGCACCTCTCCCAGCTCTGCTGTGATTGGACAATCTCTATAGAGAGCCTGGTGTGAGCGGGGGCAGCTCCCCCAGCTCTGCTGTGATTGGACAATCTCTATAGAGAGCCTGGTGTGAGCGGGGGCAGCTCCCCCAGCTCTGCTGTGATTGGACAATCTCTATAGAGAGCCTGGTGTGGGGGCGGGGGCAGCTCTCCCAGCTCTGCTGTGATTGGACAATCTCTATAGAGAGCCTGGTGTGTGCGGGGGCAGCTCTCCCAGCTCTGCTGTGATTGGACAATCTCTATAGAGAGCCTGGTGTGGGCGGGGGCAGCTCTCCCAGCTCTGCTGTGATTGGACAATCTCTATAGAGAGCCTAGTGTGGGGGGGGCAGCTCTCCCAGCTCTGCTGTGATTGGACAATCTCTATAGAGAGCCTGGTGTGGGCGGGGGCAGCTCTCCCTGCTCTGCTGTGATTGGACAATCTCTATAGAGAGCCTGGTGTGGGCGGGGGCACCTCTGCCAGCTCTGCTGTGATTGGACAATCTCTATAGAGAGCCTGGTGTGAGCGGGGGCAGCTCCCCCAGCTCTGCTGTGATTGGACAATCTCTATAGAGAGCCTGGTGTGGGGGCGGGGGCAGCTCTCACCAGCTCTGCTGTGATTGGACAATCTCTATAGAGAGCCTGGTGTGGCGGGGGCAGCTCTCCCAGCTCTGCTGTGATTGGACAATCTCTATAGAGAGCCTGGTGTGGGGGGGGGGGGCAGCTCTCCCTGCTCTGCTGTGATTGGACAATCTCTATAGAAAGCCTGGTGTGGGCGGGGGCAGCTCCCCCCAGCTCTGCTGTGATTGGACAATCTCTATAGAGAGCCTGGTGTGAGCGGGGGCAGCTCCCCAGCTCTGCTGTGATTGGACAATCTCTATAGAGAGCCTGGTGTGAGCGGGGGCAGCTCTCCCAGCTCTGCTGTGATTGGACAATCTCTATAGAGAGCCTGGTGTGTGCGGGGGCAGCTCTCCCAGCTCTGCTGTGATTGGACAATCTCTATAGAGAGCCTGGTGTGGGCGGGGGCAGCTCTCCCAGCTCTGCTGTGATTGGACAATCTCTATAGAGAGCCTGGTGTGGGCGGGGGCAGCTCTCCAGCTCTGCTGTGATTGGACAATCTCTATAGAGAGCCTGGTGTGGGCGGGGGCAGCTCTCCCAGCTCTGCTGTGATTGGACAATCTCTATAGAGAGCCTGGTGTGGGCGGGGGCAGCTCTCCCAGCTCTGCTGTGATTGGACAATCTCTATAGAGAGCCTGGTGTGGGCGGGGCAGCTCTCCAGCTCTGCTGTGATTGGACAATCTCTATAGAGAGCCTGGTGTGGGCGGGGGCAGCTCTCCCAGCTCTGCTGTGATTGGACAATCTCTATAGAGAGCCTGGTGTGGGCGGGGGCAGCTCTCCCAGCTCTGCTGTGTCCCTGAAAATAAATTCTTTGATTGTGAGAGAATGGATGCAGCCGGTAATCTGATACATCGTTTGGATTCAGGGTCTCATTGCTTACGTTATGTTGATGTCAAATGAAGTAGCAAGAATCTGCTGACAGATTCCCTTTAACTATTGCTATTGACTGTATACCTAAAGCTAGCCACTGACTTTTGAGACCTCATTTTTAGATTGATTAAGTTGTAATATATCTCCTTATTTCATTTTATTTTTTGCTGTCCATGAATTCAGCCCTCCATGCTCTTCCTTCATGCTGGGGGGGGCTTCTGTTCAGAAACTGGAGCCAATCTGAACAAACCGAGCTGCAGTGGGTTAGGGACAAAGCAGCAGATTAGTAGATTTTATTACAATTTACTTATGTTGCCGTCATGGATTTACCGTATAATATTGAGCCTGAGCCAAGAAGAGAACATTAAGGAACTTATCAGTAGTTAATATTTAGCCAAAGTTAGAGACTTTAGTAGTAAAAGTACAGAATTAGTTGTGATTTGTCTTTTCTTCTTCTTTCATCCTGGCTGTATAGATAGTCGTCCCTCCATGCTCTGCTATCACGGTGGTGGGCCTCCATGCTATCCACTGCTCCTGTTTATCACGGTGTGGGCTCCTTAGGCCAGCCAATCTGAGCAAACTGAGCTGCAGCATAAGCTAAGGGTTAGGGACAAAGCATCATTCTGAGAGTCTGATGAGACCACGAGTAGACTTACTACTATTAATGGGCAATAAGCACTGATATTAGCTGTGTAACATTGGAGGATACTACAAGAAAATGATCAGTAGGTGATATTTAACCATAGGCAATGATGCCAACGTGTAAGAGCTCAGGTGTAGATTGGTTTAGATATCATTTGTCTTTACCATTCAGTCTCTGTCCAGCTTTTCATACAGGATCACCATGCCGGTGGGCTGCTGCTTGTTCATGGCAGCCTGTCAGAACAGACCGAGCTGCAGTATGAACAGTAGCCTACAACTAATAGACAATTTACCTTTGTTTCAGTCACTCATTTTATAGCTGTAAAATATTGGAACAGATCTGGGCTATAATCAGTAGGTAATATTTAACCAAAGTTGGCGACTTCGATAAAACTTTGATTGTTTTAATTACTGCTGAAGCCGGTGTGTGGGTGGTAGTGCGGCGGCAAGTTCTAGTCCATGATATAACGACCATCCCTCCTCCATGATCAATCCCCTTAGTTATTTTAAAAGATTTTTCTAATAAAACCCTTTGTGCCGCTCTTCCTTCTTGCTGAGTAAGCGGAGCTAGAGCGTTACCGTTGCCGCGCTGATTCTAAATGATTTGTGGAATTGGCGCGGTATCACGTCCCGGGAACAGTCTGGGTCTAGGTTTAGCTGCAGATGTTGCCGCAGGCATCTCAACGCTGCCGTCCTCTGTATTCCCGGCTGCATTTAGTGAATAATTAAATACACAATTTGACAATGATGCCGTCCCTGCCAAGGCGCCACGCTCACCGCAGGGGGCTGGCACTGACTATAGTACCCCAGGCCAAGACGTGATGCCTGTCAGTCAGCCATTATCGTCTGTGAAATAGATTTCCTGTGCCCAATCAGCAATGGGTAACGTTTAAAGGAGACCCGGGAACTTGTGACTATAGCTGTCATCCTACTAAAGGGGCTCAACGCTTATAACGAGCCCTACTGTTCTATGAAAGTAAACTAATCACACAGTGCTCCCCTGCTGGGATGATCATTGATCAGTCATAATCCTTGGGGATACCTGGCAGTAATGTTTGTCACCCTGCAGTGCCTCCAGGTGGAATTGAGTATTACACAGGTCTTGTTCAACTCATTAGGCTGCCTGTACTAAGCAGGACTGGACAGGTCCTCCAGAGAGAGATGCGACTACTCACTTTATTAACCCAGAATTCCCTAATGGGGCACATGAGAATTTTGTAAGCTAGACAACCCCTTTAAATGAATGACAATATATGCTATCCCCTTATATCGCCTACAAAGACTGACTTTCTCTGGACGACCTAGCAGGTCCCTACATTGTAGGCAGCCCCGTTATTTCATATGCCACATGTTCTGCTTGGTTTATCCTTTGGGGGCGCAGTAAAAAAAGAGCTTTTACTAGCAGATTTTTCTGGTAAGGGTGGATTATTTGACAGGAGATGAGATATATTCTTAGTTCTACTTATTTGAAGGGTCGTGAAACGATGAACTAAATGTTAATTTTCCTGCATTTCTTGTAGGATGTCAACACTGGCGGTGAAGGGAGCGAGTTTACAGACAGCGGCATCGATGCAGCCACCACCGACACAGACTTTATGTCGAGACGCTCCAATGCCACCACATCCAGTTACTCGCCCGCAACGAGCCGCATCTTCATTGGAAGTGACAGCGGCAGCAGCTCAGGAGACGTCCTCCGCCAAGGAGTGTACGAGAACTTCCGCCGGGAGCTGGAGTTGAGCAGCTCCAATCGGGAGAACTTGGAAGAGGCCGGTTCTGCGCTGAGCGACGAACAAAGCAGCGGTACTTTAAGCTCCCCGGGCCAGTCTGACATTCTCCTGACAGCAGCCCAAGGGACGGTGCGGAAAGCCGGGGCGCTGGCTGTCAAAAACTTCCTGGTGCACAAGAAAAATAAGAAGGTGGAGTCTGCCACCCGCAGGAAGTGGAAGCATTACTGGGTCTCTTTAAAAGGTAAGAGGCAAGAACCTCAACACTTCATTTATGCCAAAAAAACAATCACAATAAGCTGTAATACAAGTAGATTTCTTATCTTTTATCTTCAGGAGCACTGTGCTCCACTCCTCTGCTCTTGGCTCCCTGCCAGGGCCGGTGCACTCCTGATTGACAGTTCAGACCACTGGCACGATTCTTCCGCTGGTTTGACCTATGCACTCTCCAGTGATCGGCCAGCTTCAGACCGGCGCATACAAGCATGTTACTCCATGCTTAAGAGACTGGCCACCTCCAATAGACTGCAGTAAACTAGATTATTAATGATCCATCTATTGTTGAGAATGGATTCTCCTGCTTCCTTTGGCCTCAGGTTAACAGAGCAGCTCTTTCTCTTCCACTCCGCTCTGCTGGCCAGCTCAGGTGATGATTCTCCTAAATCCTTTGACCTCAGATTATTACAGCAGCTCTTTCTCTTCCTCTCTGCTTTGTTGGTCAGCTCAGTTGAAAATTCTCCTGATTCCTTGGACCTCAGGTCAACAGAGTAGCTCTTTCTCTTCCGCTCCCCTCTGCTCTGTTGGCCAGCTTAGGTGATGATTCTCCTGATTCCTTTGACCTCATCTCAACAGAGTAGCCCTTTCTCTTCTTTTCTGTTGATGGGTTGTCACTGCCGATTTCCTGCTGATTTACTGCTGGCTCCTCATATTTAGGCAGCGGGGAGCCGGTTGTCCATTCAGCATGAAGTCAGCAGTGTCATCTCATCCAAAGAGCCAAACAGAAGAGAAAGAGCTGCTCTGTGGAACTGAGGTCAAAGGAAACAGGAAATTCGCCACTTGAGGCAGCAGTAGATCATCACTGAACAGAACAGGCAGGAAGTCCCAGATGACCCCTTTAAGCATTGTTCCTTAGCAGCCAGGCTCTGACTCAGAGCTAAATTTGCAGTGTGCTGCTATATAAGCAGATTTAAAGGATTTGTATAGCTTTAGTTGTGTATAACATTTGAAAAATAAACAGCCAATAAATTAGAATTACAAAAGACGCACCAATCTCAAGATAGTATCGGGTCCCAGCAGCTTCACTTCCGGCTTGGATTTGAGCAATCCGAGGGACATGTTATTGGTGATCTGTTTATGGGAGCTAAGCCAGCCCCCATTTCTAAGTTTGAGAAGGAGGCTGGCTACCCCTGTCACTTGCTTATTGTCATGGCTCTATGCTTAGCTTGTGGACCAGATACTTTACATATGTCAGTGCATACTTTATAAACATTTGCTGTCTCCCTCATACATCCTCCTCCCGTACTGGACATGTGGACTTCATCTAGACATAGCGATCCCTCAGTCTTGGCGTTCACCTCTGGACGCTGTAGACTTGACGTCACGCTTTAGCGTTTCACATGGGAGCGGTTACATATTGTGATGGATCCTCCCCGGGTTTTCATGATTTTAGGGTGTGATGAGTGTTTCTTCTCAGGGTTGGGATGATACAGCTCCATGATAAGCAGGTCCTCCCATCTGACAGCGTGGAAGGGCTTTGTAAAGTCAGTGCATTATCCGGAGGCAGCAAAGTCAGAGAGTTCAGAAGCGCTGTGCACACGCTGTTGTTTTTCCTTGCAGATTTGGTACAGAGTTCTTTTTTTCTGCTGGAAATCTGCAAGGAAAAAATAAATCCGCGTGTGCACAGCGCTTCTGAACTCTCAGACTTTGCTGGCTTCACAATATACCTGCTGTTATTATACAAACTTCTCAAGATACGCAGTATAAGAAAAAAGTAATAAAAAATGTAGCATGCCCACAAAACCCTAAAGAGGAAGGGGAGCAATTTTCTAGTCGTTGGTACTGCAAGAGGGTCGATCATTCGAGGTGATTTTCATTTGTTTTGTCATCTCATTTCCAGGGTGTACTCTCTTCTTCTATGAAAGTGACAGCCGCTCTGGCATAGACAACAACAGTATCCCGAAGCACGCCGTGTGGGTGGAGAACAGCATCGTACAGGCGGTGCCGGAGCATCCAAAGAAAGACTTTGTATTCTGTCTCAGCAACTCCCTCGGTGATGCCTTTCTCTTTCAGGTTGGTGCAACCATTCAGTATTGATCCAGAGAATGTTAAAGGGTTTATCCCATGAACAAAGGTCATTTTAATAAATAAATCTTGGAATAAGTATAATTTTCTCATTGGAGGTTTAAAAAAAAAAAAAAAAGTTCCTGTGCTGGATAATCTTGTATAGGTGTCCTGGTTAATGGATGTGTCTACCATAAAGGGACATGGTCTGATCACCTCTCCTGTGCTGAGATAATCTTGATATAGTGTCCTCTAGTCTGTGTAATGGCGTGTCTGACCATACAGGGATATGGTCTGATCAACACATCTCCTGTGCTGAGATAATCTTATATATGTGTCCCTGTTATTACTGTGTAATGGCTGTGTCTGACCGTACAGGGACATGGTCTAATCACATCTCCTTGACTGAGATAATCTTATATGTGTCCCTGCTATGTACTGTGTAATGGATGTGTCTGACCATACAGGGACATGGTCTGATCATACCACATCTCCTGTGCTGAGATAATCTTATATATGTGTCCCTGCTATGTACTGTGTAATGGTCGTGTCTGACCGTACAGGGACATGGTCTGATCACATCTCTGTGCTGAGATAATTTATATGTGTGTCCCTGCTATGTACTGTGTAATGGATGTGTCCCTGACCGTACAGGACACATCCATTCCAGTACATGAGAACACTATATAGTTATCCTGCAATGAGATGTGTAATGGGATGTCCTGTAGGTCAGACTCCATTACAGTACATAGCAGGACACATATTAAATTATCTCATGCACCGGAGATGTGGTATGATCAGACCATGTCCCTGTATGGTCAGACCATCCATTACACAGTACATAGCAGGACACATATATAAGATTATCTCGCACAGGAGATGTGGTATGATCAGACCATGTCCCTGTATGGTCAGACATCATCCATTACACAGTAATAGCAGGACACATATATAAGATTATCTCAGCACAGGAGATGTGGTATGATCAGACCATGTCCCTGTATGGTCAGACTCATCCATTACACAGTAGATAGCAGGACACATATATAAGATTATCTCAGCACAGGAGATGTGGTATGATCAGACCATGTCCCTTATGGTTTAGACTCATCCATTACGCAGTAATATCAGGGACACATATATAAGATTATCTCAGCACAGGAGATGTGGTATAGATCAGACCATGTCCCTCTATGGTTAGACACATCCATTACGCAGTACATAGCAGGGACACATATATAAGATTATCTCAGCACAGGAGATGTGGTATGATCAGACCATGTCCCTCTATGGTTAGACACATCCATTACACAGTACATAGCAGGGACACATATATAAGATTATCTCAGCACAGGAGATGTGGTATGATCAGACATGTCCCTGTACAGTCAGACACATCCATTACACAGTACATAGCAGGGACACATATATAAAATAATAATTTTAGCACATGACGTGTTTTTTTTTTTGTTAACATCCAATTGTGGAAATTATTATTATGCCAAGATCTATTGATTAAAATGAACTTAGTTCATGGGACAACCCATTTAATATTCTTCTTTTTCGCCCAGTTACATGTATCCACCATACTTGTTGGATTAAAATAATTCTCAGCAGTTTCCTAAATCTATATAAAAAAGGTGATTGTAGAACAAGCCCTCACTCTTTAATACAAATATCTCAGTACAATGGAGCCAGTGCGTGTCAGTAATAGCCGGTCCCCGAGCTCCGGCCCTGCCTCCTCCTACACATAGATAATAGAAGGGTTCTCCTCTCCTTTCGGTGACCTGTAGGTTACAGCACATTCAGGTCCGGGAAATGCATGTAGGCAGTTTTGGGAACAGTCCTGAGTCACACCAGTTCCCAGATTGAGTTTTATCCTTTTGCTTGAGTCGTCCAAGGTCACGTCGCAGCGTTTGAGGTTTCCGCACCTCTCACACTCTGGAGAGATTTCACATTCCTTTGGTAGTTTTTGGAGGGTTTCTTATCATCCTTTTCCTATAAATAGGAAATGCAGTCCTTTATGGGATTCCCAAATGTTGGCTCGTTGCTTAGTCAATGCTCTCCAGACCTACATCAGTTTCACCTGCAAGAACCAAGTGTACATCAAAGAGCAATCCAAAGCCTTCCGAATCTCTCTCCAGTCCTGGTTTTGGCTTAAAAATACCGATATAAAATATTGACCAAAAACTGAACGTGTGAACATAGCTTGACTCTTAGATTGGTTCTTAAGCCTCGTGCCGCTCACTTGTGTCCAGTGATGGAGATGGCATCGTCAAATGAAGGTATTGAGCAACCGCCATATGATGGAGAATTGATGTTCACACTGTAAACACAGCGGACGACCTCCAGATAGATCGTTGGATTGTTACAAGCGTCTGGACATTACACTTCAAAGGGGGCATTACATTCCAAATAAAGATCTTCACAGACATTAACCTCCTGATATTCTGGGAAACAGATGGATCCATCAAAAGAAAGTAGAAGATGAGCTCCAGAAGCGAGGATCGTTACCGTTAACGTGATGATTTATAAGAACCAATCAGGGACCTGCCCCGCAGCATTAAGCCCCGCCTTCATGACTCTTTACAGATCTGTACGTCCTGTGCCCTATCATCCTGCTAACGGGGGTGGTGTACCAATTAGAAAACATTATAGTCTGCTCCTTTCATCCTGAAGTGGCTGATTTCCATGAGTATTGAGAGAAAATTAGGGTAAAATAGTCTCTTGATTAGTGTCCATTGTCTGATGTGAATGAATGGAGTTGACTTGGGACATCGGCTGCCACCATACCGGGCAGGTGCCGCTGTATTATACAGCAAGCCCCCACCACTAACAGCAGAGATCAGAGCTAGCTTCAGTCACTGCTGTTTATCCAAGCAAACGCCGCTACCACTGACAACAGTATCTAAATACAGGAACTGGATCAAAGTAGTGGAGAAAAGCCTACAGAAGCCACTGCTTTTCCATTTAACTGTATTTAAATAGCACAGTTGCCTGGTACAATTGTTTTGGGGGCCTATTGGGCCCCTAAAATGTGATCCCGGGGAATAAATGGAAAGCATATGATAGCTAGGGGCCTAATAATGGTACCTGTCTCACCACATAGGTGATCCTACTAAGTCTAAACTTTGAGTGGCTTCACAGAGATCAACACTTGTAGGTTCTAATTCCCCAGGGGAACTAAAGAATAAGCTAAAAATTCATAACACCGTTGGAGTGGAGCTTTAAATCTAAGCCCCCTGCCCCCTTATACCCACTTTTCGGCAGCTTCATCTTCTATCTCCGCAGGTCTGGTTGGTCTCCTGTGATTTGTGAACGGCCGGTAGATCCAGAGTTTCATGGGACGCCCTGAAGGTCACAACTCTATACAAGTCTGTGGGGGCCTCGTCCTGGCCCTCATAGAGGTGCATTGAGCACTTGTGATGTAACTCCTGACTTCTAGTCAGTCACATGTTACAGGCACAAGATGGTACCGCAGGAGCAGAGAGGTGACGGTAAAAGGTGAACTGAACTTGTCAGCCACTTCAGATCTGAACCTTCGTTTTCCCCCATGAAGAAAAAAAAATAACGTTGAAATGTTGCTTCAATGAAGAAATTTTGTATTATTGTACAAAGGAATGACAGGATTTTTTGTCACCTCTCTTCCCTCTACAACACCCCAAAAAATGCTGTAATCAACAGTTCGCTCACTACCCAAAAACCAAGTCCCCTGCACAATTCCATCAGTCTAAATTTTTTTACCATTAAAATATATTAAAATCAAAATAAAAAAAAAGTATTTTTGATATCGTCATAGTTGTCCGGACCCGGGGCATCTTGTTGCCACGTCATTTTTATCACACAATGAACGTTGTAGGAACAAAACTCCCAAAATAATAACTGGTTTATAGCTATTTTTTCTTACTTTACCTGATAAGTTTTTTACCTTTTTTGGTACAGTATATAGTAACGTAAAGGACTGCCTTTGAAAAGTAAAATTTGTCACATGAAATAAACAAGCCCTAATGTGGCTATGTCAATGGAAAACGAAAAAGGCTACGGCGCTTGGAAGATGGCAGGGAATTAGCAAAGGCTCAAAAGTAAGATGTTGCTTCATCTGGAAGGTGTTGGTAATTGGTGGCCAATTTCTCTGACTCACCTTTAACATCACGCATACCATCAGAATTTTGTATTTTTTATATTCCTTTTCGATATTTACCTCTAAAAGTCCTCACATGCCCTCTAATTCCTCGTAGCGGTGAGTGAGCAGCAGCACCACCACCAGGTCTGAGAGTTTTCAGGTTCAGACAGAATGGAATTGCCAAATCTTCCTCCTCTTCCTTCCTCCTTCCTCCTCCTCCCCTCCTTCTCCTCCCTCCTTATCCTCCCTCCTTCTCCTTCTTCCTGCTCCTTCTTCCTGCTCCTTCTTCCTTCTCAACCTTCCTCCACCTTCTTCCTCCACCTTCTTCCTCCACCTTCTTCATCCACCTTCTTCCTCCACCTTCCTCCTCCTCCACCTTCCTCCTCCTCCACCTTCCTCCTCCTCCACCTTCTTCTTCCTCCACCTTCTTCTTCCTCCACCTTCTTCTTCCTCCACCTTCTTCTTCCTCCTCCCTCCTTCCTCCTCCTCCTCCACCTTCTTCCTCCTCCTCCTCCTTCTTCTTCCTCCTCCCTCCCTCCTTCCTCCTCCCTCCTCCACCTTCTTCCTCTCCCTCCTCCACCTTTTTCCTCCTCCCTCCTCCACCCTCTTCCTCCTCCTCCTCCTTCTTCTTCCTCCTCCACCTTCTTCCTCCTCCTCATTCTTCTTCTTCCTCCTCCTCATTCTTCTTCCTCCTCCTCATTCTTCTTCTTCCTCCTCCTCATTCTTCTTCTTCCTCCTCCTCATTCTTCTTCTTCCTCCTCCTCATTCTTCTTCCTCCTCCTCCTCCTTCTTCTCCTCTTCCTCCTCCTCTTTCTCCTCCTCTTTCTCTTTCTCTTCCTCTCTCTTTCTCTTCCTCTTCCTCCTCTTTCTCTTCCTCTTCCTCCACTTTTTTCCTCATTTTCTTCCTCCTTGTTTTCTTTCCTCCTCATTGTCTTCCTCCTCCTCCTCCTCCTCATTCTTCCTCCTCCTCCTCATTCTTCTTCTTCCTCCTCCTCTTCCTTCCTCCTTCCTCCTCCTCCCTCCTTCTCCTTCTTCCTGCTCCTTCTTCCTTCTCAACCTTCCTCCACCTTCTTCCTCCACCTTCTTCCTCCACCTTCTTCCTCCACCTTCTTCCTCCACCTTCTTCCTCCTCTTCCTTCTTCCTCCTCTTCCTTCTTCCTCCTCTTCCTTCTTCCTCCTCTTCCTTCTTCCTCCTCTTCCTTCTTCCTCCTCCTCATTCTCTTCCTCCTCCTCATTCTTCTTCCTCCTCCTCATTCTTCTTCCTCCTCCTCATTCTTCTTCTCTCCCCTCATTCTTCTTCCTCCTCCTCCTCATTCTTCTTCTTCTTCCTCCTCATTCTTCTTCTTCCTCCTCCTCATTCTTCTTCTTCCTCCTCCTCATTCTTCTTCTTCCTCCTCCTCATTCTTCTTCTTCCTCCTCCTCATTCTTCTTCTTCCTCCTCCTCCTTCTTCTTCTTCCTCCCCTCCTCATTCTTCTTCTTCCTCCTCCTCATTCTTCTTCTTCCTCCTCCTCCTTCTTCTTCTTCCTCCTCCTCATTCTTCTTCTTCCTCCTCCTCATTCTACTTCTTCCTCCTCCTCATTCTTCTTCTTCCTCCTCCTCATTCTTCTTCTTCCTCCTCCTCCTTCTTCCTCGTCGTCATCCTCCTCCTCCTTCTTCCTCGTCGTCATCCTCCTCCTCCTTCTTCCTCGTCGTCATCCTCCTCCTCCTTCTTCCTCGTCGTCATCCTCCTCCTCCTTCTTCCTCGTCGTCATCCTCCTCCTCCTTCTTCCTCGTCGTCATCCTCCTCCTCCTTCTTCCTCGTCGTCATCCTCCTCCTCCTTCTTCCTCGTCGTCATCCTCCTCCTCCTTCTTCCTCGTCGTCATCCTCCTCCTCCTTCTTCCTCGTCGTCATCCTCCTCCTCCTTCTTCCTCTTCCTCCTCCTCTTTCTCCTCCTCTTTCTCTTTCTCTTCCTCCTCTTTCTCTTCCTCTTCCTCCTCTTTCTCTTCCTCTTCCTCCACTTTTTCCTCATTTTCTTCCTCCTTGTTTTCTTCCTCCTCGTTGTCTTCCTCCTCCTCCTCCTCCTCATTCTTCCTCCTCCTCCTCATTCTTCTTCTTCCTCCTCCTCTTCCTTCCTCCTTCCTCCTCCTCCCTCCTTCTCCTTCTTCCTGCTCCTTCTTCCTTCTCAACCTTCCTCCACCTTCTTCCTCCACCTTCTTCCTCCACCTTCTTCCTCCACCTTCTTCCTCCACCTTCTTCCTCCACCTTCTTCCTCCACCTTCTTCCTCCACCTTCTTCCTCCTCTTCCTTCTTCCTCCTCTTCCTTCTTCCTCCTCTTCCTTCTTCCTCCTCCTCATTCTTCTTCCTCCTCCTCATTCTTCTTCCTCCTCCTCATTCTTCTTCCTCCTCCTCATTCTTCTTCCTCTCCCTCATTCTTCTTCCTCCTCCTCCTCATTCTTCTTCTTCTTCCTCCTCATTCTTCTTCTTCCTCCTCCTCATTCTTCTTCTTCCTCCTCCTCATTCTTCTTCTTCCTCCTCCTCATTCTTCTTCTTCCTCCTCCTCATTCTTCTTCTTCCTCCTCCTCCTTCTTCTTCTTCCTCCTCCTCATTCTTCTTCTTCTTCCTCCTCCTCCTTCTTCTTCTTCCTCCTCCTCATTCTTCTTCTTCCTCCTCCTCATTCTACTTCTTCCTCCTCCTCATTCTTCTTCTTCCTCCTCCTCCTTCTTCTTCTTCCTCCTCCTCCTTCTTCCTCGTCGTCATCCTCCTCCTCCTTCTTCCTCGTCGTCATCCTCCTCCTCCTTCTTCCTCGTCGTCATCCTCCTCCTCCTTCTTCCTCGTCGTCATCCTCCTCCTCCTTCTTCCTCGTCGTCATCCTCCTCCTCCTTCTTCCTCGTCGTCATCCTCCTCCTCCTTCTTCCTCGTCGTCATCCTCCTCCTCCTTCTTCCTCGTCGTCATCCTCCTCCTCCTTCTTCCTCGTCGTCATCCTCCTCCTCCTTCTTCCTCGTCGTCATCCTCCTCCTCCTTCTTCCTCGTCGTCATCCTCCTCCTCCTTCTTCCTCGTCGTCATCCTCCTCCTCATCGTCCTCCTTGTTCCTCCTCCCTCCTCCTCCCTCCTCCTTCCTTCCTCCCTCCTCCTTCCTCCTCCTTATTTCTCCTCCTCCTCCTTATTTCTCCTCCTCCTCCTTATTTCTCCTCCTCCTCCTTCTTTCTCCTCCTCCTTCTTCCTCTTCCTCCTCCTCTTTCTCTTCCTCTTTCTTCTCCTCTTTCTCTTCCTCTTCCTCCACTTTTTCCTCATTTTCTTCCTCCTTGTTTTCTTCCTCCTCGTTGTCTTCCTCGTTGTCTTTTCTCCTCCTCCTCGTTGTCCTTTTCTCCTCCTTCTCATTGTCTTTTCTCTTCCTCCTTGTTGTCCTTTTCTCCTCCTTCTCATTGTCTTTTCTCTTCCTCCTTGTTGTCTTTTCTCTTCTTCCTCGTTGTCTTTTCTCCTCCTCCTCGTTGTCTTTTCTCCTCCTCCTCGTTGTCTTTTTCTCCTCCTCCTTGTTGTCTTTTCTCTTGCTTCTCATCTTTTCTCTTCCTCCTCATTGCTTTTTTCTCAGGAAGGATTTCTGGAACGTACATGAAGTGAAATGAAAAGAGAGGAAAAAAAATCCTTGCCTTGGGGGGGCCAAGTTTTGAAGGGATTCCGCCATAAGGAGATTGTGCCGCTCACATCTTTATTTCAAAGTGAGCGGAGGACGAAGGAAACTCCGGCATCACCATGGCAACTGTCACAGCTTGTTTGTTGACTCCATGTTTATGCATTTTTTTTTTTAGCTTTTTCAGTGAATTTTGTTTATATGGTACAGGATTCATAGCGCTGTGTGATTGGCTGTATAACCTAAGTGTTATCTGTAGTCGCAGGCACGCTAGATCCCTAGCATTGAGAATCGGGTGTAGTCCTTGTCTTTTCATTCTCTCCGTTAAATTTATGGTCAGGATCCTTCTCTTTTAGTCTCCTCCAGCTCTTATCTACTGACACATTAGGCACATAACCACTGTGTTTCTATACATCTATACATCTCCCTTTTTTTTCTGTATTCATTTTGATCACCACATGCATGAGATTAAGGCACCTTAAGCCGAAACACGTTGTTTCCATTATAGTGTATATTATTTGGTGGCAATTTGTTTTTAATGAGCTCTAAATAAAGTGGTCATTCTATACCGGAAGGAAAAGCGCTGGAGCATTTTCTGCACTTATTCCTTTTGTCTTCGTGTGACGGACCAAAACAACTTTGTACATCTTGGGGAGAGGGAGAAGATGGCCTTATGGCCCCCAAAAATGTCCAGCAAGGACTTACCGATAGATAAGGGTCAGCTACAGGATCAATTCAACAGCAGTGCAGAGCTTGCTCTGGAAAGGAAGCAGCAAAGAAGTGTCTGGTGCTTTTGTACTCACAATGTGGTCTGCCCTGGTGTCAAGAAGGGCATCAAAGAAAAACATCAAGGACACACAGATCTTCTGCAGGGAGTCTAGAGACTGGACTGGGATAAAGTTATTCTCTCTGATGTAGCCCGTTCAGACTGTTTGGGATACCTCGAAGAATGATTATCTGGTTAAGAGTTTGTGAGCGCTACCATTAGTCCTGTGTCTGCCAACAGTAAACTAAAGTGTTGAAGTGTGGGGGTGTCTCATCCATGGAGGGGGCTCACTCACAATTAACCTAACACAGCCATAAATAAAGAATGAGATCTACATGTCCTCCAAGAGAAACTTCTCCCAACCATACAGGGGCAATCTGGCGATGAAAGATCCTTTTTTTCCTGCATATGGTCAGCAAACTCCCTAGATCTCAATCTCACTGGTAACCTGTGGTCAGTGCTCAAAACGCGTGAGGGCAAGCGAAAACACAAATTGTGATAAACTCACACAGCACTGATTAGACTCCAACGGGTCATAGGACAGGATTTGGTCCAGAAGCTGATATCCAGCTGCCGGGGAAAATTGCAGAAGTTAAAAACTTCTGAAATGCTGATAGTTGTGGTTCAGTAACCATAAAAACATCCGATTACAAGATGTAAATACACTGAAAATCTAAATACACTGAGAAGAACACTGTGTGAAGAGCCACATTTCTAGCAGTCTTAAAAATGGGGCCATTAATGTAATGTATGCACACAGTGACTGCACCAGCAGAATAGTGAGTGCAGCTCTGGAGTATAATACAGGGGGTAACTCAGGATCAGTAATGTAATGTATGTACACAGTGACTGCACCAGCAGAATAGTGAGTGCAGCTTTGGAGTATAATACAGGAGGTAACTCAGGACCAGTAATGTAATGTATGTACACAGTGACTGCACCAGCAGAATAGTGAGTGCCGCTCTGAAGTATAATACAGGAGGTAACTCAGGATCAGTAATGTAATGTATGTACACAGTGACTGCACCAGCAGAATAGTGAGTGCAGCTCTGGAGTATAATACAGGAGGTAACGCAGGATCAGTAATGTAATGTATGTACACAGTGATTGCACCAGCAGAATAGTGAGTGCAGCTCTGGAGGATAAAACAGGAGGTAACTCAGGATCAGTAATGTATGTATACAGTGACTGCACCAGCAGAATAGTGAGTGCAGCTCTGGAGTATAATACAGGAGGTAACTCTGGATCAGTAATGTACCGTATGTACACAGTGACTGCACCAGCAGAATAGTGAGTGCAGCTCTGGAGTATAATACAGGAGGTAACTCTGGATCAGTAATGTAATGTATGTACACAGTGATTGCACCAGCAGAATAGTGAGTGCAGCTCTGGAGTATAATACAGGAGGTAACTCGGGAACAGTAATGTAATGTATGTACACAGTGACTGCACCAGCAGAATAGTGAGTGCAGCTCTGGAGTATAATACAGGAGGTAACTCAGGATCAGTAATGTAATGTATGTACACAGTGACTGCACCAGCAGAATAGTGAGTGCAGCTCTGGAGGATAAAACAGGAGGTAACTCAGGATCAGTAATGTAATGTATGTATACAGTGACTGCACCAGCAGAATAGTGAGTGCAGCTCTGGAGTATAATACAGGAGGTAACTCAGGATCAGTAATGTAATGTATGTACACAGTGACTGCACCAGCAGAATAGTGAGTGCAGCTCTGGAGTATAATACAGGAGGTAACTCAGGATCAGTAATGTAATTTATGTACACAGTGAGTGCAGCTCTGGAGGATAAGACAGGAGGGAACAGTAATGTAATATACGTGTTGTGACTCACATTCCATATGGAATCTATTAACCTGTGTTCAAAGCATTCCTTTTAAGTTTTATTAGTTTTAAAACCTGATCCTTGTTAGCAGTGTGTTCCTCCTTCATGTTCATGTCTAGGTGTGGGCTCTCGTGCAATATCTTGGACCTTTCTTCTTTTCACAATCTCTTAGTTAATTCACAGTATGTTCGTCCATCCAGTTCTCTCTGTTTTCTCTATTCCCATCATCACACTTTACATCTCTCCTCTGGGTGGCCATAGAGCTAATCTGCATCTACAGTAGGGCTGGATCTCTTATTATCCCCTCTGCATTTGAGCCTCTGCAGTTTTTTCCATCCATCTATTATATAATCACGAATGGGTTTTTTTGCCCCTTTTGAGTCCGCTCGCGCTGCGAGTCAATGTCGTCATGTGGATACGACCGAAGCATTGGCCGCGCAGCGGCCATTGCGAGCAGTTCTAAGGCGACTCGCTATGCCCGCACAGCGGGCATGGCGAGTCGCCTTAGCAGCGCGAAGCATTGGCCGCGAAGCGGCCATTGCGAGTCAGAGACTCGCTCTGCTAGAATCCCGATGCACCTGCATCGGGCACCCAGCTAGTGGATCTATAAAGTGAAATGGAACGATTGTCTTTACTAATTGGATCAGTATCTGCTTCATTAACCTCAGAACATGTCCGAATTTTGAGTTGTTTTTGCAGATCAGATTCTGCCATTTGAGTTTGTGGATCTGATAAGTGACATAAGCCGTCCATTATTAATGGATCATTGTGAAGGGCTGTGGAGGAGGAAGCCTTCAGTTCACCTCATTTACTGCTTTTCTTTTAAGGCTGAGGATTAATATGTAAATCTATCAAGGATTGTTCTGCAGGAGGAAATGTTTACCATCATCTGACTCGAATAGTTTGCAAATATTTAGTAACGTTGATTAAGCCTAAATAAACGACTTTGCTCATGTACTGGACTCTACTATTGTACATCCTTTGAAGCTTTACAGGGGACCTGTCAGTTGTGCCTACAGAAACTAATAGTGTGCCTGTGCAGGTCTTAGAAAAACAATAAAAATGATACCTGTCCTGTAGTGATCCCATGCTCCAGTGCTGAAAATCAAGCCGAGCCTTGAAGTGCTCTAGGGCGTGTCAGTAGATCCCAAGTGCAGAGCCACACCCCAGTGCATACCTACAGTAATCTGCATATGGCTTCAAAGCTTGATTTCTCCGCACTTGCACATCTGATCACTACAAGACAGGTATCATTTCTATTATTTTACAGGGACCTTTATA
The DNA here is from genome assembly GCA_033576535.1 of Allobates femoralis. Taxonomy (NCBI): domain Eukaryota; kingdom Metazoa; phylum Chordata; class Amphibia; order Anura; family Aromobatidae; genus Allobates; species Allobates femoralis. Next base: position 42,272,400 of record JARQOC010000002.1, on the reverse strand, counting down.
ATCTTCCAGGCTTAAGCTTTATCTTTCATGTCATTTAAAAAGCATAAATCTGGATTAAAAGCGGGACCTGTCAGGATTACTTTACTACAGGAACGTGTGGTGTGGCTGAATAGGTCTTAAAAACACAATAAAAATGATGTGTGCTTTGTTGCAGTTCCAGTGCTGAGAAATCAAGCTTAACCTGTACGTGCTTTAGGGGTGTGTCAGTAGATCCTACGTGCACAGACACGCCCACAATTCATACCTGGGCTGATTTGTATGTACCGTCAAATCTTGATTTCTCAGCACTGGCATTTAAGATCACCAGATCACACCACAAGGCAGGGATCTTTTTTTTTTTTTTTTTTCTTCTCTCCCCTCTCTTGTTGTACTCTGACCTATACAGTCTTACCAATGCAGTAAAATAGTACTTATATAGTGACCATTCAGACTTATGCTATTAATTTACAGTGCATCAAGGATAATTCCTTAAGTGGTTTTCCCATCAATAAAGCTAATTTGACTGTTTTGTGTCCTCCCTGGCTCAGGAGACGTGGTATGATCAGACCATGTCCCTGTACGGTCAGACACATCCATTACACAGTACATAGTAGGACACATATATAAGATTATCTCAGCACAAGAGATGTGGTATGATCAGACCATGTCCCTGTACGGTCAGACGCATCCATTGCACAGTACATAGCAGGGACACATATATAAAATCACACAGGAACATTTTTTCAATCAAGTCCAATTGTGGAAATTCTTATTATTCCAAGATCTATTCATTAAAACGAACTTTAAAATTAACTTTGTTCGTGGAAACCCCCAGAAGACTTTAGAAGTCTCTGTACAACAATAAAATTGGTACCTGACTTGTAGTGATCAGCCAGTGCTGAGAAATCAAGCTTTGAAGCCACATGCAGATTAGCTTAGGTATGTATAGGGGGCGTGGCTTTGCACTTGGGACCTACTGACACGCCCTAGTGCACTTCCAAGCTGAGGTTGATTTTTCAGCACTGGAGCATGGATCACTACAAGACCGGTATCATTTTTATTGTTTTCTGAAGACCTATACAGACATACAATTACTTTCAGTGGTACAATTGTCCTGATACAACCAAATTTCAAAAGGGATGTTAAGTTCAGCTTCACTCCTATATAAAAAAAAAAAACCTCTGACCCTCTGTGTGAAGCCACAGTAGGGTTCGCTAAGTGCGCTGCTTGATTTGCACTGATTAGCCTTCCGGATGTAGAGAGTAGGTGCAGTATTTTTAGCCCGGCTGGCGGCATTCCTCGGAGACACGGACACAACCTTGGTCAAACATTTGCTTAAAACTCTTGAAGGCTCATTATAAAACCCTCCATTCACAGAATGCCGCCTAACCTCATCTCTTACCAACCACAATACCAGCTCCAATGTCAATTACCGGAGAAACTGTGTGCTGTCCTAGAACGGGGATGGGTTTAATCACATTCTGACCGGTTAAAGGAGAAAAAAGAAAATGAAATAGTATTGAATCAGGCCCATCCCTTTACGATGTTTTATATTGTCCCGTATGTCTGTGGTGGACTCTGCCAGTTCAGCTCCTTGTACTTTATAATCACCCTATCTTTGCCTTATGGGGTATCCCCTCTGCAGCTGATGTCCACTGAGTGTGTGGTGTGGTGGGCTTGTGCTTATATCCAGGAGCCAAGCAGAAGGGGCAAAGCTGCAGTGTTACACAAGGAGGAGACGGTACAATTCTTGTCTGCAGACAAGCATGTAGATTTCAGACTGTTTCTAGTAATACACCACAATTATAATTGAAGTTGCTGATCACATTTGTGAACTTAGCAGGTCCTGTCACTTCTCATAAACATGTTTCGGTCATTTTTTATGCCAGGTGTCAATGCCGCTGTTCTCCTGAATCCAGCGATGTTTTTCTTTTGTTCCTGCTCCTCTCTGTTCATGAGATATGGCCTCCTCTTCCCTGTATGTAAATCTAGTCTTGTTGGTCAAGTGGGTGTGGTCCTCACATAGATAACCACAGAGCTCAGGAGTACGCCCATTTGGTTAAAAAGACTCATTTATATACATCGCAGAGGAGGCCATATCTCATGAACGGAGAGGAGCAGAAATAAACAAAAAACCACCCTGGATTCGAGAGGACAGTGCCTGTCACAGGGTCTTTCTCCAATATCCCACAATAAACAGAGTGAGAGATGCATGAACAGCCCAAGAACCATTATTGCTTGAAAAACATAAAAATCCATAAAACAATCCATCAGAATACTGTATATCCAGCAATCCAGGCGGCTTTCCCATGCCTATGGGGAGCTCACCTTGGCTTCAGCATCCCACACAAAAGACTGAATTGTACTGCTTCTCCTCCCCCCAACCACTTCCCAAATCCCAACCAGATCCATGACGCACTCCATGGGGATGAATACAAACATCTACAGACAGAGGACTAGAATGACCAAGTAAGGACATATCCACAGAAATTCAATTATCAGACTCTCTGGAGTGTAATGAGTACACAGTATAGGAACGACACTTGTAAAATATAACCCAGCATATCCACCATCACAGTGCCATGTCCACCAGGTTATAAAAATTACATTTCATAGCAAGATACGGGTCAACTATAAGCAGCACTTAGTCACCATTTAGAGGGGTCGTGTTATTTTGACAACCTTTTCGTCCTGTTCATTACCAGGTTTCTCATGTTAAAGTGAACCTGTAACATGGAAAAATGCTACTAACCTGTAGATCATTCTCAGGTTAATAGCATTCTGAACCTGTCCAGTGCCTGCACATTAAACCCGCTGCTGGTGAAGTTAACTTAAAGTCCCCCGGCAGCATTCCAGTTTCAGTCACTGGGGCTGCTTTGGCAGGTTTAGTCACCACCTCTGTGTATTGAGAGTGGCGGCTATAACCACGTACCCTACACTGACTGATAGCTGGGTCTAATGCTGAGTAGCTGTCAGTGCTGGGGGGGGAGAGTGCGGTTAGTGATACCGCTCTTCAGTCACAGAGCAGTGACTGAACCCATTCTGGTGCTGCCCCCATGACTGACACCTGAACCTTTTATAGGAGGTTTAAAGTTCATTTTCTCCCAGCGGTGTGGTTTAATGTGCAGTCAAGTCCCCGAGCAAGGTCAGAACACTATTAATCTGCAGATTAACCCCATATCTGCAGGTTAGCAGCATTTTTCTACATGACAGCTTCCCTTGAAAGGGGTTGGGGGCAATCTCTAAAATAATAATGACTACTTAATTTCTATTAAGAATTGCCATTTTTTCCCCCCTCTTACAGACCAGCAGTCAGACAGAGCTAGAGAACTGGATCACGGCGATCCACTCGGCCTGTGCCACCACCGTGGCCAGACAGCACCACAAGGAGGACACGGTCAAACTGCTGAAGACGGAGATCAAGAAGCTGGAGCAAAAGATCGACATGGACGAGAAGATGAAGAAGATGGGAGAAATGCAGCTGTCCTCCGTTACTGACGCCAAGAAGAAGAAAACCATCTTGGACCAGGTGAGTCACATTACAGGGTTATTAACAATGAGTATTTGGGAGGATTGTTGGGTGCAGTCTTGGCTTTGCAGACCTCTTGGACACCCATAGGGCTGCACTGGAGCTGCAGACACAGACATACTTTTTAATCAAAACCGTTTGCAAAATCACTTTAATTTTGATTTTGGTGTTTTGGGAGTAATAAAACTGAAACATATTCTTTAATCGACATGTTTATATCTAATTAAATGTGTTATTACTCCTCTCCATACCTGACATTCTGTACCCGAGCCCCCGGGCAGACGACTCCTTAATAGACAACACCTACCACAGTGCAACATAATAACCTTTGTCAAAAATGTGTTTACTTTTAATACTGCTTATGGTTGCTGAAAATGTCCCAGATAATGAGGATTTCATGTTTGGGCATGCGGGACAGGGCGAAAAGAACACAACTGCGGTCACAGTACCTGTCGTGTGAGCTTTACGCTGCTCCCAAAAGAAGAAAATGGAAAAGGTTGCAATGAAATCTCCAATGTCTGATCTAGTTTTATTCTTTACGCCTTGCAGATCTTCGTCTGGGAACAGAACCTGGAGCAGTTTCAGATGGACTTGTTCCGGTACGATGCTATCTGGCCAGCCTCCAGGGTGGCGAGCTGCCAAACCCAAAACGTTTACTAGCGTTCGCAAGCCGGCCAACTAAAGTTGCCATGGGTCGCCTGGGAATATTCTCGGTGTCGTCTTTTCATGCTTTAGTAAGTGGATCAGTTCTTTACATCCACCACACTGTGTTCCTTCTGCTGCTGCAGAACCTCTTTGGAAAGATTTTTCCCAATTGAGCAGTACAGTTTGAGCCCTGGTATGTGTACACATAATTCCAGGAGTAAGGTTTTTTATGCATGTGTTGGTGCATAAGACCATATGCGCATGCACAGGATTACAGTCCAGGTACTGTTGCATCGAGTAAAGGCAGCACTGTCAATGAAGAAGGCAGGACGCGGGGCTGGATGGGCTGCCTGATCGAGTGACTTTGCTCCGGACCATGCAGTCATTGCCCATGGTGCACCACAATAAAATGTGGAACAAAAGAGATGATCCTTCTTAGTGTAACCTTTTTTTATGGCATCATTTATCCTGGCACACTCCCTTTAATGATGGGTCAATTGAGCATGTGCCCAGGAATAAAAAGTAGGCACACTCCCTTTAATGATGGGTCATTGAGCATGTGCCCAGGAATAAAAGTAGGCACACTCCCTTTAATGATGGGTCATTGAGCATGTGCCCAGGAATAAAAGTAGGCACACTCCCTTTATGAATGATGGTCATTGAGCATGTGCCCAGGAATAAAAGGGTAAATTTTAAGCAGGTGGTGGGTCATCGTCAAGTTGGCCGGAGGTGCTTGCCTACTTCTCTGTCATGCTTCCAAATGTTGAGGTGCAGAGGTGAATGTTGCACCCAGACCTGGAGACGTGCCTAGTATTATAAGGAATCGATCAGCAGCTTTTTGCTGTGTTATCAGAGAGCAGCATTATGTAGGGGAAGAGACCCTGATTCCATCAATGCACCAATGCGGCTGTTTCAGTAAAATCTGTGTTTTATCAGCAGGAGATTATCCCTAAAGGACTAGATGTCTGGTGCAGTCCAATTTGTTTTCCTCTTTTTAGGAGTCTCCCTTGGTTTTGAAGCCACAGCCTCTACAGTGGCAGGCAGGAGCTAAATTATGAGCCACAGGCTCTTCTTAGGAGAGGTTTTGCTCCTAGTCCATTAGTGATTAGCAGCTTTCTGTCAATATACAGTGTACATAGAAATCTGTGAATCAGTGATGTTAGTGGGGTTATACACAGCTTAGTATTCTGCTGACATCTACAGCAGAGAAAACTGTGATTCTATCACAACGTCTACACTCAGTAACCTAAGTGACACATCACTGGAATCAGGGTCTCTCCCCCAACATCATGCTGATGAAACATTACATTGCAACAACCTGCTGAAGGATTCCCTCTAATAGCACATGGAGGGTGTGAGCCTTTGGATCCTGCCCTGGGGAAAATTACTCCTTTTCTTTGACCAAATTTCTTCCAATAATCCGTAAATCATAATGGAAACAAGCGAGACTATAACTTGTCTGCAAATCCCTGTAATCCAGGATGCGTTTTGTAATGTGAGTTTATAGCATCATGGAGTATGTCCTGTCTTAGTCGTCAGGATGGATTGCCAGGAGGAGCAGGTGTTAGAGGACTCGGGCACATATGTTGCCAGTGTAACTCCCACGGGCAATCTGCCTTCTGTCACCCTCCCGGATTCCTACCAGAACGCCCGTTCCCAACCTCTCCTCCTCCAGAAATAGCGTGCAGGTTGCGGGTCCCGGCTCTCCGCACGTGTGCGCAGGGATTTACAGAACATTTAATATTCAGCACCTTCTGCGTTTTTATAGATATTGTGTGGGAACAGAAGAGAACAGTTCTGGAGGGGCGGCTGTGACTCCGTCATGTGCCGCCTCTCCCACCGAGCTGGAAAATACAATAAAAGAACAAATTGTGGGTGGGATACTTTACAGAGAAAAGATTCCATGAAAGCTCCGTGCAGGTTTATGGCCGGTGATCGTGGGACGCTCCATACGACCTGCAAAACATATGACCTCAAGCTTTCCGTATGGTTCACATGTATGGGAGATGCACTATATAATAGAAAGGCTGTATGTTCGGTGCAGATGTCAGTGATTGATTGTTCCCATTTCACAAAATTGGGGTAATATTAGTAAGGATAGGCCAATAAATATCTGAGATTGCAGGATACAGCCTAAGTCATAAGTAGCTTCAGACAGGATATCCTCCTAAAGTGCAGAGCAGCACCTGTGGTCTATATTATATGGTTTTATATAGGGCAGCACTTTGGTTAAGGTTGGGTATCTTTGGCACCTCTGCTTCCAATGCCTAAGCGAGCAGCATGAAGGTACTCCTTTAATGCCTTTATGGGGTCCTGACACTTTGAAAGGGTTGCCATATTTCGTTAAATGCTATAACCAAGCATGCTTACAATTTCTCATTAAAAATTAGCAGCAGTGAATCAATGGTTATTCTGCAGTGTACATTTGTTTACTAGGTTAAACCGACCACTCAGAGGTGATCGTCTTACAACATTTTGCTTTAGATATTGCAAGTGCTACTCTGACACTGTCGGATTCATGAGATGGACCTGCGCCCCTTCAATGCTCAGATGCAAAGCACCGTTCAGATCATCTGCATGGCTGCGCTCTAATCAGACTGTCAATCATCAGCAAACCAGAGGCCGCGGAAGCTACAACGTGTGACCAAACCTTCAAAAGTTGTTACTTTAAATGGAGCCTTTAATTGTTGTCCTATTAATAATGTGTACTTTTATGTAAGTTTTTTTTTCATTCATAGTCTACAAGAGTAACAGGAATTGAGCTGTACCATTTGCACAAATTCCTTGAGTTAAGTGTAAAAAGAAAGCTGCCGTAGATTGGAGGGGAGGAGAGCAGCGCGGCAACATATCAGAATTTCAATGTGACTCTCAAACAGAAATGTCTTGCTCTGATAAAATTTCTTGACGTATGGTTGGTAATGGAGTTTCTGCTTTGGTACAGGTGGCCCCCGTACGGGAGAGTCTGGTGTCAGAAGGCGAACGCAAGCCATGTCCAGATCGGCCAGTAAGAGGAGGAGCCGGTTTTCTTCTCTCTGGGGTCTTGACACATCTTCTAAGAAGAACAAGGCAGACCAAGCATTAACCAGGTGAGAGGGTGACTACCGTGTATTGTAGAAGTAAGGGGGTTGTCCCTTGTTGACCTGTGCTTTGCTTGTGAGAATGCCCCTGCGCGTCTTTGGGCTCCTTCACTTCTCCCCGTTGCGCGTTGTTCGCGTGTGGCTTCTGTTCCGCGTCGGTCTGCCCGATGCGCGTCTGTCCCACGAGCGGTGCGGTGCGGTGTCCTGTAGATGCGTTACATCCAGCAACTGCTGGAACTGATAACAGCTGGTCGTTGGGACGACTGATATTGGAACCCCCACACTGATCTGATGTTGATACTTCTCCTAGTGGATAACCCCTTTAATCTGCTAAAATCTATATCTATCTATCTACCTTTTTTACTCATTATTTGGTGTGTTGCTCCTATTTAACAGCACGCTCTTCCTCTCCAGGTATTTAATGATGGATCGGAGTCTGTCAAGAAATCGTTGGAAGGAATCTTTGATGAGACGGCATCGGAGGACAAGGTAATCTTCTGATTGGCTCCTTCACTTGAGAATAACTTCATTTAGTGATTGACACCATCTGGGCACAGAAATGATCTTTTTTCTTGATCACTATGTAATCTTCCCTGTTGACATAATTGAGCAGAAGAGATCAGTTTGGCCAGGTGCGCTATTCAGAGAGCTCAGGGTGTCTCAGAAGGAACCATCCTGTCACTTGACATCACAACAATGGCAGAATTCCTTGCTGCTTGTTTATTTTTTTTTACGATCGGACACAGTCACCTTCAACCTATAGTGAAGTCTCAGGGTTCCCAACACTTTAACATGGTTTGCATGTAATGAAATGTTACAGGTACCCCTCATCCTACCGCTTTGAGTCAGTGTAATTATCACCATGTAGCCGTACTGTTACTGCCCTGTGTGGCAATTTTTACATATAAATCTAGTGTTACCGCTATTAGCAAGTGGAAACCTCACAAAGTAGTCCACGTATTTTCATCCTTATAAAGTGGAAATGTCACCAATTAGCCTTCGTGTTACTACCTTAAGTGGAAATGTTACCAAGTAGTTCACATCTTTCTGTCCTTAAATAAGTGTAGATGTCATTAAGTAGTACTTTTCTTTTTGTCCTTTTATTTCTGTCTTTAGTGGAAATGTCATTAGGATAGTCCTAGTCTTTCAGTCTTTATTATGTGGGAATGTCACCAAGTAGTCCTCGTCTTTCCATCTTATTGGAGATGTCACCAAGTAGTTCTCGTATTCTGTCCTACTAATGGACATGTCACCAAATAGCTTTCGTGTTACTGGCCTCAGTGAAATGTTACCAAGTAATCCTCGTCTTTCTTCCGTACTAAGTGGAAAATGACCATGTATTCTCATCTTTCATCCTTAGTAAGTGTAGATGTCATTAAATAGTCCATGTATATTTGTCCTTAGTAGAAATGACACCAAGTAGTTCTCGTCTTTTCCGTCCTAAGTGGAAATGTAATAAGTAGTTCATGTTACTGCCCTAGTAGGAAATGTCAGCAAGTAGTCCTCATCTTTCATCCTTAGTGGTAATTGTCACCAAGTAGTCCTCACTTTCCGTCCATACCAAGTGGAAATGTCACCAAGTAGTCCTCATCTTTCCACCCTTTAGTGGAAATGTCACCAAGTAGTCCTCATCTTTCCATCCTTAGTGGAATTGTCACCAAGTAGCCCTCATCTTTCCGTCCATACAGTGGAAATGTCACCAAGTAGTCCTCATCTTTCCATCCTTAGTGGAAATGTCACCAAGTAGTCCTCATCTTTCCATCCTTAGTGGAAATGTCACCAAGTAGTCCTCATCTTTCCGTCCTACTAGTGGAAATGTCACCAAGTAGCCTTATTTCCGTCCTAGTGGAAATGTCACCAAGTAATCCTCATCTTTCGTCCTACTAAGTGGAAATGTCACCAAGTAGCTTTCGTGTTACGGCCTCAGTGGAAATGTCACCAAGTAATCCTCTCTTTCTGTCCGTTCTAAGTGTAAATATGACCATGTAGTCCTCATCTTTCCATCCTTAGTAAGTGTAGATGTCATTAAGTAGTCCTTGTGTTTTTGTTCTTAGTAGAAATGTCACCAAGTAGTCACTCATCCTTCCTAGTGAGTACCTTGTTATTGTCTAAGTGGAAATGTCACCAAGTAGTCACATCTTTCCTTCCTTAGTAAGTGGAAATGTCACCATAGCAAGACTGAGATCCTCTCCATCGTTGTTGCAGAGTGATGTAATATAGTTTGTAGTAATCCTGTTTATGTTCGGAGGCTTGTGGATTAATCTGTGACAGGTACCGTTACGATTTCCCCCAGCGCTGAATTAGTTATGATGGAGTAATCCCCAGTGATATTTATTTCTCTACAGAAGGAGGAGGTGGTGGCTCTGACCAGCGTTCATCCTCACAACCCTGACACCGACATCTGGGTCCACGAGTATCTGACGCCTTCCTGGGTTTCTTTGCCAAATGAGCAATCTGTCCTGATCGTAATTCACCCGGAGGACACGGCTAAGGACGCCTTAGAGTTTATCTGCAAGGTAATATAGTGCAGGGGATGAAAAGCAAAGTAAGAGGTTAAAGAGTTTGTCCAATATGGGACATCTGTGGTGCGTTGCATACGGGGTCTACACTACATTTCTCATGTCTGGCTCATCAGATCACCATTATTATAAGGGCACAGCTGCCTGTGCATCATACCAATCTTTCCAGATGTAAACTGTGATGACGGGGCCACTTTAAGTAGGGACAGCCTTTTTAATGCCCAGGTGGAGCAGCCCCAGAAAGCTTTGGTCACTCCTGGATTACCTGCTCTGTTTGGCCGGTGTTGTTATCCCTGGTCTGCACACAATAATACGCCGCAGTGAACTGGATTACTGTGATTTCAGTGGATTAGGATTTCCTACGACTGCAAGCTGCCAGCATGTTGTGTAGTAGAGGCCAGATCTGGACTTGGCTGTGACCGTGCATCATCTGGAGGCCGGATGACCCCACACCGAATCCCCCGGCAGCCGCACTTGTCACAGATGTGCACTTATCTCTTACTGATAAAATCCCGGCACTGCCGATGAGGGGAGGGCGATGGCCGAGTCCGGCGTACGTAGACATGATGTAAATACTGCATGGGCTGGACTCCTGTGCAGTGTTTTAGTGCCCCCTATGGTTTATAATGAATATAGAGTTCATTCCCTTGTAGCCCTTGGATAAAAAGAATACTCTTCATAAAAAATATTAAAATTTAAGACTCTTCAGTAGTTGATACACTTTAATGGCTATCTAAAAAAGATGGCAATCGCTAACTTTGGAGACTACTCAGGTCTCAGTCAATGGCATAACTGAAAAGATGGTAATAAGCGTAAGCTTTCAAGACTACTCAGGTCTCCATCAGGCACAGCATGACTAACTGAAAAGATGGTAATATATATCAGCTTTTGAGACTGCTCAGGTCATCATCAGGCACACAATGACTAACTGAAAAGACGTAATATATAGCGGCTTTTAAGACCACTATGGTCTCCATCAGGCATAGTATGGCTAACCGAAAAGATGGTAGTATATACCAGCTTTCGAGAGTACTCTGGTCTCCATCAGGCATGGTATGGCTAACTGAGAAGATGGTAATAAATCACAAGCTTTTGAGACCACTATGGTCTCCATCAGGCATATTATGGATAACTAAAAGATGGTAATATATAGCAGCTTTCGAGACCACTATGATCTTCATCAGGCATGGTATAATGCAAAATCTGATGGAGACTTGAGTAGTCTCGAAAGCTGTATTTCATTAGATGTTAAAAGCGTTCAACCGCTACAAACTCTCATATTTTAATATCTATCCATCTACTGGATAACACAGTACAAGGATAGATCTACTATGGCAGTCACTTTTTGTTAGAAGGGTCCTTCAACAACAGTCAGATGATGACGTGCAATCGCAGCGATCTGCTGTAAATTTGTAGTAAGTGCTGAATTTCGCCACAGCGCCACCGCAGGAGGAATAAAGCGTTACACTGTGCCCACTCATCTCAATGAGTCCTCCCTATAAAGCAGGAGCGACTCTTCTTTCACCATGTGATGAGTCCCCCCCCACTCTACTGTATACTGAATCGCTCCATTCATTTGATGGAGACTGCAGAGAATTAATTATTGGGGTGGCGGTACTCTATTTAAATGATATGGTTCCAATAACACTAAGTGAATATAGTTCAGCTGCTATACTTAGCCCAGCCTGGGATTAAAGGGTTAATCTCATGGTCAGTCATCACAAGTAGTTTCCCATGGACACGATCATGATCTCTGTGATCTTCTCGATTCTTCCAACGGTTTTCGGTCAATGTATGGGGTCATGTGATGATTAATACTAAAGTGAAGCCATTCCTGGCAGTGCAGGGGTGTCCGCGGCTCTACATCTGCTTACTGTTCTTAGCCATTTTACCAGTGTATCGTTACTTAATAAACACTGCCCCCTTGTGGAACTAAAGGGAAATGCGCCATCCTGGCTACACGTGAATGTGTAAGGAGCTGAAAAGGCAAATCAGGACAGGGATCTCATTTATTGATTCTCATTAATATATATTCTGTTTATTGATTAGCCCAGAGGCTTCGTCTGCAGCAAAACACAACAGGGACATGTGTAAAGTCAATGCAAATTCCTCTTTGTACATTTATACATCCGGGAAGGTTTAGGGGGAAGTTAAAGGGGCGTTCACATTATATGAAGCTAGGATACGCCACCTCTTGATTATTGATGGGGCGTCTTCTAATCAGACCCCTCCAACTAGGTGTCCAGGTAGCTGCTGGGCGCCCCCATTTACTATAAGGAAGAAATGCAGTTTCCCTGCACTTGGCCCTTTATTCTCAGGATCTGTGAGGTCTCAGAAGTCAGACCCCAATGGGACTTAAAGGGGATCTGTCACTTACCAGAAACATGTCCGATTTGTACCTCTTATCTTCTTACTTCTCGTCGTCTAGTGAGGGACCCCCCAAAAATGATCAGCCTGTTATTCCGGATTTCTTGGGCAGATCAGGAATCTGATTAGACACTACAGTCTTCTTCATTAACCCTTAGTGGCCGCGGTTAATAGAGCCGCAGGAAGGAAACCTGCGATGACGCAGCATATGCGTCATGGGTCGGAATGAACTTGTTTTCATGACGCATATGCAGCGTCACGGGTCGGGAAGGGGTTAATAATGTAATAAGTCTTATGATGGCCCAGACAATTTTGTGTGCCCATCATTTTTTTTTTTACCCAAAATCCAACATCATCATATGCAGTTGGACCCCTGTAAATGCAGCAGAAATTATGAGATTTTGGGGCATTGTGCTTCATATGGGATAGTAAAAAAAAAACAGGCTTTGACAATGTTGTAGTATGGATATTATATACAGCACACAGTATTCCGCATGACCAAGACAAGGGCACTATTTAAGGCATCCAAAAATGTTTGTATTATAGTGATAATGCACAGCGTCCTCTACAAGGCGATCGTCTATTTAAAACTCTTCCAGTATTTGAACATTTGCAGGAGTGTTCAACCTCCAGGGGAACATCTGTATAGATAAATCTCTAGTTCACTTCAAAGGGAGGACAAAATTCCTGCAATACTTGGCTAGAAAGAGGAAAAGGTGCGGAATTATACTGTACAAGCGAATCTCAGGGTACACACATAAGCAGGGGTGGGATTCAGCCAGTTCTTATCGGTTCTCAAGATCATAGCCTGTTCGGGGAACTGACAAGTAGTAGTTCCCCAGATCCGCTACTGCCCATAAGTCTGGGGTTTATGAAGGGAGGACACCCTGATAGACCCTCCATGAATGCCCACAACATCCCCCCCATCCTTTGGGATGAGTGAAGGAATTGGAGCGACTACTGCTAGATCAGGGCTATTATGTCTGTATAGATAACCTACACCAGCATCCCACTCTTTGAAGTCAGCAGTTGCAAAAAAAAGCCTGCCTAACCACAAATTTAGCAACTGCTGATAATGGGTGACATCAGGGCCCAATGTACAGACATCATGCTGGTGGTCAAGTCAAAGGACAGTGAGACATCCTAACCTTGACCACAACACACAGTGACAACAGCTCCTTTATCACTGTCCAAGGTTCCACATCAGAAGTCCCAAAGTTAGATTGAGTCATGGATTATTAATTAATGCAGAGTGTAGATTTCTCAGATCAGGTTCTTAAACCATACAGTGCCATGCAAACAGCTAAAGTATGGTACAAAACGTTGGCCATGCACATTGTACAGATGCAACTGGACAATGTTTTTTGCTGTTTTGGTGTACAGGTAATACGTATTGCTTCCTTCAGTTTCAGGAGGTCGTCATCCAGGCCATAATGTTTTGTAGTTTTGTAGTCAGGAAGGTGACGGTCCCATTTCATGTGAAAGTGATGATGCCCGTTCTGTACCAGGTCAACATTTTCCCAGTGAGGTTCCCCAAATAGCGAGGAAGGGAAGAACACGAAAAAGGTGCAGAGTATGCTCAAAGAGGGGAATGTGAAAGGATGCAATTTACTATTGAATGAAACCTGCATAGCGTACCACATGTCTTTAAATTGACATTTGGTTTTACTCCTTTATATTTTGATGTACTCTGCACAACTTGCTCATACCTCCACATTATTAATTTGTGCACCAGTAAAACCAAAAGCATTATTATCAATACTATAACAATGCCTCAAGATAGTTTTTGAGGGGTCTTGTTTCCAAAATGTTCACTTGTGGGGGGTTTCCACTGTTTAGGCACATCAGGGGCTCTCCAAACACGATATGGCACCCACAGACTATTCCATCAAAGTCTGCAATCCAAAATGTCCTTCCTTCCTTTCGGTGTCTGCAGTAGTTTCTGCCACATATCAGGTATTGTTGTACTCAGAAGGATTTGCAAACATATTTTGGGGTCCATTTTTTCTTGCTACTCTCAGGGAAATAAATAATTTGGTGCTCAAGCAACATTTTTGTAAGAAAATTTTTTTTTCATGGTTCAAAGTTGTAAAATTGTGTAACACACCTGGAGGTTGAAGGTGCTCATCACACATAGAGATAATTTCCTTGAGGGTTCCAGTTTCCAAAATGGGGTCACTTGTAGGGGGGGTGGGGTTTCCACTGTTTAGGCACATCAGGGGCTCTCCAAAGTGACAAGGTGTCTGTCGATTCCAGACAATTTGTGCTCAAAAAGTCCAATGTCGCTCCTTCCCTTCTGTGCTTTGCACCCAAACAGTGGTTTTCCATCACAGTGGGGTATCACCATACTCTGGAGAAATTGCCCAACAAATTGTATGGTGCATTTTCTCTGTAAAAATGCAAAATTTGGGGCTAAGGTAACATTTTTGTGGGAAAAATGTAACATTTTTTTTTTTCCTTTCACTTTTTTTTTTAGCTCCTATGAAGCACCTCAAGGGTTAACAAACTTCTGATATAGTTTTGAGGGGTTCAGTTTGTAGAATGGTGTCACTTTTGGATGTTTTCTGTCAAATAGACCTCTCAAAGGTCACTTCAAATGGGATGTGGTCCCTAAAAAAATAAATAACAAATTGTTGGAAAAATAAAATGCTGGTTAACTATTAACCTTTCTATTTCCTAACCCCAAAGAAATTGTTTAAAAAATGATGCTTATTTAAAGTACACATGTGGGAAATGTTATTTGACTATTTTGGGTGGTAAAAGAACGCTCTGGTTAGGGCAAAAAATTCAAAGTTACAAAATTGGGAAATTTTTTTTAAATTTTTGCCAAAATTCCGATATTTTCCTAAGGCAAAAACTATAAACCTATACTTACCACTAACATAAAGTTATTGTCATGAAAAAACTATCTAGATCACCGGGATCCATTGAAATATTCCAGAGTTCTAACCTCATAAGTGACCCTGGTGAGAATTGAAAAAATGATCTGGTCGTCAAGGGGTATTCTAGCAATATATCACTTGCTGAAATGGGAGTATCCCTTTATTATAGTAGCTTACTATTAGCGTTGCATCTATTGAGGGAGCGAGGATGTGTTCTACCGAACACTACTCTCCGTAGTGTCAGGTTTCTAATGGATTACGGGCAAAGTATGGTGGTCACTGGTGACTTTTTTTTCCGAAAGGTCTAGTTATCATTAATCCAATCAACTCCTCCTATCTCTGCACCCCCGTCACCCCCCCTAACCTACCACACCCCTGCTTTTGTCATCTGGAGACCGTGTCGTTACACCTGACTTTCATTTGTGTTGCAGACTCACAAGTTAGACTACAATGCTCATTACCTTCGCCTGAAATTCTTAATTGACAACCAACCTCGGCACTATATCCCGAAACACGAAGAGGAGATCTACGAGATGGTAATGTTTCTTGTTTATTTTTATTTATTTTATTTTTTTTACTTTTTCCAGTATATAAATGAAGGAGGCCACATCTGTTGGAGAGGCTCCCTTTCAGCCTTTATCTATGGCCAGAGCCCCCGGAGAATTAAAACCCTCAAGCCCTCCATACTTGTTAGGTTGCTGTTAGTTAGACCATACTTTGGCCGGTATCTTCTCTCCTGACTCCTCATATAGAGAAACAGATGAGCGCCCTGTGTTCTCTGAGAGCCAATGCCAGACTCCACTATTGGAAAACAGGACAAAGTATCGGTGATCAGCGCTGCTGGAAGGAAGACCAGAACCCAAGAAGTCTGGTGCAATGGTGTCGTTTATTTCGACGTGTGTCGGAGCAGTCTCAGCTCCTTCCTCTGGGATTATACTGAGGAATAATCCCTGATAATCTCTTGAGGAAGGAGCCGAGACTGCTCCAAAACGTGTCAGAATAAAAAACACCATTGCACCAGACTTCTTGGGTTCTGGTCTTTCTTCCAGCAGCGCAGATCACCGACACTTCGTCCTGTTTTCCAGTTGTTTTGCTACGTTGCACGTGGAGGTGTGGATCCAGCAGCAGCTGTCCGAGCGCATATACTGGTTGTGGGTTAACACAACCGGACCAGGTGAGCAATTTTCATAGGGCATCCGCTGCTCCCTGCTAAGAGATATGACCCTATGCGCGTTTTGTCTCATATTTCTACACTCCACTATTGGGGATTTACCCCTAGAGAAAAAAGTGTTGGCCATAGACCTTCCCCAGTTGGATGGACTCATTAGACTGGCAGCCGACCCTGCTGATGTCTGCAGGCTCGGATGAGTTTTGGAAGCCCTTACATACAGAAATCAATGTGCATCATATGTAATCCACACATCTGGCTAATAGTGACCTACTGTGTAGACACGATAAGGGTCAATGTTTCTCTAATCTGCTGGCCTGGCAAACTTAGAAAGACCGTCCGAGGCTGGGCTTCATGCAACGGCCGCACTCCTTTTCCGAGGGCAGAACTACTCGGATAACCCAGGGTGAGGGTGCCATAGTCTGGTAAGACTGTTGGGTCGCCAACAGTATATACGGTAGTACATTCCCAGCAAGGACACAAATAGTGCATGTTTCAGAGATTCAACCTTCCGCTGGCTCGCCACGAATCAAAACGTTTGCAACATTCGGAGACCCAAGACCAAGTAACCTACCCAACCAATGACGAGGTAGTGGAAAACTTGGAAAAAGGAAAGAGCACAGTGAGGTATGTAGCCAGATGATTTGATTGTCCCAATCTGGGTTCTCAAAACTAATTTGAGGCTCATTGTTGGGTAGTAGAGCAGTTCTGTATGCCACCAGTTGGAACAATGGCCCGTAGGCTGCCGAATCACCCCAGTGCCAGGAGCAGGCCCTTTTTTATATCCCTCAGCTCCCATTTCAGAGCATTGTGCCCTACAGGATTGGTGGGAGATGACTCTTTTCTCATTGTTCGCTAGTTTAATCCAACTGCACAATTGTCCTCTGAATTGTACTCAGTCTAGTACACCGAAGGGAGTTGATGCAATCACAAATTTGCGAACAAAAGGAGACACCGGACAGTTTCACAAGAAACAATGGCTCATGTTCCTTAACAAAGGAATAGTACATCTGACATAATTAACCCCTTCCCGACCTATGACGTTGTACAACGTCATGGGCCGGTAAGGGGTGTTTGATGTCAGCTCCGGCGCGGAGCTCACATCAAAGCCCCGACATCTCAGCTGATCTCATCAGCTGAGATGTCAGGGTAACAGCACCGATCGGATCCGGGATCCGATCAGTGCTGTGAACCCCTTGGATCCAGCTGTCAATCACTGACAGCTGGATCCAAGGCGGCCGCGGCAGGGAACGCGCTGTTCCCCGCCTGCCCCTGAGATCCCGTGATACTACTTCGGGGCTCACGTGACATGCCGAGGTCCTGGCTAGACCCCGGATGCTTTCACTGAGCACTTCTGGGTTGTGGTTGGCAGGCGCTGCCAACCACAACTAGTCCGCGATTCTGAGAGATTCAGATGAGCTGGAGGTCATCTGTATCACCCAGAAGAAATCGGACTGTGAAGCATGGTGCCTCTTAAAGGGGCAGTGTAAAAATAAGAATTAATAAAAAAAATGTACGTTTTTAAAAACCACTAAAAAAAAACCAAAACAAACTTAAAAGTTCAAATCACCCCCCTTTTCCCCATTCACAATACAAGTATTAAAAAAATTTAAAAATTACACGTTTGGTATCGCAGCGTTCAGAAACGCTCGATCTATCAACATATAAAATCAATTAATGAGAGCCGTAAACTGCGTAACAGAAAAAATGGTCCAAACGGCAAAATTACGTTTTTTAGTCGCCGACACAACAGTGTAATAAAATGTGATAACGGACAATCAAAACGGCGCATCCACCCAAAAATGGTATCATTAGAAACGTCAGCTCAAGATGCAAAAATAAGTAGTCACACAGCCCCAGATCCCGAAAATTGAGGACACTACAGTTTGCAGAACATGGCGTAAGAAGTGCGCTTTTTTCCCCCCCCCAAACTTCTGAATTTTTTTTCACCATTTAGATACCAGTAAAGGTATACATGTTTGGTATCTACAAAGTCATACCGACCCAAGCCATCACACTGTCACGTCAGTTTTACCATATAGTGAACATGGCAGCTAAAAAAACATACGTCTGATTGCACTTTTTTTTGCAATTTCACTGTACTTGGAAGTTTTGTGCAATTTCCTTGTACACCACATGGTAAAATAAATGATTGCATCTGAATGTACAACTCGTCCCGCAAAAAACAAGCCGACATATGTCTATATTGATGGAAAAATAAAAAGGTTATGGCTCTTGAAAGCAGGGGACCAAAAAACGAAATGAATAACGCAAAATTCCCGGGTCATGAAGGGTTAAAAATGGTTCACCCCACCACCACCGCACAAGTGTCCAGACGCTGAGTCGTCACAACGTCTATATGCCATATTATATGTTGCGGTTGCGTATTTCTACTTTATTGGGTTACTAAATTGATCAGATGACATTTGCTCCACGCCATACATCGCTTGTATCTGGCTGCTACCCAAGCAGATATAAAGGTGCCAGGTGTCGGGCCGCCACCGACCTCTTTTTGTTCACCTACTGCCCCCTTTTAGGGAGGTTGCCCCCTGC
This sequence comes from Allobates femoralis, assembly GCA_033576535.1. Lineage (NCBI taxonomy): Eukaryota > Metazoa > Chordata > Amphibia > Anura > Aromobatidae > Allobates > Allobates femoralis. Next base: position 42,253,681 of record JARQOC010000002.1, on the reverse strand, counting down.
AGGTGTGTGACCTGAAGCACCCCAAATAATGTCTCATGGTGCGGGTGTCAGGGAGACGTGGCCAAACTTTGGACTGTTTGTTTTTTTTCAAGTAATGACGGACTCTGACAGTTATTTAATGATCAATAATAATAAATATGTATTTTTCTGATTTTTATTTTAGCTTTACAAAGAAATTGAAATTTGCCCAAAACGCATGAAATGTGAAAAGCTTGAAAAGATCAACCCTTCAGACACCTTTGGTAAGTTCATCGTTGATCTAGCGGCCCTCATATGTGATTTGAGTGTCCATATATCTGTGCGGAGGGGAAGGGGAGGCATGACAGGACACCTCTCATAGTGGTGTTAACCAAAGGAATTGGGCATGTTACAATCCTGCAGCCTCATCATTACCTCCCTGGTATCTGCTGCTGGTGAAAGCTGGGACATTTGCATACAGTATACTGTATTTTACCTGTTGGTTGTATATACTTTGCGTGTATGGTAAAAAGAAAAATTACTTTCCAGTGGTGGACTTCCCCTTTAACCCTCAATGATCTGTGACATATCAGATAGTGTGGGTTGTATGGTGCAGACTCGGCCGGTATTTGCTCAGTTTGGAGCAGGCTCGGCTCCAATAAATAACCGGCCTATACCTATGATAGCAGCGACTGGAGCAAGCATTTGTTAAACCATTCAAAGGCCTCTGCCAATCATTGATGGCAGCATTTAAGTGACGTTTTTACAATCACTGGTAGCATAACAGCGGAGTCCTGCTGACAGCCCCCATAGTGGCCTTCCTAGTCCTCAGACCTTTGCTGGGCCTCATAGCAGAAAGTCAGTTTTATTATATAATTCAATGCAGACGTACCGCAGTATGTAGTATGAATGATCAAGCAATCGCAGGTTCATGTTCCTTAAGGGGTCGTAAAAATAAAATAAAAAGGTTTTGTAAAAAAAATCTTAAACTTTTTCACCATATTTTTCATACTGTAGTAGTCACTGTAGGCGGAATAAAACAATATATTTTTTATTTTTCCCCCATTTTGTGTCTTTGTTGTGGAGATGTTGGCAATCAAAATATTTGACACCTAATACATAAACACCCACTTGGCATTCACAAAAGTCATCAGATGGATTTCAAAGGGGGCGTGTACTTTTCTCCTGTATGATGCTGACCAATCATAAGGAGGCAGCACCACAGCAGAAAAAAGACACTCCCACCAGAGCTCAAAGCAGGTCCTCAGAGTGACAGAAGTAATCATACTTGTCTGCTGTGCTCAAGCAACTTGTACTATCCACAGTGAGAGCAGGGCGGGCCATGTCACACTGAGCAGTCCGTTTTAGGTTACTCCTGTGTGAGATGTAATGACAGCCTGCTGTGATCTCCCTGCAGAGTAAGTACAAGTTGTGTACAACAGAGATAAGTGTGGTACTGAGGGTGGAAAGACACGAGAAATGCATTTGAGTATCTCCCATGCATCTCGCATGACTCATCCAGAACGGCCCCTACCTCTCTGAATGGGAACGTCTCGGCTGCTAGTGTTTCTTATAGAGCTGACGCACTCCTGTCCAGAGAGCCGGCGGACGTTCATGGTAAGTTACGCGAGATGCTCTCATGCATCTCGCATAGCGTATTTCCACCCTGATACTGATTTCTGGACAGGTATTGTGAAGAGGAGGCAGTACAGCAGAGCCCCCCCCTGCTATGGGCTCACTGGCCCCACTCCCCCTCTCCCCCTGCTGTGGGCTCACTGGCCCCCACTCCCCCTCTCCCCCTGCTGTGGGCTCACTGGCCCCCACTCCCCCCTCTCCCTCTGCTGTGGGCTCACTGACCCCACTCCCCCTCTCCCCTGCTGTGGGCTCACTGGCCCCACTCCCCCCCTGCTGTGCACTCATTGGCATTGGAACTCCCTGAGGAAGGAGCTGGGTTAGAGCTCCGAAACCCGTCGGGAGATTAAAGACCTTTGCACCCAGATGATCCGTGTTCTGGTGGTTCTTGACGGCAGCGCGGGCATTGCGGCATTTTGTCCAACAGAAGTGATCTTCTCTCCACGGTTAACCGTGAAAGTGCAGCCCTGCAACAGCTGTCCCACAGGCGATCAAACACAACCACACCAGGTGAGCAGTTCACACTTATTATCCACCTTATCTCTTTATTTTAGAGATAAGACCCTATTGCACATTATCTCATATCTACAGGTATCAACCCAGTGCGTCCCGAAAGGGCCTGTCACACGTGTCAATGTCGCCCGCGATATCGCTTATGCGTCACATATTATTCGTCGCCTGAGCGATGTGGAATTATCGCAGGTAAGAGGTCACACGCGTCAATATGACCCAGCGATGCGGTGATGTCGCCATCTTGCGAGCGATTTTATTTAGTCGCTTGTACGGTGTTAAAATAGAAAATGTCGCTGAGCTTAGTGTCACACGCAGCGATGCACAAGGTCTACTGAGCGATGAGCGACAGGTTTTACGTCTGGCAGTGAAACCTGCGATCAGCGACATATCGCTGGTTGCAGCGCTTGGTCAGACGCTTCAATGTCGCTCCTACGTCACTTTTATGTCGCTTGAGCGACTGAAAATCCGTGACTCATGAGCGACATTGACAGCGATATCGACGCGTGTGACATACCCTTAAAGGTACCTTTACACGCCGCCACTGCGTGGTAGCAACTGCCTGGCAATGGGGATTTTTGTGCCTGTTGCCTTGAAATTGCTACGAAATGGCGGCGTGTAAATTGGGAAAGTTATTGTGTTTCCCGCAGTTGAATCGGATACCTGTTTCTGAGCCGTGTTCAAAAATCCAAGGCAACACAAAGGCACAATTGCCATGGTAGTGGCGTCTAAACGGGGCACAGGAATGGAATCACCGTCGCCTAGTGAATTCCCAGGGGCGTGACACAGCCTCATGGATACCGCACCCCATCAGCGATGATTGGTGTGGGCTACTGTGTTACCATTGGCTGTCCCTTCACAGGGCGCCATATTTAAAGAGCTGTCCATTCACACTACACAATTGGAATGGCGTCATGTATTAGCCAGCCTTCCTGCGCAGGCTGGCCAATCATGACGCTATTGTGTTGTCCAATCAGCGTGTTAGCGTCACGGAATACACAACTCTGTCACGCCTATGTACTTGCGACACAAAAGATGTACGCCCATATTCCTTTGTGGATAGCGGCGTGTGAAGCAGCGAAGGTATTTAACAGGAAGTAAGACGCAGGATGTGCCAGCACTTCCGGGGAACCACAATACCTTCAGTTGACAACGCAATGGCGGCGTGTACATGTGGCATCGGCGATCGGTATTAACCATCAAAAACGTGCACGTACGGTTGATACCGGTTGCTAGGCACAGTGACGGCGTGTAAAGGTACCTTAAAAGATGGCGGCGGATCAGAAACTGCATCTGCATGGCAGGTTCATGCAGGCGCAGTTACTAAATCGGCTTTGGGTTCTGCGGTGATGTCGGGCGGCATTTGGGAGGGTGTGTTTGGCAGGCGCCATATTTGCACACTCATCACTTGGGTGTGCTAATATGGCGTGGTGGAAGTGACATGGATTCGTGAGCCACCGGACGGACGTCGAGGAGCCTCTTCAGGATTATATAATTAGACTTGTATATGTAAATATCCGGCATCGCTGTGGTCGCACTGACCAGTGTAATCACATTACCAAGTTTTTTATACCCTATACCCTTCTAGGGTTTTTTTTCCCGTTTCTTTGGACATTATAAGGTAAAATAAACCTCTTCAGACATACAATGAGAACATAAGAGCCCAATACAAAGCCTGGTACGGTGTGTCTTGTAAGGGATTAGCTGCCTTCTATTGTCCCAGGTTTAGTGACCTCCTGCCTGTTCATTGTGATTGTAGCTTATGATGGGGTTATCGTACTGTATGGGGAGGAACAGAGGTGTGAGAATTACTTTATATTCAGACAAATGAATTGTCATTGAACGGATTTAATTTATTCGCTGCAAATTAAATGAAATTCTGCCTAAGCGAGGTCTGCAAATAAAGTCACCATCAGAACGATGTGTAATGTATGTGAAGGACACCACTGCCACCTAGTGGGAGGTTTGCTAGCTTCTCTTGGTTGTTTAGCTGATACATTTGCATGACGTTTTTTGTTAAATGACAAGATAATTTGGATTCTTTCTTTACAAGTCTGGTATATAAAAGGCAACAAGAAGATAGCTTGCAATAAAAAATGTGCAAATGCACATATTCCTTCCAAATTGTAAAATATAAAATTGAGATTTTTTTTTTGTCAAAATATTGATCAATCTTTGGAGCCACCCTGCCACGTCAAGGCAATCTCATCAGGGCGGTCCTACTCTATATATTTTTACTTTAGTTGTGCCATGCAGCCTCCAACATACACATAAAGCAGAACCATTAAAAGCCGCATTTACCTGGAGCATCTCAGATCCGCTCCCATGGTGCCAGACCGGTGCATGTGAATAAAGGCAACTCGGTCCCAGCACATGCAGCTGATGCTACATATGCCTGGGCTTTTCAGAATTAACCCTCACTACACCAGGCCAGCGCTCATGAATAAAGGCGCAGGGGCCCAAGCAATATGTATGTGTGTGTTTCTTTCCTGATATCAGCAGGAAAACTAAATCTAACATCTCCAATTACTGCAGAGTTAAATGAGGCTATTGTTCTCTGTTATCAGTGATTAGAAGTTAAAGAATAACATATTCATTCGTCTGTCTGACCAAGTGAAGAACCCCGATCTCGTCATATCTACATTATTTCCATCATACAGGACTTCTATGTCACGGACAAGTTAGTCTGATGTTCCCCCACCTGTGATTGACACCTCACTGCTGCACAATCTATAGAGAGCCTGGTGTGGGTGGGGGCAGCTCACTGTCTATAGACATTCTACATACAGAGCCTGGTGTGGGTGGGGGCAGCTCACTGTCTATAGACATTCTACATACAGTGCCTGGTGTGGGTGGGGGCAGCTCACTGTCTATAGACATTCTACATACAGTGCCTGGTGTGGGTGGGGGCAGCTCACTGTCTATAGACATTCTACATACAGTGCCTAGTGTGGGTGGGGGCAGCTCTCCCAGCTCTGCTACATGGCTGAAACTAAATGCTTTGATTGTGTCAGAACGGCTGTAGCCAGTAATCTATGTGATATATCCTTGGATTCAGGGTTTCTTTTCCTATGTTATCCTGCTCTCAGGTGGGGTAGCAAAAATCTGCTGACAGATTCCCTTACTCTGTTCTTTACTGGTGAGCTGTACATCCCTCTATATATACGGTATGGAGTATATAATTTCCTTTTATATAGATGTAAATGGAGCCATGGGGCAAAGTATGATGGTCATAATTGGGTATTTTTTTGCCCCTTTTCAAGACTGTAAAGGGGACCACCATAGTGTTCTTGCTCTCCAGCAATAAACCTGGGCTCATTTTCTGCAGCAGGCGTCTCTGAGGTCAGACCCCCGTTCTACTTACTATTATAACCTTTCTTGATGGGTTATAGGAGTTAAAAAGGTTGGTCAGAGTATTTTAATTTTATTTATAAATTTGTGTGGCCACCCATCAATATTGTCATCTCTAATTAATTTCTGTTTTTAAGAATTACATCTGAGCTGCCGCCCTGCACTTAAAGCAGGAACATGTCATTGACATTGGACATGATGGGGTAGTAGTTCACTGATACTCTGACCTGACTACACTGACAGTCTGACTTGGCCTCACTTATGGACTTCCTGAACCTGCTGTGAACTGGCGCTCATCTGTATATTTATGTCCTACCGGATCTCTCTTTCAGAAAGGAAGTGACGGTGCCAGCTCTGTATATTAATAATACGAAAACAGTGCTTAAGCAGAGGTAACTGGATCAACAGGATGTTGTAAGTCTGTACATAGTATAGACAGAGAATACACAGTGAGTAATACAGATGGTAACTCAGGATCAGTAATAGTAATGTATGTACACAGTGACTGCACCAGCAGAATAGTGAGTGCAGCTCTGGAGTATAATACAGGAGGTAACTCAGGATCAGTAATGTAATGTATGTACACAGTGACTGCACCAGCAGAATAGTGAGTGCAGCTCTGGAGTATAATGCAGGAGGTAACTCAGGATCAGTAATGTAATGTATGTACACAGTGACTGCACCAGCAGAATAGTGAGTGCAGCTCTGGAGTATAATGCAGGAGGTAACTCAGGATCAGTAATGTAATGTATGTACACAGTGACTGCACAGCAGAATAGTGAGTGCAGCTCTGGAGATAATACAGGAGGTAACTCAGGATCAGTAATGTAATGTATGTATCACAGTGACTGCACCAGCAGAATAGTGAGTGCAGCTCTGGAGTGATAATACAGGAGGTAACTCAGGATCAGTAATGTAATGTATGTACACACTGACTGCACCAGCAGAATAGTGAGTGCAGCTCTGGAGTATAATACAGGAGTAACTCAGGATCAGTAATGTAATGTATGTACACAGTGACTGCACCAGCAGCATAGTGAGTGCAGCTCTGGAGTATAATGCAGGAGGTAACTCAGGATCAGTAAATGTAATGTATGTAGTACACAGTGACTGCACCAGCAGAATAGTGAGTGCAGCTTCTGGAGTATAATACAGGAGGTAACTCAGGATCAGTAATGTAATGTATGTACACAGTGACTGCACCAGCAGAATAGTGAGTGCAGCTCTGGAGTATAATACAGGAGGTAACTCAGGATCAGTAATGTAATGTATGTACACAGTGACTGCACCAGCAGAATAGTGAGTGCAGCTCATGGACTATAATACAGGAGGTAACTCAGGATCATAATGTAATGTATGTACACAGTGACTGCACCAGCAGAATAGTGAGTGCAGCTCTGGAGGATAATACAGGAGTAACTCGGATCAGTAATGTAATGTATGTACCACAGTGACTGCACCAGCAGCATAGTGAGTGCAGCTCTGGATTATAATACAGGAGGTAACTCAGGATCAGTAATGTAATGTATGTCCACAGTGACTGCACCAGCAGCATAGTGAGTGCAGCTCTGGATATAATACAGGAGGTAACTCAGGATCAGTAATGTGATGTATGTCCACAGTGACTGCACCAGCAGAATAGTGAGTGCAGCTCTGGATTATAATACAGGATATAACTCTGGCTGAGTATATAAGTATTTCAGTGTATTTGTACCGTTAAGCTTTGTGTGTATTGGGGCCCGCACCATCCGATCTCCTGACAGATGAGTAGTGGAAGCTTTGTGTGCAGCCAGTGATGAGGATATTTTCCCATACAGGGAGGATAACATGACAGTGACTATCTGTGGCACTTTCCATCTGTCCCATTGTTCGCAGGGTGTGAGTCTGACAAGTCTGCTCCAGATTCTTCCTTTCTCATTATCACATATCAAAATTACTTGAGACTTTGCCAAGAATCTACAATAGACTGACGAGAAGGAAATCTGCGAGAATTAGCCGCCTCTCCCGCCTCCTTTATTGTGGTGACGAGACCCTAAATTAAATGTGCTAAAATGAACGAGGACGACAGATTCTTCCCGTCAGATCTGCATTTCCATAGTCTGTTCACACATCGTGTTGGAAGGTTCTCAGTTAATATAGGGGGGGGTCTCTTTTTCAGAGTCTCTTGGCCATTGTGAAGACCAGTTACAGAAGCGCCCCCCTCTGTGGAGGACCTGACCTGTCCTGCATTACTCCTGTTCCCCTGTGGAGGCGCTGTGGGCTGATTGTACACTTACTGCCAGGTTCTCCCACAGATCACAGCTGATCACAGCTGATCACTGAGGTCTCACTAGGGAGACACTTTGCGATTTGCTTACTGTTCAGCCCTGTGCACATGGTGCATTCTTTAATGCTTTTTGTGATGCAGATTTTGCAAAACGGCATCAAAATCTGCAATTCTATCCTTTGATGTGTGCACTGGAAATCAGTCCATTTAATTGATGCGATCAGTGATAGACGGCAGCATCTAAACTGTTATGTGTTAGTGATCAGAGCCAGCTCTGGTTGCTGCTGCTGGCTGTATGACACAGCCGTCTTCTGTCAGTTAGGAGTTGGCTCTATCCACCTGCACCTAGTATAGGCTGTATTATGGTGCTATCATCTAAAATCTGCACTTGAACCCGGTTGCAAGTGTTAATTTCTTGTATAGTGCCTCCACAGGTGAAGTGAAGCATTACACATTGCCCATTACAATCCCTGAGCAAGTCCATGTAATGCACAGACATGTTGGGTCCTCCAGAGCGTGAGGGATAGACACTCTTTGCCGCCTCTTTTTGGACAGTAGAATAGCGCCCTAATTAGGGGGTTTTGGAATATTCTTTAAAGGAATGCTTAAAAATTAATATAAATATTTTTTTTTTTTTAAATAAGATACATTCTGCAATTTAGGGCAGAGACGCACTTATGCAAGCTGCATGCGAGTGTCTCACATGCATCTTGCATGAGTCACCCGGCCCGGACCCTGCCTCTCTGGACAGGAGTGTGGAGCTCCATAGAAACACAATCCGCTCCATGCTCCCATTCAGAGAATCAGGGGCTGGGCCAGGTGAATCATGCAAGATGCGTGCGAGACACTCGCCTGCAGCTCGCATAAGTGTGTCTCTGCCCTTAGTGAGATTTCTGCTGACTGCCTTATTTTGTTCTTTTTTTTTAATGGATCAGTGTCTGGTGTAAATATTAAAATTTAGTCATCTGACTTGAGCAGATAGCTCAACTTTCCACAATGATATTGTATCTTCTGAAGTCGTATGCTTAATTTGAAAAAAAAACAATTTGCGATTAGAAAAGGTTTGGTTAAAAAAACGATGCGCCCCTTCCATCCACAGGTTGGCTCTGGTACTGCAGCTCATTTATAATGTTTTTCTTCTTAGGTCTCAAAGCAGGAGATGAAGTGATGCAGGTGAACTCGGCCACGGCCCGGGATCTGAATGCCGCCATGCTGAGACACCTTCTGGCCAAACCTTTATTGTGCCTTACTGTCCGCTCCTGCCCCGATCTGGATGAGAGTCAGACACTGAGAGAGGCGCCCCCCCGCCGATCGGAGGCGGACTGCAGTGACTACAGCGTCTTCTCCGTAGTCGAGGTGAGAGATGCTCTGAGGCCACTTGTAAAATAGACATTAGCAGACTATGACTAGAGGACGGCTAGAGGGGCAGGGGCTTGCTGTCACATGTTAGCCTTTCAGGCAAGCAGAAAGCATTGGCACATCTGGGGATGACCGACGGCAGCACTCATCACCCTGAATATAGCTGTATGAGCATTTGTCACAAGAAGCCATGGAAAATAGTGTCTGCTTTACCCCAAGATCTTCTCTAGCTGGCGGCATGAAGACACTTGCTTTACAGATTTAGATGTGACTGCAGACCCCCTCTATGTACAGTCCCACCATGTAGGACATCACTTCCCAGCTTCTCTATACATGATGCCATACTACAGTACATTTGCACTCTCAGACCCTCTATTCACAGCCCCATCCTGCAGTCTTCTCACTCCTTGGCTTTATTATGCATCACATCACTGTTCTTAGTCCCTCTGTATCCAGCTCCATCTTTCTGTACATCACGCCACAGTGTCTGTAGATACAGAACCAGCATGCAGTACATCACTCCTCTCAGTCCCTCGATATATAGGTCCATTCTGTAGTTCTTCACTCCTCTTAGGCCCCTCTTGAAGTACATCACTCTATATATTTACAGCTCCATTCTGTACTTCTTCACTCCTCCTTGGCTCCTCATGCAGTACATATCTCTTCTCCACTCCTCTATATACAGCCCAATTCTGTAGTTCTTGACTCCTCTGAGCTCCATCCTATAGTTCTTCACTCCTATTAGACCCCTCATGCAGTACATCCCTCCTGTCTGCCCCTCTATATACAACCCCATCCTGTAGTCCTTCACTCCTCTTGGGTCCCTCATGCATTACCATGACTCCTCTCAGCTCCTCTGTTTACAGCCCCATCCTTTAGTTCTTCACTCCTCTTTAGCCCCTCATATCACTTCTCATCTCCTCCATATGCAGCCCCATTCTGTAGTTCTTAACCTCTCTTAGGCCCCCCATGCAGTACATCACTCTTCTCAACCCCTCTATATACAGCCCCATCCTGTAGTTTTTCACTCCTTTTAGGCCCCTCATATGCAGTATATCACTTTTCAGCTCCTCCATATACAGCCCCATTCTGTAGTTCTTCACTACTCTTAGGCCTCTTATGCAGTACATCACTTCTCAGCCCCTCTATATACAGCCCCATCCTGTAGTTTTTCACTCCTTTTAGGCCCCTCATATGCAGTATATCACTTTTCAGCTCCTCCATATCAGCCCCATTCTGTAGTTCTTCACTACTCTTAGGCCTCTTATGCAGTACATCACTTCTCAGCCCTCTATATACAGCCCCATCCTGTAGTTTTTCACTCCTTTTAGGCCCCTCATATGCAGTATATAACTTCTCAGCTCCTCTATGTACAGTCCCATTCTGTAGTTCTTCACTATTTTTAAGGTACCTTTACATGCCGCAACTATCAGATGGGAGGCAACCGAACGTGCACGTTTTTGACGGTTGCCTCCGAACGCCTATGGCGCATGTACACACCGCAATTGCGTCGTCAACCCAAGGGAACGTGGTTCCCCGGAAGTTGAAATTGATCCTGCGGGAAACATCCGGTTGACTCCTGATGCCGCTTCACACGCCGTAATCACTAAGGGAATGTGGGCGTACATGTTCAGCGCCGCAAGAACAGAGGCGTGACAGACTTGTGTGTTTCACGCCCCAAAAACGCTGATTAGACAACGCAATAGCATCATGGTTGGCCAGCCTGCGGAGGAAGGCTGGCTAATACATGACGCCATTGCAATTGTGTAGTGTGAATGGACAGCTCATCAAAGATGGCGCCCTGTGCAGGACAGTCAATGGTAACACAGTAGCCCCCACTAATCATCGCTGATGGGGCGCGGTATCCAGCACGCTGTGGAACGCCTCTGTGAAATCACTGGGCGACGCTGATTCCATCCCTATCCCCCATTCACACGCCAAAACCAGGACAATTCACCTTCAGGGTTGTGTCTGGTTTTAGAACAAGGCTCTGAAACCGCAACCAGGAGCAACTTCGAAAATCACCATCAGGTTCCCCAATTACACGCCGCTACTTCATAGCAATTTCAAGGCAACGGTGACAAAAATCCCGATTGCCTCTCAGTTGCTACACCGTAGTTGCGGCGTGTAAAGGTACCTTTAGGCCTCTCCTGCAGTACATTACTTCTCAGCCCCTCTATATAAAACCCCATCCTGTAGTTCTTCACTCTTAGGCCCCTCATGCAGTAGATCACTCCTCTCAGCTCCTGTATATACAAATATATTCTATAGTTCTTCACTCCTCTTAGGCTTCTCATACAGTACATCACTTCTCAGCTCCTCCATATACAGTCCCATTGTGTAGTTCTTCACTGGCCCTTTTATATATACGGTAGTTGCATCATGCAGGACATTGTTCCTCAGCCCCTCTACATACAGCCCCATCATTCCTCTGTCCTGCAGTGTCTTCAGACATGCACATTGTGCTGCTATGGAGTCATATATAGATTCTGTTGTCGCTACACATTTAAAGTTATAACACCACTGAAACACCCAGTCAATGTAAACAGTTTCTAGCATTTTGGTGGTGCAAGGTGACCATACGCAGTTACTAAGGTACTGGCACAGAGGTGCCCCTTTGTACCCCAGCCCAGCTCAACCTTGGACAGCTGGGTTTTTATATTATCATTTCAGATTTGGTTTGCATACAAATGTTTATTTTGTTTAAGACCTTGACATCTAGTCACACGTCATGTCAATTATGTTGCATTTTAAACCTTCGTAAAATATATCCTTTTACAGCTGGGGCGCTGTTGCATTGGTGTCTGTGTAAATAATGTACTCATGGGGTGGTGATAAGTGGTACTGCAGGAGGCATCATAAACAGTGGTGTGAAAGTGTTTGCCCCCTCTTGCTTTCTTATTATTTTGCATATTTGTCACACTTAAATGTTTTAGATCACCAAACAAATGTAAATATTAGACAAAGATAACAGAAGTAAACACTAGATGCAGTTTTTAAATGAAGGTCTTTTATTATTAATGGAAAAAGAAATCCAAACCTACCGGTCCCTGTGTGAAAAAGTGATTCTCCCCCTTTAAACCCCCCCCCCCCAACCTCCAAAAAAAAAAAAGAAGCAAAAACAAACCTAAATTAATTATGGTTTATCACATCTTGGGTAGGGATGGGCGAATCTACTCGCTAGGACTCGTTACTCGGCGAGTAGTAAGGGACTCGCAGGACTCGGTACTCTGCGAGTTTCCCAGTGATTACTCGCACGAGTCCAATGCAAATCAATATCAATCCTAGTTTTGTCAGAAACGCTGACAAAACTAGGATTGCCATTGTTTGCATTAGACTCCTGCGAGTAATCACTGGCTACTGTGCCAGTGATAGCAGGGAAACTCGCAGATAACTGCTGTTTCTTTGCGAGCCGAGTCCAGCTGTCTTCTCTGTGCAGCTCCAGGGTCCTAGAGCCCGCCTGCTCACAGAGATGATGTAGCAGTGCTGAGATTGTTCTCAGTCTGCTCATTCCCTGTGTACAGACATGAATGTCTGTGCACAGAGATGATGTAGCAGTGCTGAGATTGTTCTCAGTCTGCTCATTCCCTGTGTACAGACATGAATGTCTGTGCACAGAGATGATGTAGCAGTGCTGAGATTGTTCTCAGTCTGCTCATTCCCTGTGTACAGACATGAATGTCTGTGCACAGAGATGATGTAGCAGAGCTGAGATTGTTCTCAGTCTGCTCATTCCCTGTGTACAGACATGAATGTCTGTGCACAGAGATGATGTAGCAGAGCTGAGATTGTTCTCAGTCTGCTTATTCCCTGTGCATAGACATCTATATTTATGCACAGGGGATGTAGCAGAGAGGACATCGCGTTTTGGACTGCGTCGGACGGAAGAGGATTTTTTTAATTAAAGATGGAGTCCCTAATGGCTTTTTTTTTTTTTATTTCTAATAAAAATTTTTCCTTGTGTTGTGTTTTTTTAAAACAATTTAATAGAAATTCATGGCGGTCATGTCTAATATTGGCGTGACCGCCATAAATTTCGGGCTTAGGGCCAGCTGATAATACAAAGCTGGCCCTAACCTCTTTATTACCCAGCGTGCCACCGCTACCAGGGCCGCTGGAAGAGCGGGGTTCAGCGCCAGAGGATGGCGCTTCAATGAACGCGCCATCTTCTGGGGCGGCTGCGGGCTGCAATTTGCAGCGGGGGTGCCCAGAAAGCTTGGGCATCCCTGCGCTGCGGATTCCAGCCCCCAGCTGCTTAGCTGTACCTGGCTAGACATAGAAATTGCGCGGAGCCCCACGCATTTTTTTTTATTATTTCATGAATTTCAGAGTCAGAGTCTCAGAGTCAGAATCTCAGAATTTCATGAAATAATAAAAAAAAAATGCGTGGGGCTCCGCGCAATTTCTATGTCTAGCCAGGTACAGCTAAGCAGCTGGGGGCTGGAATCCGCAGCGCAGGGATGCCCAAGCTTTCTGGGCACCCCCCGCTGCAAATTGCAGCCCGCAGCCGCCCCAGAAGATGGCGCGTTCATTTAAGCGCAATCCTCTGGCGCTGAACCCCGCTCTTCCAGCGGCCCTGGTAGCAATGGCACGCTGGGTAATAAAGAGGTTAGGGCCAGCTTTGTATTATCAGCTGGCCCTAAGCCCGAAATTTATGGCGGTCACGCCAATATTAGACATGACCGCCATGAATTTCTATTAAATTGTTTTAAAAAAAACACAACACAAGGAAAATTTTTTATTAGAAATAAAAAAAAAGCCATTAGGGACTCCATCTTTAATTAAAAAAATCCTCTTCCGTCCGACGCAGTCCAAAACGCGATGTCCTCTCTGCTACATCCCCTGTGCATAAATATAGATGTCTATGCACAGGGAATAAGCAGACTGAGAACAATCTCAGCTCTGCTACATCATCTCTGTGCACAGACATTCATGTCTGTACACAGGGAATGAGCAGACTGAGAACAATCTCAGCACTGCTACATCAGGCAGCAGGCAGGCTCTAGGACCCTGGAGCTGGGGCAGCCAGAACACAGAGAAGACAGGATCTTATCTGTGCGAGTCAGCGATTACTTACAAAGTAAACGAGCAATGCAAATAAATGACAAAACTAGGATTGCTTCAGGCTGAAGCTTCCAAGACACATCTGCGATTTGTAAATCTCACACTACTCGCTATTACTCGCTTCCCCATTCATTAACATTGGACTCGCTAGACTCGCAACGAGTAGCGAGTCCTGTGCTCGGACTCGCTAGAGTCAAGCGATTCCGAGTAATTTAGGATTCGCCCATCACTAATCTTGGGGAAGCTGAGTTAAATTCCCCTGGACACAATAGTACCTGCCTGACAAAGTGAAGTAGACCAAAAGATCCTCAAGAGCTAGAGATGGTGCTGCAATTCAAAGAAATTCAGAAACAAATGAAGAACAAAGTAATTGAAAGCTACCAATCTGGAAAAGGTTGTAAGATCACTTCTAAAGCATTGGGACTCCAGCAAACCACAGTGAAAGCCATTATCCACAGATGGTGAAAGCATGGAACAGTGGTGAACCTTCCCAGGAGTGGCCGACCAAAATTACCCCAAGAGTACAGTGACGACTAATCCAAGAGGTCACAAAAGACCCCCCAACAACATCCAAAGATCTTCATGCTTCACTTGCCTCAGTTAAGGTCAGTGTTCATGACTCCACCAGAAGAAGGAGACTGGGCAAACATGGCTGCATGGCAGAGATCCAAGACAAAAACCACAGCTGAGAAAAAAGAAAGTAAAGGCTCAGCTCGGTTTTGTGGGAAAACATCTTGATGATCCTTGAGACGTTTGAGAGAAAACTCTGTGGACTGATAGGACAACAATTGATCTTTTAGGAAGGTGAATGTCTAATTACTGGTGGTGAAGTAACAGAATTTCAGTAAAGGAACATCATACTAACAGTAAAAGATGATGGAGGTAGTGTGATAATGGTCTGGGGCTTTTTTGCTGCTTCCAGACTTGGAAGAACTAAATTTTGCTGTCAACAAACACTCCTGAAGAAGAATGTCCGGCTATCTGTCCGTGACCTCAAGCTGAAGAGCACTTGGGTTATGCTGCAGGACAATGGTCCCAAACACACCAGCAAGTCACCTGAATGACTTAAGAAAAAAAAAATTAAGACTTTGGAGAAGCCGAGTCACAGTCCTGACCTTAATCTGATTGAGATGCTGTGACCTTAAAAAGGCGGATCATGCTCGGAAACCTCCAATGTGGATGAATTATGACAATTCTGCAAAGATGAGCGGCCAAAATTCCCCCAGAGAGTTGTAAAAGACTCATTGCCAGTTATTCCAAATGCTTGATTGCAGTTGTTGCTGCTAAGGGCGGCCCAATAAGTTATTAGGTTTAGGGGGCAATCACTTTTTCACACAGGGCCCTGTAGGTTTGGATTTCCTTTTGCCTTAATAAAGACCTTGATTAATAAATTGCATTTTGTGATTACTTGTGTTATCCTTGTCTAATATTTACATTTGTTTGGTGATCTGTGTGTGATAAACATGCAAAAGAATAAGAAATCAGGAAGGGATTAGGTGATAACTTGAGTGTTGATAACCATGTAATACATATAAAGTGGTATTACCATTATTTTAAAATTCTATTTAATCACATATATTACAAAACTGTTGCTTTTTGCCGTCATTATGAAAAAAAATAGCATGTTACAACATCCGTTATGCAGAAATACTTTGCAGAACTTTTTTTGTAATTCCACTGTTCACCACTAGAGGGAGCACATGAGCTGTGATATTTTTGCTGTTTGCAGCACGCTGACAGTGAAGCTTTCCGCCTTACAGCATAGACGACCCTCCTGCACTTTCCCCTAAATGTGTAAATTGGTGCTGGATCTGTACAGTATCTGATAAATCCCGGCTCTTCCGGCATGCAGCATGACTTTAGCCCCAACACAAACCGCGTCGGCCTTCTGATAGAGCGAGTAATGGTTTCCCTTATCATTCGTTACAGTGAATAAATCTCCTGTTTCCAGCGAGACGGCACAATAACGCTCAATCCACTTGACTGGAAAGCATTCAGCGTGCGCTGAGCGGAGGGCGAGCGCGGCTTGTTTATGCGAGGAGTGGGAGGGACTGATTGACTTGTTATGTTGATGTATCCATATTAAATATACCGAAAATTAAAATGTTTCTATAGTTACCTCGTCTTCACGGGGAGAAGTTGTTACGAAGGCGTCGTTATAGCAGGAGCGACCGGCGGTTATTTACAGCTCTGCATTATCTACATGAATGAGCCTTTTTCTTTCATATATCCCCTAAAAAAACACCCTCTTCTTTCCACCCCATTGAACCATGAAAATGTTCTTTAGTATGAACTTTTTAGATGTTTCTTATTTACATTTCTTGCTGGGAAAGCTGTGGGTTTTTCTCGTATACTGCCAACGCTTCCAAGGGCATTTGTCCATCTTCTTCTACCATTGCGGTCGCCCATCCTTGTGCTGGTGTGCCCAGTGCTTGTTTGCCCCTTTTTTGTTTTGGGATAAAGTTGATGTGTCCGATATCAAGAAGAGTGGGGTCACCGGAGAAAGGAGCAGGCTGTAGGGTTGGCAGTAAATATCCCAACACGGAAAATTTATACACTGAGTCCATCGCGTCCCTGCAGCATCGCAACATCTTCTGCCTGCCTGCAGCTGACGGTGTGTGGAGCGCAGTGTATGGCAGTGATGTCATCGCTGCGCCCTCACGTACTGATCAGCTGCCGGCATGAGAATATGTAAGAGGACGTCACACTGATGCGGGGGAGCCATGGACAGTGAGTAAATTAGTTTATTTTTTTAAAGTGTGGGTTTTTATGGTGGCGGGACATGTAGAAGACCATGTATGAGGATGGGGCTCATATACATGATATGGGCCATATACCAGGATAATGGTCTTATAGCAGAATATGGGCCACATACACCAGCATATGGGCTTATATTTACCAGAATGGGGAACATAAATGCTTGGAAGGGGCCAAGAATATGGGTCACATATACCAGGATATTGAGCCACATATACCAGGATATTGGGCCACATATACCAGGATATGGGTAACATATACCAGCACTATGGGTCACATATACCAGCACTATGGGTCACGTATACCAGGATATTGGGTCACGTATACCAGGATATTGGGCCACGTATACCAGGATATTGGGCCACGTATACCAGGATATGGGTCACATATACCAGCACTATGGGTCACATATACCAGCACTATAGGTCACATATACCAGGACTATGGGCCACATATACCAGGACTGTGGGCCACATATACCAGGACTGTGGGCCACGCACACCAGGACTGTGGGCCACGCACACCAGGACTGTGGGCCACGCACACCAGGACTGTGGGCCACGCACACCAGGACTGTGGGCCACGCACACCAGGACTGTGGGCCACGCACACCAGGACTGTGGGCCACGCACACCAGGACTATGGGCCACGAACAGCAGCACTATGGGCCACGCACACCAGCACTATGGGCCACGCACACCAGCACTATGGGCCACGCACACCAGCACTATGGGCCACGCACACCAGCACTATGGGCCACGCACACCAGCACTATGGGCTCATATTTACCAGGACTATGGGCCACGCACACCAGCATATGGGCTCATATTTACCAGCACTATGGGCCACGCACACCAGCACTATGGGCCACGCACACCAGCACTATGGGCTCATATTTACCGGGACTATGGGCCACGCACACCAGCATATGGGCTCATATTTACCAGGACCATGGGCCACGCACACCAGGACCATGGGCCACGCACACCAGGACCATGGGCCACGCACACCAGCATATGGGCTCATATTTACCAGGATGGGGAGTATACATACTTGGAAGGGGCTAAGAATGGGGACATTAGTACAGAATTTGGGAACATTACCTCCATAACAGTGTCAGAAGCAGATCATCCCTCTAACCCCCCATAACAGTCATGGCCACATTTTTTGCTTCAAATTCTTTTAACCTATTTTCCTCTTCTAAAACCTGGGTGCGTTTTATGGTCTGGTGTGTCTTATAGTCTGAAAAATATGGTACATACTGGACCCCATTTCTCCCTGTTGGCCATTGGAGTCTCCCACGTGGCTCCTGTGTTTTTCCTATGGGAGGGTGTGCGCAGACCGCTGCAGTCAGTCGGTGTTTGGAAGAGAGACCAAAAATCCAGTGGGCGACATAGTAAAATTGTGGAGTGGTGGGGTCCCATAACAGAGTATTTGTTTATTATTTTAGGACCATCATGGGCTCTTGTTTAAAATAATTGCCAGTATCATACAACTCCGGATCATGATGCTCTTCTGTGAGAAAGCTTGTTATATCACACAATCTTAAGTGATGTAAAAGGAGCAACTGCAAATATCTGCCATAGTTTATTTCTATACCCAAAGTGGTCATCCTACTATTAGCAACTGGATATAACCAGAACACTTGCAATCATATAATATTATGAATATCTACCAGGGGAAGAAACAAAAGTTCTATAAGAAACGGCTAACTTGGCAGCACGATTTTGGACTGTGGGAGGAAACTGGAGCAACCAGAAGAACACTGGGAAGAACATACCAACTCCTCGCAGATGGCGCCTTGGTCAGAACCCAAAACTCTTAAGTGCTGCCAGGCGGCAATGCAAACCACTGTGCCACCATGCTGCTATCTCTAATAAAGCCAACTGACAGACTTCAGGTTGGATTATGAAGACGGATTAAGATATTCACTTGCAGAACTGTAACAGATACATAGCCAACCACAGCTTTAATTACAGTTCTTCTCCTTACTCTGGTGCCCACTGCTGACCTTTAATTGATGGTGGGAACATGGAAGGCCCTGTAAACATCAAATAAAACTCAGGTGATCCTATGATTTTGGCGCAATTGGTTGATCCTCTAATATGTTGGGGCCCCCTGACCGTTCCCCTGACATTATGTTGGGGGACATAAGAATTAGTGGTTGGAATTCAGTCATCTGATCCTGGTGATTAGCCAATGTCAGATGATTCTGGCCGTGGCTCTGTGTCTGGGATGATTTTGTGAATCCTGTTTTGAGCAGGGGGTAGGACCAGATGACCCTGGAGGTCCTTCCCAACACCATTATTTAATGATACATGCAGAACAATGGAACGCGCAGAGCTTTCAGCCGAATGATACTAGTGCATCCCAATAAATTAAAATTAACTTTTTAATGATAATCTTTTTCAGTAATTCAATACAAAAAGGGAAACACATTATATAGAGTCATTACAAACATGATCTATTCTGTTAATGTTGATGATTATTGTTTACAGCCAATGATAACCAAAGATCATTATCTCAGACAATTAAGGGAACACGGTTAGGTCATTTTTCAGTATGATACTAATGTCACCTTGAATAGTGCCTGGGCAGAACTTTTAAAAAACATGTAAAACCATTATTCTACCCTTTTGTAGTTTCCATGTTAGCAGAATTGTCAGACCCTACAGAGAGCTGCAGCATTAGTCCTGTCCATTATAAGCAGAGACGATTAGTCCTGGCTGTGTTAAGCTGTCATGTTATTATACACTCCCTCTCAGCAGCTCTCTCCTCCTCCCTCTGCTCTCCGGGCACTGTGGTTTCACTTTTAGGAGATCTATTCTATTGAGGACACAGGGAGAAAGCAACTCAGGTCTGCCTTATCTTATCTACACTCCATTTGTTTCTGTAAGCAGACATTCCTGATGTGACAGTATCTGTGCTGTATTTGACCTCTTTCCTGGCTACAGACACAGAGAATCTGTGATCACTGATCTCCTGTGCTGTGATGTGACATGCATAATCATTATATGGGGATAGGACAGCAGAGAACTAAGTGGATCATTGATTGTGGCTTGACTGATGGAATGAATCTCTGTATTTGAATTTTACAGAAGATAGGAAGGGAATATAAATAAAAGAAATACATCAATAGAGAGATTAGAGAATGGAATTAGAAAATGATAGCAATTACATATGGATTTTTTCGTTGGCTGTAAGCCACAATCATCACCATTAACAGAAATAAACACTTGAAATAGCTCACTCTGTGTGTAATGACTCTATATAATGTGTTTTGCTTTTTGTATTGAATTACTCATATAAATTAACTTTTGATGATATTCTAATTCATTGAGATGCATCTGTAGCTCCACCAATGCTTTTTTTATGTTTGTAGCTGGCTTTAGCAATGATCTGGTCAGACATTTATAGTAATTATTCTAAATCTCTTCACACCTCTTCATACAGTTTAATAAAAGGTAGCAGTATCCGGGGTAGCAGGATAGATTTGGCTGGAAAGTTCTACCATCATTTTGCCTGTTGTTGGACCCCACAGCGGTACCCATTTTCCCATTTTTCACTTAAGATACAAGAAGCATAATAGTTTGGGTTGAAGACGCGCTCAGTTGCTGAGATGACTGTTGTATTTGCCGTCAGAGCTTCTGTTCCTCCGATACAAAGCTCCAAATACCCTGCAAAACCTATAGAGTTAAATGGTAAAATTCTGCCTCCAATAGAAGGAGATCACACATTTATTGATTGCTGTTTAAGCATTAGACTTGGTAATAACAAGGTAAGCAAAAAGTGCACTGCTGAGGGTTTGGAGCTCTGTATTAGGAGAAAAAAAAACTCCAACCACCCTGAAAGCTATATTGGGAAATTAATTAGAACAGAATGTCCGACATAAAAACAACCAAGTATTAAAAGGTAAATCCGTTAAGGATTTCTAGTCTCTTCATATCAAAATACCTTGGAGAGGTCAGATAAGGAAGCCGGTTGCACGGAGGGATGGATTAATGGATCTTGACAGTTTTATGTTGCGAGATGTGGAAGGATGAATGCTCCTGTCATGTATCGATCAGGCGTGTTTACAGTGTAGAGGAGGACTACGCTCCATCCTCCGCTCGCTGGAGTCTCATGTTCTTCTCAGCAGGTTCACTCTTCAAGGTGAAAATGGATACGGCGCACAGACACGAGGCTGAATCTAGAGCCCCTGGGCGGTCTCGGCTGTCATATATTATCACTAATGCCACCATTTATTTTCATATTCGCAGGTTGCAGCGAAGACGACACCTGCACCGAGACCACTCCGGAGGAGATAGAGGTCCAGCTGGAGGTGTCAGACGAGACCGATGCAATAAACAAAGTAAGAACGCACGTCTGATCTGCTATGTGAAGGGTCATTTTGCTGAATCTGACATGTTTTATCACATGTTATTGCTCTTTTGGTTTTTGTTAGATATAAATATTTTGTGGTTTGGTTAAACCTTTGCATTATGATTGTCTTGGATAGTTTATGGCAGACGCTTGGTGAAATATTTTCTTAATTTTTTGTTGCTTTCAAGTGTGAATCGTCCCTTATGGCCAGTGCAATGTAGAAGGGGTTCCCTCAATACCAATTGTCGAAATAGATAAGTGTGCCGACCATTTTCTTTTTGACTCGCCCATACATACAGCTATAATCATCCGACCATTAATATGCTCTCCTGTATGAAGAACCAAAGGATCAAAGCGCCCAATCCCGATCTCCTCAACATAGTCTACAGCCGGAGAGTTGGGTGGCTCCCATAGACCAATCATGCTAAAATCTATGAGGTCAACTGACTATAATGTCTATAGTGGCCTATAGAAGTCCTCTCTGTTTGGCCATGTACAGATTTAGGGCAATCACAAAGCATTATATGAAATCTATGCAGTCATAGACTTCTCTGGAAGTCAAATTATTGGAACATCTCACTTCTAGTTTTCTGTAAAATCCCATGTCAGTGTTGTGAGGTAGCACCCGGGGAACCCGCTTGCATAACGACAAAACACGTGTTTATAAGTTTAACCAATGTCTACCCGTTTATTTTTCACATATAACAACATAACCCGGGTAGCATATTTGACACATTGCACATTGATTATAAACACCATACATAAATACCATACATTTACATATAAAAGGATAAATAGGGAGCGCACATAGGGCGTTATCGTCTTAATAAATAGTCCAGTCCCCCCAATCGGTGTGACTCACCTGCGGTGGTTGTGAGAGCCACAACAAACTGAGAGAGCCTTGTAATGGTCGCTGCAGGAGCCCACTGAAGATAAATGATTTCCACCGAAGAAAAAGCTGGGCTTTGTAGTCCGCGCTGACCTCAAGAAACTTCCAGTCCAGTAAAGGGTTAATCAGGTTCTGGTTTATTTTCCTACGCATTTCGTGGCTAATAGCCCTGATGAAGTGGCAGATTTAAAGCCACGAAACGCGTAGGCAAATAAACCAGAACCTGATTAACCCTTTACTGGACTGGAAGTTTCTTGAGGTCAGCGCGGACTACAAAGCCCAGCTTTTTCTTCGGTGGAAATCATACATTTACATATAACATTACATAACACTTATATTGCACATAACATCTTATAGTTACCCGGGACCTCTAACCACCTCTGTCCCCATTGGAGCTCTAACAACCGCTCCCGTGGTGGCTACGGCCTCCGGCCTATCTCTACATTTCACATACATTTAACAATACATCAGTTACCATATATCAACGGGCCCTATGGGTCCCAATGGCGGAACCAGCCGCCTGGCTTTATTACCCCAGCTTCATACTACCCCGGAATCAGGACTCCAGCCTGACCGGGTTCTTACATACAATATGTGATCCATCCTATGAGCCACCATGGACCACACCGTCCATTCACACGCTCACAGCCCATCATATAGGCATACATGGACTGTGACACATCTGGGTTCAGAACAGGGATTGGCAAACCTTAGTATCCGGGAGTATGCCGCAGCTATACTGTTTTCTCTTTGGTCTTTGTAGGAGTATGCCGCAGTGATACTGTTTTTTCTTTGGTCTTTGTAGGAGTATGCCGCAGTGATACTGTTTTTTCTTTGGTCTTTGTAGGAGTATGCCGCAGTGATACTGTTTTCTCTCTGGTCTTTGTAGGAGTATGCCGCAGCCATACTGTTTACGCTTTGGTCTTTGTAGGAGTATGCCGCAGTGATACTGTTTTCTCTCTGGTCTTTGTAGGAGTATGCCGCAGCCATACTGTTTTCTCTTTTTCTTGTCCCACAGTTGAAGTTTTTAGTTATAGCGTACAGCGGCAATGAGGGACGCCGCCATCTGATTGGACAGAAGTGTTAAGTCGTTGCCTCCGGCTGCTCGCCGTGGTTCAGCTGCATGGTGACATTCTGCCATTAGACATGGAACCTTGGAGCAGCTAATTGCTCGTTATTTATATTTTAATGACTCGGGGTTGATGCGTTTAGCTGATTTAATTACTACTTCTGTGTGAAAATATGACACGGTATTAAACAGCAGATATTCTGGGATCCGGCCGCAGCGTGCAGTCATTGCCTTACAGGAGACTAAGCAGCCAGCGCCAGGAACGCAGGAAGGAGACGGTAAATCTGGAAATGATATCGAGCCTTTCTGTTCCTTGGAAAGCTGGGTGACCAATATATAGCTGCCATTACTCTCCTGCCAACATGTTGGTTTCCACAAGAATTCCCCTCTTGAGAGCCATAGTGTAACCATATTGGTTGTCACCCTGCCCTCCCAGGATACTGTGAAAAGTTCTAAAGAGACTTTTTATCCAGGGGACAGTTCATGGGGCGGTTTCAGGAAAAATGCTGTCAGGCGAGTATGTGTACAGTGTGGCGGTATATTGGTGAGATAGCTGTACATAGAATGCAGGCTTATCAATAGCTACAGGAAGGGAAATGTAAAGAGACGCTTCCTGCGAGTCCAGAGGAATAGAAACCTCCGCACATCCCGCGACTCGTTCTACTGCAGAACTCACAGTACACATGGCACGCTCACATCCTCACAGTAAGTCTACAGCTGGCTGCTTCTATTTCTTTTATTTTCGTTCGTTCGTTCTTTCTTTGTTCTTATTCTTATTGTTGCACTTTTTAATTATTGTTACTGTTTTTCCTGTTTCTTTTCTTTGTACCTCTCCCTGACTTTACTTTCTGTCTTTCTGCTTCTCTATTTGTTTCTCTGTTGTATTGTCAATGTTGCTTTCCTTTACTGTTTTTCACTCTTTCTTTCTCTCTTTCATTCATGGTTTACTCAGTCTTTCTGATATTCAGTTATGCACTCTGATTTTCTATCCTTTTTTCTCTCGCATTTCCTCACTTTTTTTCTCACTTTCTCTTTCTTTCTCTCTTTTGTTGCTTGCACGCTTTGTTTTGCCAGTCTCTGTTCTGTTTTATTTTTTTTTTAACTCTTTGAGCCCGATTCTTAAAGATGTTTTCATGCAGTAAGATATCTTAAATTGTTGCAATATTGCAAACTCCCCAGCAGCCCTACAGATCAGATTGGTGTTGGGCAGAAGTTCTCAGATTCTGTCGGAAAACAGCTTCTGCGGACGTTATAGTTCTGGCTGAGCTGTTCAATCCGCATCTGAGAACGTTCGTCCGCTGCCGTTAACAGCTGATCAGCAGGGCAGCGGGATGTTACACTCCTACAATCAAATAATACAGACAGGCCATCAAAAAAATAGTGCCCAACCTCTTTAATATATCAACTTTTTTTTCCCTTACAGCTTTTCCTCTCTTCTTTCCTTCCAGCCTTTCCTTTCTTCTTTCCTTTCGCCCTTTCCTCTCCTCTGTCCTTTCCTCTCTTCTTTTCTTTCGCCCTTTCCTCTTTTCTTACCTTCCGCCTTATGCTCTCTCCCCCGCCCTTTGCTCTCTCCCCCCCACCCCCTTTGCTCTCTCCCCCCCACCCCCTTTGCTCTCTCCCCCCCACCCCCTGTGCTCTCTCCCCCCCACCCCCTGTGCTCTCTCCCCCCCACCCCCTGTGCTCTCTCCCCCCACCCCCTGTGCTCTCTCCCCCCCACCCCCTGTGCTCTCTCCCCCCCCTCATCCGTGTATGATGTGTCCACTAATGTAAAATATTAGGAGACGTCTCATGTTTATGTCCAGCCTTTCGTTTGATCTTTGAAGTCTTATGCGAGTGGTAATATTCTTATATTTCACAGTAGGGTGTGCATTATCTCGTAGCATCATTTTATGATCGTCATCACTGCTCCTTTGTGTGCCACATCAAATTTCGTAATAGAGTTGTAAACAATAATTGTCCTGACCACAATGAGATGCTCAGGAGTGTGAACTTAGTTGACTCTGTTCATAGGTAATTTTTTACACCAAACCTCTAGAAAAGGACCTTGTGCACTCAGCCCACTGCTTTTGGCGTTTAGGCCAGTCTGACATGTCCAGGAACTGTCTCAATTCTCATGATCTGTAATTTGTCATCCATTACATTTTGAGTGGATCCTCTGGTACCTTTTCGACAGCATTCTTTCAGCACTATTTTAACTGTTCAGCATGCATTCCTCTTGCAACTGTCTAATGGCTTATGTCCTTTTAAGCATCAGCATAGGTTTGCCTCCCACTTTTTGTCGAGCAGCCCGCCTTCTGCGTCCAGTTGAGCGTGGCCCCGGGCCCGCCTTCTGCGTCCAGTTGAGCGTGGCCCCGGGCCCGCCTTCTGCGTCCAGTTGAGCGTGGCCCCGGGCCCGCCTTCTGCGTCCAGTTGAGCGTGGCCCCGGGCCCGCCTTCTGCGTCCAGTTGAGCGTGGCCCCGGGCCCGCCTTCTGCGTCCAGTTGAGCGTGGCCCCGGGCCCGCCTTCTGCGTCCAGTTGAGCGTGGCCCCGGGCCCGCCTTCTGCGTCCAGTTGAGCGTGGCCCCGGGCCCGCCTTCTGCGTCCAGTTGAGCGTGGCCCCGGGCCCGCCTTCTGCGTCCAGTTGAGCGTGGCCCCGGGCCCGCCTTCTGCGTCCAGTTGAGCGTGGCCCCGGGCCCGCCTTCTGCGTCCAGTTGAGCGTGGCCCCGGGCCCGCCTTCTGCGTCCAGTTGAGCGTGGCCCCGGGCCCGCCTTCTGCGTCCAGTTGAGCGTGGCCCCAGGTTTGCCTTCCACATCTAGTTGAGCGAGGCACCAGGCCTGTCTTCTGCGTCCAGTTGAGCGAGGACCCGGGTCCGCCCCTTGAGCCTGGTTCAAGCCCATCTTTCGTGTACATTTGAGCATGTCCCCAGGCCTGCCCTCCGCGTCCACTTGAGCCCGTTTCAGGCCTGCCCTCCGCGTCCACTTGAGCCCGTTTCAGGCCTGCCCTCCGCGTCCACTTGAGCCCGGTTCAGGCCTGCCTCCGCGTCCACTTGAGCCGGTTCAGGCCTGCCCTCCGCGTCCACTTGAGCCCGGTTCAGGCCTGCCCTCCGCGTCCACTTGAGCCCGCTTCAGGCCTGCCCTCCGCGTCCACTTGAGCCCGGTTCAGGCCTGCCCTCCGCGTCCACTTGAGCCCGCTTCAGGCCTGCCCTCCGCGTCCACTTGAGCCCGGTTCAGGCCTGCCCTCCGCGTCCACTTGAGCCCGCTTCAGGCCTGCCCTCCGCGTCCACTTGAGCCCGGTTCAGGCCTGCCCTCCGCGTCCACTTGAGCCCGCTTCAGGCCTGCCCTCCGCGTCCACTTGAGCCCTGGTTCATGCCTGCCTCCGCGTCCACTTGAGCCCGGTTCAGGCCTGCCCTCCGCGTCCACTTGAGCCCGGTTCAGGCCTGCCCTCCGCGTCCACTTGAGCCCGGTTCAGGCCTGCCCTCCGCGTCCACTTGAGCCCGGTTCAGGCCTGCCCTCCGCGTCCACTTGAGCCCGGTTCAGGCCTGCCCTCCGCGTCCACTTGAGCCCGGTTCAGGCCTGCCCTCCGCGTCCACTTGAGCCCGGTTCAGGCCTGCCCTCCGCGTCCACTTGAGCCCGGTTCAGGCCTGCCCTCCGCGTCCACTTGAGCCCGGTTCAGGCCTGCCCTCCGCGTCCACTTGAGCCGCGTTCAGGCCTGCCCTCCGCGTCCACTTGAGCCCGGTTCAGGCCTGCCCTCCGCGTCCACTTGAGCCCGGTTCAGGCCTGCCCTCCGCGTCCACTTGAGCCCGTTCAGGCCTGCCCTCCGCGTCCACTTGAGCCCGCTTCAGGCCTGCCCTCCGCGTCCACTTGAGCCCGGTTCAGGCCTGCCCTCCGCGTCCACTTGAGCCCGGTTCAGCCTGCCCTCCGCGTCCACTTGAGCCCGCTTCAGGCCTGCCCTCCGCGTCCACTTGAGCCCGCTTCAGGCCTGCCCTCCGCGTCCACTTGAGCCCGCTTCAGGCCTGCCCTCCGCGTCCACTTGAGCCCGCTTCAGGCCTGCCCTCCGCGTCCACTTGAGCCCGCTTCAGGCCTGCCCTCCGCGTCCACTTGAGCCCGCTTCAGGCCTGCCTCCGCGTCCACTTGAGCCCGCTTCAGGCCTGCCCTCCGCGTCCACTTGAGCCCGCTTCAGGCCTGCCCTCCGCGTCCACTTGAGCCCGCTTCAGGCCTGCCCTCCGCGTCCACTTGAGCCCGCTTCAGGCCTGCCCTCCGCGTCCACTTGAGCCCGCTTCAGGCCTGCCCTCCGCGTCCACTTGAGCCCGCTTCAGGCCTGCCCTCCGCGTCCACTTGAGCCCGCTTCAGGCCTGCCCTCCGCGTCCACTTGAGCCCGCTTCAGGCCTGCCCTCCGCGTCCACTTGAGCCCGCTTCAGGCCTGCCCTCCGCGTCCAATTGAGCCCGCTTCAGGCCTGCCCTCCGCGTCCACTTGAGCCCGCTTCAGGCCTGCCCTCCGCGTCCACTTGAGCCCGCTTCAGGCCTGCCCTCCGCGTCCACTTGAGCCCGTTCAGGCCTGCCCTCCGCGTCCACTTGAGCCCGCTTCAGGCCTGCCCTCCGCGTCCACTTGAGCCCGCTTCAGGCCTGCCCTCCGCGTCCACTTGAGCCCGGTTCAGGCCTGCCCTCCGCGTCCAGTGAGCCCGGTTCAGGCCTGCCCTCCGCGTCCACTTGAGCCCGGTTCAGGCCTGCCCTCCGCGTCCACTTGAGCCCGGTTCAGGCCTGCCCTCCGCGTCCACTTGAGCCCGGTTCAGGCCTGCCCTCCGCGTCCACTTGAGCCCGGTTCAGGCCTGCCCTCCGCGTCCACTTGAGCCCGGTTCAGGCCTGCCCTCCGCGTCCACTTGAGCCCGGTTCAGGCCTGCCCTCCGCGTCCACTTGAGCCCGGTTCAGGCCTGCCCTCCGCGTCCACTTGAGCCCGGTTCAGGCCTGCCCTCCGCGTCCACTTGAGCCCGGTTCAGGCCTGCCCTCCGCGTCCACTTGAGCCCGGTTCAGGCCTGCCCTCCGCGTCCACTTGAGCCCGGTTCAGGCCTGCCCTCCGCGTCCACTTGAGCCCGGTTCAGGCCTGCCCTCCGCGTCCACTTGAGCCCGGTTCAGGCCTGCCCTCCGCGTCCACTTGAGCCCGGTTCAGGCCTGCCCTCCGCGTCCACTTGAGCCCGGTTCAGGCCTGCCCTCCGCGTCCACTTGAGCCCGGTTTAGGCCTGCCCTCTGTGTTTATCTGGGCCTCAGGCCACCTCAATATTTCTGCTGCTAGAAATGGATTACACGTAGCAAGACGTTAGACCTCTAGTGATTAGCGCTCTGGAGTAAGATTTTTCTGGGGTGCGATTACCTTAAAAATAGTCTCCAAATCACTTTAAGGTATTATCTAACAGTTGGATAAAATTGCCTGACTGTACAATGACTTGAGGTCCTTTCATTGGATTTTATGATTACCGGAGTCCCACCTGCTATCGCTGCTCCACTGATTTCTGGAACAATTTTCTTTTCTTCTTTCTTTTCTTTCTTCTTTCTTCTCTGATCCTCTGTCCCAAAGTTTTGCCGCCCGTCATAATGGTGCACATTTTTCCTTCAGTCAACGGGACGTGAACCCAGATCTTCTCTCTTCTTTGATCCAGAATCCGTAAATCATCCGAAAGAAAAAAAAAAAAAGACCCGTGGTGGACGGTGATCTGTAACACAACGTGTAAAAATAAATGACCTGAAACATTTTGGTGCTGAATATAATGGCCCCCAAAAGTGCGTGGTGGGCACCTGATGTGCTGTTTGTTCCCGCACATATAGGAAGCGTGTGCATTTAGCCTTGTGTAATTCCACTAATCACACGTTACTTTATATGGCTCTCCAGCATTTTTAGCTTGTTCCTGCCTAGCAGTAAATGCAATGCTATCTGTTCTGTCGCAGAGGGGGCCTGAGCGCCACATTGATGGCTGGCACTGACAGGCACTCACCCGTCTGGCAGATAAATAAAACC
This sequence comes from Allobates femoralis, assembly GCA_033576535.1. NCBI lineage: Eukaryota > Metazoa > Chordata > Amphibia > Anura > Aromobatidae > Allobates > Allobates femoralis. Next base: position 42,224,480 of record JARQOC010000002.1, on the reverse strand, counting down.
TCCTTTTTTTTTTTTATCCCCCCTCCTCTTTCGGAGAGAACAAGCACAATCCTCATCTATAGCTCTCGAAATTCCCTGGAAGTAATAATGACTCTGGGTGAATAGAAGAATGTTCCTGTGCATGTAACCCACAATCTGCCGACTGCAGCCGCAGGCAGCATCAAGTTTTATCATGCCTGCCGCACCTACCCTGAGCTGAGAGGAGGGCGCACATTGTAGGGTCGGATCCTCCGCCGTGTGCTGCCTGACGATCACCAGGGATCAGCCAGTGGATCTCCGCCAAAGCTGAAGGTGATGACGATGGCCAGGTGATCCTGCAGAAGGTAGCTCATCACAGCCTTCATTTCTACGCACCTGAAGAGGGAAAGGACTAGTGATTGCTCCATTTAAGTGTTTATTTTATTGTTTGATTAATGATGCTCTTTGTAGCTAGATTGAGATGTGCCTACGTAGCAGAGCCGATTGTGTTGTTTCAACTCGGGGCTGCGTAGTTGTGTTCATGTAGAGTTATGGGTACAGTTGTGTACATAGATAAAAATGTCTCTATATACAGATGAATAATGTTTGTGTCCTGTGTGTATACATATATATTTAAACCATGTGTATGTTTTCACGTGTGAACAGTATATAGAATCCTAGTGTATACAATATATAGACATTGCTTGTAAATATATACCTTTATGATGTGTCTGCATGTATGTAATGTATGACTTGTACAATATATGTAAGTTTGACGTATATCAATGCATAACATACAGTATACAGCTGTTTTCCGTATATACAGTAGATGTATGACGTGTGTGTGCTCAGTATATCAATGCATAACATACAGTATACGGCTGTATGACATATTCAGTACATACGGTAATGTATGACGTGTGTATGAAATCTGTGTACTGCGGTATATGTACTTATGACGTCTATGTGCTCAATATGGGGATGTGTGACGTCTGGGTGGGCAGTGGGGGGATGGGTGACATCTGGGCCCGTAGTGTAGAGATGGGTGATATCTGGGCGGGCAGTGTGGGGATGGGTGACATCTGGGCGCGCAGTGTGGGAATGGGTGACATCTGGGCGCGCAGTGTGTGGGGATGGGTGACATCTGGGCGGGCAGTGTGAGGATGGGTGACGTCTAGGCGAACAGTGATGGCAGTGTGGGGATGGGTGACATCTGGTGCGCGTGCGAGTGTTTGAGTGGGGGATGGGTGACATCTGGGTGCGCAGTGTGCGGATGCGTGATATCTGGGCACACAGTGTGGGGATGGGTGACATCTGGGTGCGCAGTGTGGGGATGGGTGACATCTGGGCGCGCAGTGTATGGGGATGAATGACATCTGGGCGCGCATTGTGGAGATGGGTGACATCTGGGCGGGCAGTGTGAGGATGGGTGACATCTGGGCGTGCAGTGTGGGGGGATGGGTGACATCTGGGCGCACAGTGTGGGGATGGCTGACATCTGGGCGTGCAGTGTATGGGGATGGGTGACATGTGGGCGCGCATTGTGGAGATGGGTGACATCTGGGCGGGCAGTGTGAGGATGGGTGACGTCTAGGGCGCAGTGCGCGGATGGGTGACATCTGGGCGCGCAGTGTGGAGATAGGTGACATCTTGGTGCGCAGTGTGGGGATGGGTGACATCTTGGTGCGCAGTGTGGGGATGGGTGACATCTGGGCGCGCAGTGTGTGGAGATGGGTGACATCTGGGCGCGCAGTGTGTGGAGATGGGTGACATCTGGGCGCGCAGTGTGTGGGGATGGGTGACATCTGGGCGCACAGTTTGGAGATGGGTGACATCTGGGCGGGTAGTGTGAGGATGGGTGACGTCTAGGCGCGCGGGTGTGGGGATGGGTGACATCTGGGGCGCGCAGTGTGGGGGATGGGTGACATCTGGGCGCGCAGTGTATGGGGATGGGTGACATGTGGGCGCGCATTGTGGAGATGGGTGACATCTGGGCGGGCAGTGTGAGGATGGGTTACGTCTAGGCGCGCAGTGCGCGGATGGGTGACATCTTGGCGCGCAGTGTGGGGATGGGTGACATCTGGGCGCGCAGTATGTGGAGAATGGTGACTTGGGCGCGCAGTGTGTGGGGATGTGTGACATCTGGGCGCGCAGTGTGTGGGGATGTGTGACATCTGGGCGCGCAGTGTGTGGGGATGGGTGACATCTGGGCACGCAGTGTTGTGGGGATGGGTGACATCTGGGCGGGCAGTGTGAGGATGGGTGACGTCTAGGCGCGCAGTGCGCGGGATGGGTGACATCTGGGCGCGCAGTGTGGAGATGGGTGACATCTTGGTGCGCAGTGTGGGGATGGGTGACATCTGGGCGCGCAGTGCGCAGTGTGTGGGATGGCTGACATCTGGGCGCGCAGTGTATGGGGATGGGTGACATGTGGGCGCGCATTGTGGAGATGGGTGACATCTGGCGGGCAGTGTGAGGATGGGTGACGTCTAGGCGCGCAGTGCGCGGATGGGTGACATCTGGGCGCGCAGTGTGGAGATAGGTGACATCTTGGTGCGCAGTGTGGGATGGGTGACATCTGGGGCGCAGTGTGGGATGGGTGACATCTGGGCGCGCAGTGTGTGGAGATGGGTGACATCTGGGCGCGCAGTGGTGGAGATGGGTGACATCTGGGGCAGTAGTGGGTGACATCTGGGCGCCAGTTTGGAGATGGGTGACATCTGGGCGGGTAGTGTGGGATGGGTTGACATCTGGGCGCCAGGTGTGGGGATGGGTGACATCTGGGCGCAGCTGGCATGTGGGGGATGGGTGACATCTGGGCGCGCAGTGTATGGGGATGGGTGACATGTGGGCGCGCATTGTGGAGATGGGTGACATCTGGGCGGCAGTGTGAGGATGGGTTACGTCTAGGCGCGCATTGTGCGCGGATGGGTGACATCTTGGCGCGCAGTGTGGGGATGGGTGACATCTGGGCGCGCAGTTGTGGGGAATGGTGACATCTGGGCGCGCAGTGTGTGGGGATGGGTGACATCTGGGGCGCAGTGTGTGGGATGGTGACATCTGGGCGCAGCAGTGTGTGGGGATGGGTGACATCTGGGCCGCAGTGTGTGGGGATGGGTGACATCTGGGCGCGGCAGTGTGGAGGATGGGTGACATCTGGGCGCGCATGTGGGGATGGGTGACATCTGGCGCGCGCGTGTGTGGGGAATGGGTGACATCTGGTGGCGCAGTGTGGGGATGGGTGACATCTGGGCGCGCAGTGTGTGGAGATGGTGACATCTGGTGGCGCAGGCAGTGTTGGGGGATGGGTGACATCTGGGCGCGCAGTGTGGAGGTGGTGACATCTGGGCGCGAGTGTGAGGATGGGTGACGTCTGGCGCGCAGTGGTGGGGATGGGTGACATCTGGGCGCGCAGTGTTGGGATGGGTGACATCTGTGTGCGCAGTGTGGGATGGGTGAATCTGGGCGCGCAGTGTGGGATGGTGACATCTGGGCGCGCAGTGTGGGGATGGGTGACATCTGGGCGCGCAGTGTGTGGGATGGTGACATCTGGGCGCGCAGTGTGGATGGGGAATGGGGGACATGTGAATGGTGACGGCGCAGTGTGGAGATGGGTGACATCTGGGCGGCTAGTGTGGGGATGGGTGACATTGGCGCGCAGTGTGGGATGGGTGACATCTGGGCGCGCAGTGTGGGGATGGGTGACATCTGGGCGCGCAGTGTGTGGATGGGTGACATCTGGGCGGCAGTGTGAATGGGTGAATCTGGGCGCGCATGTGGGATGGTGACATCTGGCGGCAGTGTGGGATGGTGACATCTGGCGGCGCAGTGTTGGGATGGGTGACATTGGCGGCAGTGTGGGATGGGTGACATCTGGCGCAGGTGTGGGGAATGTGACATCTGGGCCGCAGTGTGTGGGGATGGGTGACATCTGGGCGCGCAGTGTGGAGATGGGTGACATCTTGGCGGGCAGTGTGAGGATGGGTGACATCTAGGCGCGCAGTGTGGGGATGGGTGACATTTAGGCACACAGTGTGGAGATGGGTGAAATCTGGGCGTGCAGTGTGGGGATGAGTGACATCTGGGCGTGCAGTGTGGAGATGGGTGACATCTTGGCAGGCAGAGTGAGGATGGGTGACATCTGGGCGCGCAGTGTGGAGATGGGTGACATCTGGGCGCCCAGTGTGGAGATGGGTGAAATCTGGGCGTGCAGTGTGGGGATGAATGACAGCTGGGCGTGCAGTGTGGAGATGGGTGACGTCTGGGCGGACAGTGTGGGGATGGGTGATGTCTGTGCCGGCGGTATGGGGATGGGTAACGTTTGGGCATGCAGTTTGGGAATGGGTGACAACTGGGCGCGTATTGTGGGGGATGAGTGACATCTACTCATGCTGTGTGGAGAATGGGAGATGTCTGGGCGCGCACTGTGGGAATTGGTGACGTCTGGGTGCAGTGTGAGGATGGGTGATGTCTGGGGGTACAATGTTGGGATGGGTAACGTCTGGGCTTGCAGTGTGGCGGTAGCTGATGCCTGTGCTCGCAGTATTGCGGTGGCTGACGCCTATGCGCGCAGTATGGGATGGGTGATGTCTGTGCACGCAGTATGGGGGGTGGCTGACGTCTCTGCACTGAATGTGGGGATGGGTGACGTGTGCGGGCAGTATATGTACAGTACAAAGATGTATATGTGTATACTGTGCACACACAGCGTGTGTGTGTGCAGTGTATAGATGTTTTTCTTTAACCCTTTACCTGCTCCTCATTATTTGATATAGCACTTGGATGCAATTGATGGATGTGGAAGAGCTTTGATATAATTACTTTTCCTGTTTTCCCCTGCCATTTTCACACCTATTATCCTTATTTATTTTGCACTTTCTTGCTCTTGCAGTCTCTTAATCTTTCGATGTAATATTTAAGCCTATTGCTGCCAGTCGTTGATCCTCCACCAGTGAGATAAATGTGAAGAACAGATTTCTGTTAAATATATATATACTTTTAAACGGAGTGTACATTAAAACCTCTTCACGCTATAGATGGTAATATTTCTTAATGAACGTCTGCCCCCGGGGGCCTCTGAGATTGGCAGGTTGACATCACTGAGAGCGGCACAGTACAGGCAGCGCTGCCATAGATACACATCATTGCCATGAATTTCTCTGAATTCCCCCGAGGGCCGGGCGCATCTACAAAAAAAATATCTCTATATAGATGATCCAACAGAACTGAAGCATACGGACCACTAGGACCATGTCATGGTATGGATCAAGCACGAACATCTCCTCTGTAGTGAAATTACCCAACCTGTGTGTCCTGGCTCTAGGGTTCAGTAAGGGCCCTTCACCTTTATTGCTCGAGGATGCAGCTCCCTTTGTAGGACTTGATTGCGATGAACAATATTGAGACCTGATTGCCTCACGCCTGGAGTCCGTAATCTGCACGATTATGGACCTGCTGACTTCTAAAGGTTAAAGCCCAGTTTTCGTGTTGATGTAATGAAAGCCACCAGTGAACGGCTCTGGGGGAGCCGGTAGAGACATGTGTGAAGTTGGGTAATGTTTGCTTTTGCATTACTAGACAGAATCAGTTCTGCTTTGAAGTGTGATCTCATTTACTGTATCTGTGTATGACCCCCGAGTATTTACCGTGCAGAAACCTGCAGCAAATCCATCTTCTTCAGAAAGTAATGCGCCGTGACAGGTCAGGAATATGACTAATGGACCATATCTGCCTTAAAGGGATGATCACATCACATGACGTCATAGCATGTCACTGGGTTATACAATACAATCATTTTTTATCGGTTGGGTCCTGACTGATTTACCCTGAAGGCCACAGAGATGGTTCAACATTTACTTGAGCAGGATTAGTTGCAGCCCCTTCATGCTCGGCATCCTTGGGGTTCAACCTCTTTGCAATATGCCATCTTTTTAGGAGACTCCTTCAAAGAGAACTTGATAGTGGATGGGTTGGTGAAGAGAGGGAGGATGGATGAATTGTGGAGGTGGGAGGTTGGATGAATTGGTGAGGTTAGGGAGGATGGATGAATTGGTGGAGGTAGGGAGGATGGATGAATTGGTGGAGGTAGGGAGGATGGATGAATTGGTGGAGGTAGGGAGGATGGATGAATTGGTGGAGGTAGGGAGGATGGATGAATTGGAGGAGCGAGGGAGGATGGATTAATTGGTGGAGGTAGGGAGGATGGATGAATTGGAGGAGCGAGGGAGGATGGATGAATTGGTGGAGCGAGGGAGGATGGATGAATTGGAGGAGGAGGGAGGATGGATGAATTGGTGGAGCGAGGGAGGATGGATGGATTGGTGGAGGAAGGAAGGATGGATGGATTGGTGGAGGAAGGAGGATGGATGGATTGGTGGAGGAAGGGAGGATGGATGGATTTGTGGAGGAATGAATGATGGATGGATTGGTGGAGGAAGGAATGATGGATGGATTGGTGGAGGAAGGGAGGATGGATGGATTGGTGGAGGAAGGGAGGATGGATGTATTGGTGGAGGAAGGGAGCATGGATGGATTGGTGAAGAGGGGATGGATGAATGGTGGAGGGAGGATGGTGATGGTGGAGGAATGGATGATGGAGGTATTGGTGGAGGAGGGGGGGATGGATGGATTGGTGGAGGGAGGATGGATGGATGGATTGGCGGAGGGAGGATGGATTGATTGGTGGAAGGAGGGGGAGGATGGATTGGTGGAGGGAGGGGGATTATAGAGGTATTGGTGGAGGAGAAGGGGGTAGATGGATTGGTGGAGGGAGGATAAATGGATTGGTGGAGGGAGGATAAATGGATTGGTGGAGGGAGTGGATGGATGGATTGGCGGAGGAAGGATGGATGGTTTGATTGTTGGAAGGAGGGGGAGGATGGATTGGTGGAAGGAGGGGGAGGATGGATTGTGGAAGGAGGGGGAGGATGGATTGGTGGAAGGAGGGGAGGATGGATGGATTAGGTGGAGGAGGGGTGGATGGATTGGTGGAGGGAGGGGGAGGATGGATTGGTGGAGGAGGGGAGGATGGATGGATTGTGGAGGGAGGAGGATGGATGGATTGGTGGAGGGAGGATGGATGGATTGGTGGAGGGAGGATGGATGGATTGGTGGAGGGAGGATGGATGGATTGGTGGAGGGAGGATGGATGGATTGTGGAGGGAGGATGAGGATTGTGGAGGGAGTTGGATGGATGGAGGAGGATTCATGATGCCGCCACTGTAAATAAGTCACCTTTTAGATGGATCAGATTTCTACCTATCAGCACCTGTTTTTTGTAATGGAGAATCACCAAGCATGCAGAAATTCTTGTGCAGGTTCTCTGCATTGATGCGAGTCCCATGTGTTGGAAAAACTTACCAAAAAAAAAAACAGCCAAAGTCTGATATCCATTGCACTTAGCAGAAAATGTGTAAGCTCGGAACCCGTCAAGAACCCTCATGCTTACAAGTCCCTAGCCGTATATTCAGAAAAAAACACTAGACGGTCCTAGAAGGTCAAAAATTAAAAGAAACTTACAAAAAAATGAGCCAAGGTCCGGTATCCATTGCACTTAGCAGAACACAGCAGACCCCAATGATAAAGGCAACACAAGTGCATAATACTGATGCAGCAATCACTCTTCACCTACATGTAGGAGGTGATTGAGGGTATTTTATGTGCACACTGTGAGGTTTCCATAGGGCATCAGTCACACAGGTATGTGTGATGTTAAGTGTCGGTATACAGCCTATTGATCATGCATATACTATTCGACCAGGCGGGCTGCCTGCACTGTGTGTATACACCACACCGGACAGGGGCCCTGAAAGGACCCAGCTGCATTCTGCATAAGGATAGAAAAGTGCAAAAAGAAAAAGCTTGCAACCCATGTCAAAGGCCTTCACGCTTACGAGTCCCTAACCATATACTTAGAAAAAACACTAGAAGGCCAAAAATTAAAAAAAAAAAAAAAAAATACCAAAAAGATAGCCAAGGTCTGATATCCATTGCACTTAGCAGAACACAGCAGGCGCCAATGATCAGTTTCCTACCTATCAGCGCCTGTCTACTGTAATGGAGAGTCACCAAGCATGCATGACTTCATGTGCAGGTTCTCCATGTTGATGCAAGTCCCATGTAATGGAACCCAACCAAACACTTAAAGCACTTCCTGTAGGTATGTTTTCCGTGAATAGAAAAAAATTGGGTAAGCGTATGAAATATCCCAAATAAAAATAATATGACGTACATCCAATCCATGTAACAGCTTCAGTCCCGTGAATGTTGTTTGCAGGTTCAGTACAAGTCTATCGATTACACTGATTGGCTGCAGTGGTCATGTGGATATTCGGCACTCCACGTCTTTCCGAGTTTGGTTATTTTTTATTTTGGCACTGCTCTTAGGATTACCCTGATTTGTTTGCCAACATATTGGTGGCACAGTTAACCCAGTATTTGTTTTTACTCGATATTTTCAAGGGATATCGTTACCTTAAACTTGGTGTTTCCGGTCTTGCGAGACAAATGATCGGGCTCAAAGCTGGATGGTCTTTGGCATTGGGCCGTCAAGAAAAGACCCATGTTGACATCTGACATCGCTCTACTCTGGTTCTCCACTCGAAGTAGAACATTAACATTTTTCTTCAGATCTTGGGGCATCTTTCTACGAACATAAACCCAACATAAGTCTTAGATGACATGATGTTTCTGAAAATTCTTGTGTACATTGAAGTACAAAGAATCTAATTCGTGAATCCAAAGGCTAGGAGAGGATATCCGGTGGCCGCATGTCTAGGAAGCCCCCTTTTTATTCTTAGAACATAACTGCTTAAATGAATTAATATAAGTCAGTGACCAGTTTCCTTGTTACGGTGAATCGGTGCAGAAATAGCTTTCAGGAAGCCACCAGAGACCATTGTTAAGTCTACATTGAAGTTTACAGAGACTAAGGAAGTGATATGATTTCACCTCGACGGGGGGAGTCTCTTCTATCCGGTCCTGCACACTTGTCCTCTCTCGCACGTCTTTGGTAGCCAGGTGTTGTGCTCTGGTGTTTTCCCCGCAGGCCAGGGAAAAGAGGATTAACGGGGGGGGGGAAGGATTCACTGATTACTGGGTATTGCTGCGATGTTCACTTAAGTACAAAAATGGGAAGAAAAACAAACTACAGCACTGAATAAGGAAGAGCAAAATGAGAGTTTTTTCAGCAATAAATGATCCATGTTTGATCAATTATGACTGTGACCAAGGTAACGTGCAAAGGGATGAACGGAAAATGCTTTTCTTTGTTCAAGATACTTTTCTAATTTGGGTTATACTGAGCCGCCTGGAGTATTTAGTTGTTTTCACCGAATGCAGGTTGGCATTAGCTTTGTCGTTTTCAGTCTTGGGCTGCCTAAATAATCAGATTTTCGTTGTAGAATTTCCTAAAAGCTCCAAAGTTCTTGTCCACTTCGACCAATCCCTTTTATTAGAAGACCCCTCTGATAGTGATGACCACTGGTGGTCACCCTTGTGCAACCCTAAAGCCCCCGTCACACTAAGCGAGATCGCTGCTAAGTCACAAATTTGGTGACACAATAGTAACCTCACCAGCGATCTTGCTATGTTTGACACTTCGCAGCGACCGGCTCCTGCTGTGAGATCGCTGGTCGTGTCAGTCGCCTGGACCATTTTTTGATCGTCAGGGTCCCGCTGGGCAGCATGCATCGGTGTGTTTGACAGGGACAACGTCCTCAATATTACAGGTCTGAGAAACCAGGTCCCTATGACCGCTGTATCATTCCAGATCGTTGTTGCGTCGCTGGTGACATCTCTGTTTGACATCCTACCAGCGATTCCCAACAGCGACGCACCAGCGATCCCTACCAGGTCGTATTTGCTGTTGGGATCGCTGGTGCGTCCCCAAGTGGGACGGTACCCTAAGCCTTTGGTGACGATCTATAAGTAACGTGTTCTCATTGAGCACCACCACATGGGAAGTGAAGCATTACACATTGCCCTTTTAAATCGGTGGGTTGTTCATGTAATACACACATCTGCCGAGTCCTCAAACGTTAAATGAACACTTTATATGTTCTCAGCTGTGGCTGAAGGGATGTGGACTTTCCTCTATTAACTCTGGATTTCCTAATATTCTTTATATGCTGGATGGAGAAAAGCGCATATAGGGTCTTACCCGTATACCAATAATGAAGGATAGTCACAAGAACACTAACCTGGTTTAGTTGTGCAGATCACAACCACCATCAGAGACACATAAGCTGCTGCAAGTAGCCCTTGGAGTAATATAGAACCAAAAGAATGAAAGGAACAGGTTATAGCCTTTGCACTGCCGATCACCCTTAAGAATACCAGGGGGAAACCTGATATTCTTACCAGAGATCAGGAGCCCAAAGGCTAGAACTCATTTCCTTCATTCTTTTGGTTCTAATATTCCGTATTCAGACAAACCTCTTTAAGTCCTAGATATGGCTGAAGATGATACTTTTTCACGTACTGAAAACCTTTATTACATTGTCGTTTTTATACTTTCCAGTGCTGAGAGAGACACCAACCCGAAGGGTACAACATTTATATCCATTAAGCCCCTGTCAGGTGTTAGGAGTCGTTGGCAAGAATAAAGTTGCGTTGGAACTGAAGGTCGCCTTGTTTATAAGATCAGCGTCCGCTTTCATCACATTTAGAAAATATGCTACTGTCTCCTATCGGTTAATGTAGCGGTCATGCTGGGTAATGGTAGTCTGGTGCAGTAAAGTAATAGTCCTAGTGGGAGCCGGCTATTTCTGTTAGACTGCGTTCCCACCATGTTACTAACATCGGTTTTAAAAAGAGATGAAGAAGGAAGAATTTGTTTTTCAATCAGTCTGTGATTTGCTCTTACATATCTTTGGAAAAAAATGTAATTAGAATATGCAGATAAGTGCAGTGTGGCTATTTACAGTGGTGTGGTTCCTAGGGGAAGGTACTGGGGGGGAATGTGCCGACCCCTGGGGGGTGGTAAGGTGCTGTCCTCTGGGGGGGAGGTGGTAAGGTGCTGACCCCTGGGTGAGTGGGAAAGTGCCAGCCTCTGAGGGGTGCTAAGGTGCCGTCCTCTGTGGGGGGGTGGGATGGTGCCAGTCTCTGAGGTAATAGGAAGGTGGCCTCTGGGGGGTAAATGTGACGACCCCTGGGCGGGTGGGAAAGTGCCGGCCTTTCGGAGGTAGGGGGGTGGGAGGTGCTTGTTTTTCTGATCAATACCCCTCTAGTAATATTCGTTGCTTGGTTGGTTTTAAGCTTTTTTTTTTTCTTTTCTCAAAAATGTATCAATGAGCCGCAGACTGCTCCCGCCTAGTGAGTGATCTTTAAGGAATAGTAATAGTGGCCATTAACACCAAAATTTTGACCTTACAATTGTTTTCCTGTTCTTGGAAAACCAGGTGTTCGGGGGTTATATAGTTTTTTGAGATTGGAGGAAAACAGATGTAATTAAGGAGCAATTTCTAATTGGGAAGCAAGGTGAAGTCACTACTGTTGAGGCATTTGTCCTAATCATTACAATAGGACTGGTGCACCATATCTGTCCTTGCTGCTTGCAATAGACATGTTACTGCCCATTCAAGGTAAGTGAGGATCTTCGTTTGTTTCTTTGAGTCAAATCCTTTTAAGACGGAGGCCTGAACAATGTAGATCCGGCTTATGGCTGAATGGGTTCTCGACTGGCATGCTAGGGAAATGTAGTAATCCACGGTGGCTGATGGTCTCCTCTATTCATCTTCCAGGCAATATCAGCACCTGACTGCTACACCCAATTAGTGTACTTTATTTACCGTATATTGTGTATAAACCGACCCGTGTATAAGCCGACCCCCTACTTTTGCCCCAAAAATCTGGAAAAACCTATTGACTCGTGTATAAGCCGAGGGTGGACCCCAGCACAGGTATACAGCCCCCAGCAGTGTGGTATACAGGCCCCCCCAGTGGTATATACAGGGCCTCCCCAGTGGTAGTATACAGCAGCCCCAGTGGTAGTATACAGCAGCCCCAGTGGTAGTATATAGCAGCCCCAGTGGTAGTATCAGCCATGTAGTATATAGCAGCCCCAGCAGCCCCAGTGGTAGTATATAGCAGCCCCAGTGGTAGTGTATAGCAGCCCCAGTGGTAGTATACAGCAGCCCCAGCAGCCTCAGTAATCCAGGGCCCCCCCAGCCTTGCTCCGGTCACCTGTAAAGCAAAATATACTTATCACTGTCCCGCTGCCGTCCGCGCCCGCCGCTGCCGACATGCGATCCTCCATCTTCATGCGTCTTCTTCCGACTTCCTGTGTTCGGCGCCGGCAATGACGTCATTGCCTGCGACGAACACAGGAAACAGAAAGAAGACGCAAGGCTGGGGGGCCCTGGATTACTGAGGCTGCTGGGGCTGCTGTGGCTGCTGTATACCGTCACTGACTCGCGTATAAGCCGAGGGGATACTTTTCAGCCCAATTTTTGGGCTGAAAAACTCGGCTTATACGCGAGTATATACGGTAATTACTGATTACCTGCAACAGCCCAGCTGATCATCCATTACTATGATTGCCAATCAAATATTTTTTTTTATCAAAGTTTGGACTCAAGACTACTGCTATCTTTCATTACTGGATACTACCATAATATTTGGCTAAAGGGGTCTGACCATAATACTCCATGAACACAACCTCCTATTTTGTGCACAGGGCTGTGGAGTCAGAGTTGGTGTCCATTTTGGGTGGAGGTGGAATTGGAGTTTGATTCAGGGAAATTGAGGAGTTGAAGTAAGACGTTTGGCATACTGACTTCACAGCCATGGTTGTGGAGTCAAAGTCGTGGAGTTGGATTCTGGGAAATTGAAGAGTCGGAGTCAGATGTTTGGCTTACCCAGTCCATAGCCCTGCTTGTGCACTAAAGCCTGCCATACACATTAGATTACTGTCGGCCAAACGACTATCTGGCCAATCATTCATCTGGCAGCTATCTCGGCCATGTTTCCCATACACAGGAGCAGTCTTCGGAATAGAGCTCTTGTGTCCTCTGAGAGGCCAGGCATGCTTTGTGGCGGTTTATCTCTAGATCAAAGCAATCGGAAGCCTGAAATTGGATATGACCGATAAACATCTCCCCAACAATCGATGGTCTGCCCTCGTACTATTAGTGGGGCTGTGTAGTCGGTAAGCCAAACATCCGACCCAGACTCCTAAATCTCCCTGAATCCAGCTCAAACTCCAACCAAAATGGACACGACTTTCTATTATTTTTTTAAGGGTTTCTTTAACTTCTATGCCACATCGGTCATGTTGGCCTGGTAGAATGTAGTCTCCTAAGTCAAAGATATAAGAGATTATGTGCTTAATAAGCAATGGCGGACTCTCCTCACGGTTCCCCTACTCTTAGGTTTTAGTTCTTGACATCAAAGCTCTTTTAACAAGTTACGCTCACCCCCGTTGAGTTATACTAAGGATTGCCCCCACCAACATCAATGGAATATGTAATTTTTTAGTAGAAACCGATTTTAACCAGCACGAACCTCTAAACAGGTCTCCCATGATTGCAGCCCTCCGCAGTGTTAATGCCTCCATTTATCGCAAGCTGGCTGCTCCTTTCTGAAGAACGCCATTCAGAGCCAATGTTTTCAGACTTAAAAAGTCAACGTACTCGCCAACGCACCTCCACATTACCGGCTCTGTGATTAACTGTGCATATTATATCATAAACTAGTGTGAAAAGAGGAAGATTGCCGAGCCTACATGAAAGCCGACTCTTTGTTCATGTCTCCAAATACCATTATTAGAACACTGTAAAAATCCTCAAATCTTTTTGATTTTTTTTATTTCCATATCTAATCCATTTGCAAGTGAAATCGATGCTCTCACAGATTCTGTTTACTGTATTTCCTTATGTGAGTTTCTGGGCGAGATTTAATAATGTAGTTGCTAGGTGACTCTGTGCCTACACATCCTGAAGAAGAGCACGGCGGGAAGAGGAGCCTCTACGAGGCTTTATTGGAGACCCCGTCCATAGCCCCTTATCCCAGACCCATTTATGTAACCCTTCATCCGTAATAATAAGGTGCAGGAAGTACAATGGATGTGCACAGGAGCTTGCCGAGAGATTTTCCTCTTCGCTCCTGAATTGGAGTAATTGCTATGTGTGTTGGCAGATGTAACAGGGATCCGTGTAATCTTTCTCTTTCACAGCAGAAGGAAAATTGTGATGACACAGGAGTAATGAAACTCAAGGTTACCTTCCTGTAGAGTGTAAGTCAGATGAAATGCTAGGAATTTGTACACTTGAAGTAAAAAAAAAAATATTCATTTTTATTTCCATTGAAGTTAATTGATTTTGTTTCAGGGTCACCATTGACTTCTATGGAGTTCAGTCTGAAATATATTCACCTGCAAGATTGGAGATGTGTTCTCTACTTACATACTTATTACACCCAGTGTGTTTATAAAAATATATATAGTATATGTATGTGTATATAAGTATGTACATATATAGACATACACACACCTATACTCATGTACAGACTCGCGCCTCCGCTCGCGTGCCGACTCGCGCCTCCGCTCGCGTGCCAACTCGCGCCTCCGCTCGCGTGCCAACTCGCGCCTCTACTCGTATACATACGCATACCTATAGTGGGGAAAAAAAGTATTTAGTCAGCCACCAATTGTGCAAATTCTCGCACTTTAAAAAGATGAGGTCGGCCTGTAATTGACATCATAGGTGACCTCAACTATGAGAGACAAAATGAGAAAACAAATCCTGAAATCACATTGTCTGATTTGGAAAGAAATCTTTTCAAATTTTGGTGGAAAATAAGTATTTGGTCAATAGCAAAACTTCCTCTCAATACTTTGTTCTATATCCTTTGTTGGCAATGACAGAGATGAAACGTTTTGTGTAAGTCTTCACAAGGTTGGAACGCACTGTTGCTAGTATCTGGACTTGGCCCATTCCTCCATGCAGATCTCTTCTAGAGTGGTGATGTTTTGGGGCTCTCTTGGCAACATGGACTTTCATCTCCCTCCAAAGGTTTTCTATAGGGTTTAGATCTGGAGACTGGCTAGGCCACTCCAGGACCTTGAAATGCTTCTTACGAAGCCACTCCTTCGTTGTCCTGGCGGTGTGCTTCGGATCATTGTCATGCTGAAAGACCCAGCCACGTTTCATCTTCAATGCCCTAGCTGATGGAAGGAGGTTTGCACTCAAAATCTCACTATACATGGCCCCATTCATTCTTTCATGTACATGGATCAGTCGTCCTGGTCCCTTGGCAGAGAAACGCCCCCAAAGCATGATGTTGCCTCCCCCATGCTAGACGGTAGGTATGGTGTTCTTTGGATACAACTCAGAAATCTTTCTCCTCCAAACACGACGAGTTGTGTTTCTACCAAACAGTTCTACTTTGGTTTCATCTGACCATATGAAATTCTTCCAATACTCTTCTGGATCATCCAAATGCTCTCTAGAAAACTTCAGATGGGCCCGGAGATGTAATGGCTTATTTACAAATCAAACATTGTTATTTTCAGGATTTGTTTTCTCATTTTGTCTCTCATAGTTGAGGTCCCCTATGATGTCAATTACAGGCCGACTTCATCTTTTTATGTGGGGAGAACCTGCACAATTGGTGGCAGACTAAATACTTTTATTTCCCACTGTATGTTCATATACAGACAAACTCCTATATTCCTATACAGACGCCTACATGCACACTCACACACCAGGTGTATTGAGTATTGAGCATATCACCAATTTTGTAAATAAATATATTTCTAAAGCTGTTGGTGGCATATAATTATCTGTAACTACCCATCCAATTCACAAAGGCAAAGACCTCTAATCTTGGCTGACCATACATTTTAGTGATGTGTAATAATGAGAAATGACACAGGGAAAAAGTATTGAATACGTAAGCTTACTGAAATATATTTAATAGTTTGTTGCATGCATTGCTCAGGTGGATTTGGCCCATTCTTTCACACAAACACTCTTCACATCCGTATATCCGTCAATGAACTCTGAGCTTTAGTTTCTTCCAGACATTTTCTATTGGAATCAGCTCTGGTGATCGGCTCAGCCATTCTAGTACCTTTTATCTTCTATATCTCAAACTAATGTACGATCTCGACTTATCATCCTCATTTTGATATATGGCAGCAGATTTTTATCAAGAATGTGTCGGTACATTTGTCCTTTCACCCTTCCTTCAGTTAAATGAAGATTACCAGTGCCATATATGAGAAAATCAGCTCCACACCATGATGTTCCCACCTCCAAACTTCACTGTTGGTGTTTTTTTTGGGGGGGGGGGGGGGGAGGGAATTTGCCTTTTGGCCTCCAAACATGGTACTGTACGTATTATGCAATCCAAGGAGTTCAATGTTTGGTCTCATCTGACCAGACTATATTCTCCCAATATGTTAGAGGCTTGTTAAAATGTTGTTGAGCACACTTTGAATGTGAGTGAACTTGCTTTTTGTTCAGAAATGAAGTCTTGTGTGGTGAGCGTGCATACAGGAGTGTGCATACAGGCCATGGAGGGGGGAGTGCGTTACTTATTGTTTTCTTTCAAGCATTTATACCTGCTGAATCCAGGTTTTTCTGGAGCTCTCCATAGATGGTTCTCGGGGGCTTGGACATCTCAACTGATTTTTTTCACTCCTCTGTTTGAAGTCTCACTGGTTTCTCCCATCATACATTGTTTCTTGTGTGGCACCCTAGTATTAAGACACAACTTAATTTATGTATTCTGATTATGGGTTTGATTTCTTTGTGTGTATTTTGTGGGTTGTTACCACCATTTCATAAGAATTTCATGTTAATAGCACCTTTAGAATTATATTTACTTAGAAAATTTGTGACGTGATCATGTTTTATTTTGCCAATTTCTTCAAAATTGCTCATGTTACTCAGGTCTGGGAACTTGCTATCTACCTTATGGAGACAGCGAAGTAGGTGAGGAGATTGTAGCCACCTCCCTCCTCTCAAATATATGCAAATTTGCACTTCACTAAGGAAGTGGAGAAACTTCAGTGCCGTATTTAAGCAGCTCCTCAAAGTCATAATCGCTTTCCAACAAGCTTTTAATATGACTAAGAGATTTGTGCCAGATCAGAACCCCAAACTACAGACGCTGCGTCTGTAGTTTGGGGTTCTGATCTGGCACAAATCCCTTTGTCATATTAAAAGCTTGTTGGAAAGCGATTATGACTTTGAGGAGCTGCTTAAATGTGGCACTCATGTTACTCATGCTTTTTGCGCAAAATCTAAACCATGTTCCTTATTCTTTAATCTGTTTTGCTCCTCCTTATTGCAAAAATTCAAATTTTCTGTTAACATTTCACATGCATACATGCATATATACACACAACTACATACATACATGCATAAATATATACACACATACACTACATACATACACCTACACACACCTACCTACAAACATACACACACCTACATACATACACACACACACCTACATACATGCATACATACACACACCTACATGCATACACATGCACACCTACATACATGCATACACACGCACACCTACATACATGCATACACATGCACACCTACATACATGCATACACACGCACACCTACATACATGCATACATACACACATATAAATACATACACACACATGTAAATACATACGCTCAGCTTTATATATTAGATTTGTATGCATATCTAATATAATATAATATACCGTATATACTCGTGTATAAGCCGACCCGTGTATAAGCCAACCCCCCTACTTTTGCCCCCAAAATCTGGGAAAAACTATTGACTCGTGTATAAGCCGAGGGTGGACCCCAGCACAGGTATACAGCCCCCAGCAGTGTGGTATACAGGCCCCCCGATGGTATACAGGCCTCCCCAGTGGTAGTATACAGCCCCCAGCAGTATGGTATACAGCAGCCTCCCCAGTGGTATATACAGGCCCCAGCAGTGTTACAGCAGCCTTCCCAGGGTATATACAGCAGCAGCCCCAGGGTATATACAGCAGTAGCCCCATGGTATATACAGCAGCAGCCCCAGGGTATATACAGCAGCAGCCCCATGGTATACACAGCAGCAGCCCCATGGTATATACAGCAGCAGCCCCATGGTATATACAGCAGCAGCCCCAGGGTATATACAGCAGCAGCCCCATGGTATATACAGCAGCAGCCCCAGGGTATATACAGCAGCAGCCCCATGGTATATACAGCAGCAGCCCCATGGTATATACAGCAGCAGCCCCAGGGTATATACAGCAGCAGCCCCAGAGGTATATACAGCAGCAGGCCCAGAGGTATATACAGCAGCAGGCCCAGAGGTATATACAGCAGCAGGCCCAGAGGTATATACAGCAGCAGCCTCAGAGGTATACAGGCCCCCCATCAGTATACAGGCCCCCCCCATGGTATATACAGCTGCAGCCCCATGGTATATACAGCTGCAGCCCCAGGGTACATACAGCAGCAGCCCCAGGGTACATACAGCTACAGCCCCAGGGTATATACAGGCCCCCATCAGTATACAGGCCTCCCATCAGTATACAGGCCCCCCCCCCATGGTCCGGAAACCTGTAAAGGAAGATGATTATACTTATCGCTGTCCAGCTGCCGTCCTCGCTCTGCATCGCGATCCTCCATCTGCATCGCGATCCTCCATCTTCATTCACCGGCTTCCGGCTTCCTGTGTTCTGCGCCGAATGACTGTCCAGCTGCCGTCCTCGCTCTGCATCGCGATCCTCCATCTGCATCGCGATCCTCCATCTTCATTCACCGGCTTCCGGCTTCCTGTGTTCTGCGCCGAATGACGTCATTGTCGGCGCCGACCGGAAGCCGGAAGATGGAGGAGCGCGATGCAGATGGAGGATCGCGAAGCAGAGCGGGGACGGCAGCGGGACAGCGATAAGTATAATCATCTTCCTTTACAGGTTTCCGGACCATGGGGGGGGCCTGTATACTGATGGGGGGCCTGTATACTGATGGGGGGGGGCGCCCGTATAGTGACTCGCGTATTAGCCGAGGGGGTAACTTTTCAGCCCAATTTTTGGGCTGAAAAACTCGGCTTATACGCGAGTATATACGGTAATATATACAAATGCATCTAAATGAATTAGAATATCATCAAAAAGTTCATTTATTTCAGTAATTCAATATATAAAGTGAAACGCATATATTATATAGTCATTACACACAGAGGGATCTATTTCATGTGTTTATTTCTGTTAATGTTGATGATTATGAGTTACAGCCAATGAAAACCCAAAGCTCATTATCTTAGAAAATTAAAGTAGGGAGGATGAAGGGTTAAAAACCGCGCTGCTGTATTCCATCATACATCAAAGGGTGAATATAATATTGATTTATTAGTCCCTGAAATTCCCTGATACATGGTGATATATTGATTTTTGATGATATTCTAATTCATTGAGATGCACTAGTCTGTTATAGAATGAGAGAGGGATATATTGAATATAACATTAGACTTAAAGACAAAAGGTCAGGTTAAAAGAAAAAATTTACAAAAAAATAAAAATCCTGGATGATAAAAATGAAAGCAATTGTGATAGTAAATTGGTGTTGTGGTCTCTACGTGACCAATGTATAATAGTGATTGTAGCACTTTCAAAATGTGTTCCAGGATTATTTCACTGACTATGTAAAAGACATCTGTCACCTAGTTTTTACTCCATAATCTGAGAGCAGCATAATGTGGAGGCAGAGACCCCGATTTCAGTGATGTGTCACTTACTGGGCTGTTTGCTGCTTTTTTGATAATCTCCTGCTGATAAAACAGATACTTTAACAACATACATACTCCCCACACAATTTCATCCAACGTCAAGCACCTGCCTAACTGGCTATATCATCCCTTCCCCCAGCTGGTATATTGGCATCCAGATCTACTCTTCTCTGATGGTGGGTTTACATGTTGCGATATCGGCGTCCAACTCCAACCCAACTCCGACCAAAAGTCACGTGGTTCGTGAGTTGGACCCGATATCGTTCCTGCGTTGTACGGTCTGAACATCCGATACGATGCAGGAACGATGGTAATCCGATATCGGGGGTCGAATGAGCGTGATATTCAACCGCCCGATATCGGATGCCAGTTGTAGCCGCATCGTCCCGCCTGACAGCCCAACTCCGATGTGTACTGCCACATCACCAATTCACTCCCGTGTTAAATGGTCGTTCCTGGGTTGGGGGGGCGTACACATCGTCGGGACGTTGTATCCCGATATCGGGCTGTCTAAACCGGCAATGCGATGCAGGGAAAAGCGCGCTCAAAAAGAGCGCTCCCGCGTCGTTGGCTACGATATCGGGCCGATATCGCGACGTGTAAACCCACCATCAGGCCCACGAACATAAGTCACCACCTGGAGATCTGCTCTTCATGGCTCTTTCCTACACCTTATACTAATGCACCTAACTGGAATACAGCTATGAGCCTGAACGTCATGTTTGCGAGAGCCACATGTGGCTCCCAAGCTACAAATTGAAGACCCATGCAGTTGCCAATGTCATGGTTGCCATCATTTCTGGGGTGTCCTCAACCCCACCTTTTTCCCTATAGGAATATTCCTCTTAACCCTCCTGGTAACCCCTTCACAACACTCACCTAAGGATGGGCATTACATACAGTTTAACCACGTTGAACCAGCAGAGTTTGCAACTGCAATATTCCACATTAAAATCCTACCAAATCGATCTCTACATCAAACTGGCTTTAATTGTGAATATTCGAGAAGAGACCGTCTCCAGGTGCCCTTACAGCACTTCTCGCAGGGGTTTACTTCCCAGGAAATATGAGCTTTGCCCAATACTTGTGTAGTGGACAGGGGATGGAGAGACAGAGGAGACATTAGGACAAACTTTCTGCCAGTGAGGGAAGTCAGAGAGTGGAACAGGCTCTCAGGGGGCGTAGTGAGCGCTCCATCAATGCAAATCTCCAAGTAGGAGCTGGATAAACATATAACTGGGATGATTTAGGAAAACCTGCACCCACAGGGAGCTGGACCCGATGGCCTGTGAGATCCTGGCATACTTGCAGAATGAACGTCCGGAAGTCAGCGGGTGAACTGGTAGGCGTGTTTGGTGCTGATGGGCGGGGTTTGGGGTTTGGTGGGTGTGGCTCGGCATCTGCTTCCACGAACCAAACGAGTGATCATTTTTAAGTCCACGTGGTTGTGGAACTGATTATGATAGAAGTGGGGATCTGGGGGGTAAGACCTCAAGGTAGGTGGGACGAAGCTCCCCCTTGCATGCTTAAAGCTTACTAGTGGGTGTGACCAGTTTAGTTGGTGGGGTGCCATCTGCACGCTATAATGGTTAATGCACACTGCCTGACTGGGGGTCTCCCCACCCCCCCTCTTCTATTATAATCTGCTCCACGACCACGTGGATGTAAAAATGAACATTTATTACCTGGGTGAAACGCTGAGTTACACCCACAATCCAGGCCATCCACCTAAGCTGCTCACACCCCGGAACTTCCAGCCTTCTAAACTGCAGCGTAGCCGGGGCCCCTCCAACTCTCCTGGTCTGTTTATTTAGGGATTGCCATGTCCGTTTTGTCGGGGTGTGTGTTTTTTTTTTTTTTTTTTTTTTTTTATAAATAATAATAAATTACTTTCATTTCTTTTCCCTTCACAACTATCCTAATGGGAAGTGAATAGGGAAATATGGAATAAATTTTATCTTCTTTAACCTTTTTTAATGTGCCATTTGAAATACATAAGAAACAGTTTAGCAAAGTGCCCACTGCTCTTGTATGTACCTGATCCGGTTATGGCATGACGTTTTAACACTGCACAGAAGGGCTCCTCCGCTGGACTTCATATGTTTTGTTCCTATTTGGTATATATAGTGTGTGTGTTATCTAATTTTGCATCGAATGGGTTATTACAGTCATCTAGTGAGTATTTCATGTCAATAGCACTTTTAGAAATATATTCACTTAGAAGATTGGTGACGTGTTCAATACTAATTTCACCCGCTGTGTGTGTGTATAATATATATACGTGTGTGTATATAAGGAAACCTTGTGCAGACCTCCCCCCTCCCCCCTTCCTTTCCCGTCTTGTGCCTGTGATATGGTAATGAAGCCTTTGTGTGATATAGACACTGGATTATTAATCCTACAGAGCGTATACTTGTCATATACCATGATTATATCCCAGGAGTGCTCAGACATTACTGTATCGGTATTCATGTATATCAGCTTACCTTTATCTATCTAGCTATCTCTATCTCTCTAGCTATCTATCTAGCTAGCTATCTCTATCTCTCCATCTATATCTATCTATCTATCTATCTATCTATCTATCTATCTATCTATCTATCTCTATCTATCTATCTATCTATCTATCTATCTATCTTTCTCTCTCTGTCTCTCTCTCTGTCTGTCTATCTCTGTCTGGCTATCTCTGTCTGTCTATCTCTGTCTGTCTATCTCTGTCTGTCTATCTCTGTCTGTCTATCTCTGTCTGTCTATCTCTGTCTGTCTATCTCTGTCTCTATCTTTCTCTGTCTCTATCTTTCTATCTCTTTATCTATCTGTCTGTCTTTCTATATCTCTCTTTCTATCTCTCTTTCTATCTCTCTTTCTATCTCTCTTTCTATCTCTCTTTCTATCTCGCTCTATCTCTCGCTTTCTATCTCTCTATCTCTCGCTCTATCTATCTCTCGCTCTATCTATCTCTCGCTCTATCTATCTCTCGCTCTATCTATTCTCGCTCTATCTATCTCTCGCTCTATCTATCTATCTCTCGCTCTATCTATCTATATCTCTCGCTCTATCTATCTACTCTCTCGCTCTATCTATCTCTCGCTCTAACTTATCTATCTCTCGCTCCTCTATCTATCTCTCGCTCTATCTATCTCTCGCTCTATCTATCTCTCGCTCTATCTATCTCTCGCTCTATCTATCTCTCGCTCTATCTATCTCTCGCTCTATCTATCTATCTCTCGCTCTATCTATCTACTCCTCTCATCTCTAGTCTAATCTATCTCTCGCTCTATCTATCTATCTCTCGCTCTATCTATCTATCTCTCGCTCTATCTATCTATCTCTCGCTCTATCTATCTCTCGCTCTATCTATCTATCTCTCGCTCTATCTATCTATCTCTCGCTCTATCTATCTATCTCTCGCTCTATCTATCTATCTCTCGCTCTATCTATCTCTCGCTCTATCTATCTCTCGCTCTATCTATCTATCTCTCGCTCTATCTATCTATCTCTCGCTCTTATCTATCTATCTCTCGCTCTATCTATCTATCTCTCGCTCTATCTATCTATCTCTCGCTCTATCTATCTATCTCTCGCTCTATCTATCTCTCGCTCTAATCTATCTCTCGCTCTATCTATCTATCTCTCGCTCTATCTATCTATCTCTCGCTCTATCTATCTATCTCTCGCTCTATCTATCTCTCGCTCTAACTATATCTATCTATCGCTCGCTCTATCTATCTCTCGCTCTATCTATCTATCTCTCGCTCTATCTATCTATCTCTCGCTCTATCTATCTATCGCTCGCTCTATCTATCTATCTCTCGCTCTATCTATCTATCTCTCGCTCTATCTATCTATCTCTCGCTCTATCTATCTCTCGCTCTATCTATCTATCTCTCGCTCTATCTATCTCTCGCTCTACTATCTATCTATCGCTCGCTCTATCTATCTCTCGCTCTATCTATCTATCTCTCGCTCTATCTATCTATCGCTCGCTCTATCTATCTATCTCTCGCTCTATCTATCTATCTCTCGCTCTATCTATCTATCTCTCGCTCTATCTATCTATCTCTCGCTCTATCTATCTATCTCTCGCTCTATCTATCTCTCGCTCTATCTACTATCTATCTCTCGCTCCTACTCTATCTCATCTCGCTCTATCTATCTCTCGCTCTATCTATCTCTCGCTCTATCTATCTCTCGCTCTATCTATCTATCTATCTCTCGCTCTAACTATCTATCTATCTCTCGCTCTAACTATCTATCTCTCTATCTATATCTCTATCGCTCTCTCTCTTTCTATGTCTATCTCTCTATCTCTATATCTCTATCTCTATATATCTCTTTCTATCTCTTTCTTTATCTATCTCTCTATCTATGGTTGTCTTCTCATCGGCTGTAGCCTAGCTCTGTATAGTGCCGATGTCTCCGGCTCTCCCGTCTTATATAACATCACTCTTTTGCAGAGCACAGAGCAGGTTGCAGCGTTTTGTCGCAGTCTCAATGAGATGAATTCTCCGGATTCTTGCCCGAGCCCCTCTGAGTTCACCGGCCCCCAGCTAGCCACCATGAGGCAACTAACAGACGCTGACAAACTGCGTAAGGTGATCTGCGAGCTGCTGGAGACGGAGCGCACCTATGTCAAGGTATTTCCCACTTTTGAGGGTTGGGATGGAGTCTGTGCCGGAGCCTCCGAATAGGGAGTGCGATTTCACACCTCTGTCATGTGTGATCAGACACTAATCTGTAGGGAAAATGTGCAGGGGGAGTCTGAAGAGTTCACCCCGGTGTTTCTTCTTCACTTAGGACCTGAATTGTCTCATGGAGAGATACCTTAAACCGCTGCAGAAGGAGACGTTTCTCACCGCAGACGAGGTATCCTCCCTCTACTACAGGCCAATATTTCACTATTTGTAGATTTTATTGTGTTTGTAGATTTATATTCTATTAATTTTGTTATCTGTTACATATCAGTGGAGTTGTCTAGATATAATGTGACTTTTAATGCACTTTTATGTGATACCCCTCATCTCTTCCTGCTGAAGTCGTTTGTAGCAGATTGTTATTGGAGGAAGTTATTTTTATTGTTTTTTTTTTCCCCTGAGCCAAATACTAATTTGTATGTAGTGCTCTGTCTGTACCAAGATCTCCTCCGCTATGGTGTATCAATGTGTGTTAGACAACACAATGTGGTAGCTGCTGCAGAACACCATTATACAGCTGCAGCTCAATGAATTACAAGATCATCAAACAGTTCATTTCTTTCAGTAATTCAATACATAAAGTGACACTTATATTATATAGAGTCATTACACACAGAGGGATCTATTTCATGTGTTTATGTTAATGTTGATGATTATGGCTTACAGACAATGAAAACCCTTTCACTTTATGTATTGAATTACTGAAATAAATGACCTTTTTGATGATATTCTAATTCAGTGAGATGGACCTGTAAATTCCTCCATTGTTGCTGAAGTTTTTAATGCACAAGTCAGCTGCTGCAGAACATCATTTTTTCATCAGTGCATCAATAGCCGGAATCTCCATCAACTTCTTATTGTCTAAAGTACTAATATAAGTGAAGTCAGGACTTTATCGGGATCAGGCATTCACTTATTTCTTTCTTCATATTGTATTTGCCCCCAAATCTCCCTTGAGACCTTATGTGGGCGGCTGCTGAGTTTTTCTTTTATTTAACCCTTTGCTCACCATTGCTTTTTATTCTCCATAGCTCGATGTCCTGTTTGGCAATCTGGTCGAGATGGTTGAATTTCAGGTTGAATTCCTTAAAACTTTAGAAGACGGGGTCAGGCTGGTACCAGACCTGGAGAAACTTGAGAAAGTAGACCAATTCAAGGTAAGTCTCATCGGCAGGGGACTTCACCTATATACTATGGGTTAAAGGGAACCAACCGCAGGATTTAATCACCTGTAAGGCCCTTTTCACATCAGCGTTTTTCACTAATTGTGGCAGATTTACCGCATCTGTCGCCGAACGGTCGCACTTGCGGCAAGCCCCATGCATTGTCTATGGGGCTCGCGGCAAGTGTAGTATAGCCGCGGTTCCGGCAGTTGCGACCGCTGATGTGAAAGGGGCCTAGTTCAGTGCAACATGACTTCACTTTTTTCCAGAAATAGTGCCACACATGTCTGTGGGATGTTTAGTATCACGGCTCTACTGAAATCTGTGAAGGTTGGCCTGCAATACCACACATAGCCTGCATTCAAGGGTGGCGCTGTTCTTAGAATAAAGCTTGGATATATATATAATATATTTTTTTAATTCCTGTAAACCCCTTTAACAAATGTATAATCAGAGGACTTGAACTTGTGCAACAAACCTTACCGTTTCAGCATAGTTGGATTGGCACAAAACACTGAATAATACAGCGTTAGACTTTGAGCCGCCTGTGTGATTTCTGTAGCTGATTCATGAACGTTGATTCTTTTCTTTGTAGAAAGTCTTATTTTCTCTGGGAGGATCTTTTCTGTATTACGCTGACCGGTTCAAGTTGTACAGTGCCTTCTGCGCCAGTCACACAAAGGTCCCGAAAGTTTTAGTCAAAGGTAAGTCCGGTCCAAATATAACCCTCTTCTTAAAAAGAATCGGTCTGTAAGAGCAACGTCTACCAAACCTCATATATGGGCATCCAGGTCTTTGATATGTAAATCCATCAACACCTTTAAATCTCTTATCTGTTGCTGCATTCCTGAGAGTTTAGCAATTACATTCATGTGCAAATGAGACGATAAGTGCCTGAGCATGACAGAACACTAACCTCTGCCACCTGAGGTTGTTTCCATACCCAGCACAAGCCTCTTTAGCTTAAAGCGCCTTACAGCATTATAAAATTAATTTATATTTTCCATGCTGTAGTGGTGCTTTAAATGAAAGACCCCCTTCCCCCCTCCGGTCTTCTACTCCTCCTCTGTCATTTTCATACTTTACTGACATGGCTCTGAACCCGCCCGCCGTGCCATCTTGTGCCCTTAGCTTCTGGCTGGTTGGAAGTCAGGAGGTGCGTCACAAGCTCCGAACGCATCTCGGAGAGCCAGAACGAGGCTCCCATAGAAATGCATTGAAGAGTGACCTCTAGTGTGCGCTTCATGAAACACTTGAGCTGCCAGCAAGTCACACTTCAGCACAGACCCACCGGAGCACTGCTGGAGAAGCATAAAGGCGCCGGAAGGTGAGTCTAGGACGGGGTTCAGGAGGCTTAAAATTAAAGCAACCAGTATAGTGGTGCAGTTACTAAAGGCTGTAGTCGTGCTTTAATTGATATCTTATTATCAATGAGGAATCAATCATGCTAAACAGTCTGGTGCTAAGCTGAGAAACAAGCTCTGGAGGTGGATAAACTCCGTCACACCCCTCGTGTCCAATTGAACATAATGTTAAATTCTTCGGAATGCAGCGACAGATAGAAGTTACAAAGGTGTCGATGGATTTAGCTTTCTAAAAACTGCTTGCTCATAATAATTAGTTGATCGTACTGACAAAATCACTTTAAAAATTTGACATATGGTGTAGGATAGGGGCAGCATCTGTTCACACTGGCGGTTTTTATTTATTTTTTTATCTATACGGTATGGTATGTAAGAGAAGAACAAAGAAGGCTTGACTGAAAAAACTCAGTAACTGATCACATTTTGCTCCCTTACTAGATATTTATTCCATTGTTATACTGAGGAAACAGCCCACTTTTTGTAACCAACCTATTAAACTTCCATCTTTAGAGGCAATGGCCTGATTTGGTAAAAGTGTCTGAAAAATCTGATCAAATTGGAACAGAACTTCTGCTATAAAACAATTTATTTCCTTCAGCAACCAATCAGAGTGCAGCTTATATTTCTCCAGATTTTGAACAATGAAAGGTCCACTGTGATTGGTTGTTATTGACTCTTAGTCTGTGTATGGTGTTGTGTCCTTAATGGCCCACGAGTCTCTTCGTGTGACTATTCGAGGTCCATTTTGCTCACGTTATCACTGAGTGGAAGGAGATGCAGATGAGATTTATTTTTATCTGACATTAAATATTAATCGGGCACTTTGTCTCTGTGGTCCTGTAAGCACCAATAGAACGATTAGTTATAACATCTGCTTATTTACAGTGCAAATGGATGTGAGCGGCGCTATCAGGACATTAATAAAACATTCGTTACCGGTCCCTGACAAAAAAAAAAAATAATCCTCCTCTTGACGACTGTGTTAAAGGGCTTCACACAAATATGATGGCTCCTCTCACAAAACATGGCCAGATAATGAGGGGAATCTGCCGATATAGGACTCCTAAAATGTCTTAATTTATTAAGTAGATTAAAAAGGTCCACAGAGGGATCACTAAATACAACACCAAAGAAAAACCTAAACAAACAATACAAGAAAACACACAAGAAAAATAACACATCAGATGGTGTAAAGTCACAAGTGTAAGTCCTTGTGTAAGGCCCCGTGTGCGCACACAAAAATAACTGATTTCTTCCTTCTTGGGTACAGTACTTCAGGACCGGCCCATGTACTGAGGGGGCACAGGTCCTGGAGATCACTTTGCACAGCTCCTGCTGGTGCCCGGAAGGAAGACTCACCAGAGCTTACCATGGGATGGCTGGGGTGGGAGAGTGTTGGAGCGCTTTTGCTCCAAAACATATCAATTGTAAGACATGCTACTTCTTTTCCTGATCAGTTTTTGCAACAAAACCTGATCAGGAAAAAACCAGCTGTTGGCACAACAATTTAGAAGTCTCGTAGAGTTTGCTGGCATGACAGAAATTGAAGAAGGAAAAGAGTTTACAGACATTACAGATGATTCTTTTTGTGAGGTAAAACAGTTAAAAAACAAAACAAAAAAAAAACACAGACAGGGAATGTTTTTACCTCACAGAATCCTCTATGATCCCTTGCTGTAATGTCTGTATACTATATTTCATCCTCCTACCCCTGGGATGGTCTAATGATCAGAACATGTTCCTGTACTGTCAGACACATCCATACACAGTACATAGCAGGGACACATATATAAGATTATCTCAGCACAGGAGATGTGGTATGATCAGACCATGTCCCTGTCAGTCAGACACATCCATTACACAGTACATAGCAGGGAACATATATAAGATATCTCAGCACAGGAGATGTGGTATGATCAGACCATGTCCCTGTATGGTCAGACACATCCATTACACAGTACATAGCAGGGACACATATATAAGATTATCTCAGCACAGGAGATGTGGTATGATCAGACCATGTCCCTGTATGGTCAGACACATCCATTACACAGTACATAGCAGGGAGACTTATATAAGATTATATCAGCACAGGAGATGTGGTATGATCAGGCCATGTCCCTGTACAGTCAGATACATCTATTACACAGTACATAGCATGGACACATGTATAAGATTATCTCAGAACAGGAATTTTTTTTTAAACACCTCCAAATGTGGAAATTATTATTATTATAAGATCTATTGATTAGGAAGAACTTTAAAATGAACTTTGTTGGAAACCCCTTTAGTAGTTGGGTAGCAGTACTGGTATATTCTGTGTTAGCCACTATGGGGAGGAATTTGAGGGTTTAAATAGTTATTCCCATCAAAGTGACTGTTTATTGCTCACATATGTAAACACATTATGAGTAGTTATGACTGAGCAGTAAGATCCTTGGGTTTGGATAGCTCTAAAGGTACCGTTACACCCAACGATATCATGAACGATATTGCTGAAACGTCACGGGTTTGTAATCGTTCAAACAACTTCATTAGGACGTCGTTTCGTGTGACACCGAGATACGACTACGATAGATCGTTGGATGATTGATTGCAGGTTTGAGAACATGTTCTCAAATCAGACGATCCACGATCAGCCAACCTGCTGCATTGGTCAGTGTGACACTGCGATAACGATGTCGTTAACGACTTCGCAAATTCATCACAATGAGCAAGGATCAATCGCTGTGTTGTGCGAACGATCGCTGCGCGCAACATCGCTGGTGCGTAATGCACGATATCTATACGTGTGACATCTCACCAGCGATGTCCTAAACGACCACGCGCCCTCGAGATCGTTAGTGAGATTCTAACGACATTGAATCGTGTAACGGTACCTTAACCCGAATGCTTGGAATGAGTAACAAATCCAATTCAAGTCAATGGGGAACTCACTCTGACCTGAATACTGAAAAGTTCAAAGTATTTGGTTAGAGCTATCCGAACCCGAATATCGTACTACTCTCTCATCACTAATTATGACCCCAGCTCTACCTTCACAGGATCAGTGGAGCACTGACCGCCACCAATCCTGCAAACAATAATGGTGGCGCTTTGATTTATGGCCTCCACTAATTTTTTTCTGCAAAGCCGAACTCTTCAATCTTGGGATCAGTGGAGTTCAAGGGGGTCAGACCCGAATTATCATAAGTGATCACTTTGTAAGATGTGAATAACTCTATGCTGTCTGTTTTGTAAGTGTAGACTGTCTGGTAAATGATTGGAATTGTTTGCCAACGTTCTAACCAGCTGGTATGTTGGATGAACAGTCCCTTGCAGGGGGATGACCACTACTGGATGAGGTCATATTAATGGCCCGAATGTGCTACAAAAAATAAAAATGTGCAATCTCCTTCCAGATCAGCACCGATCCTTTGCTCTTGGCCTGTGACTCCCACCGGTCTCGTGACCACTGCTGGGCATGGTGTTGTTCCACTCAGATGGAGATGTAGAGGCTGCAGCCTCCAGGAGGCCGCGTGACTTTGTCCTGCGGATACACGAGGCTGAGAGTGAAGGAACTGTGTCTGTCCCCTGTAAACTGATACAAGTGACCTAAAATCCAGGCTGTGCGCTCCACTCCCCCGTAGTTCAGTGCCGCTGTACTGAGCCCTTACTATATGTTTAATCATGCAGAACTCCTGACCTATATTCCTGAATTCTCCAGAGTAGCCCATCCTTGTGTTATTGTCAGGCTGGCGGCAGGTTGTGGATAAATGTGGCAGGCAGCACCATTCCCTCATGATTAGGCGAGATCAAAGGCGGATTTATATGTTTTAATTAGGCTGAAATGTATTCCCCGGATATTATAATGTTCTTATCTGCCGGTCTCCTCTTACTATAATAGCAATAATGTCTTAAATGAAGATTTTGTGAGCGGTGAGGTCCGGCGCCACCATCGATGAATTCTATTGCATTTCGGAGTTAGCACAACTCCTTCTCCGCCAACTATGAAACACGTTGTTTTTTTGTCTTTGGAATAAATTCTTCATCATATTAAGTGATTCACTGATCCTCTCTGCTGGTGCCCGGACCTCATCACTTAGAGAATCTTCATTCAGGACATTTCATTGCACCCATGGGTGTGACTGCAGCGGCTGGAGCTTTGCAACGTTTCTCTAGTCTACCTAATATGGCATTGTGCCGGTCACAACTCATTCAGGTGAGCAGTAAGAACCAATATACCTTGATTTAATCTGCATTATTACACATGGATCGCTTTCCTCTCTTCTCTTATAATGGCAATCTGTAACTGAACTCTTCTCTGCAGCTAAAACCGACCAGAGCTTCAAAGCGTTCCTGGACGCCCAAAACCCCAAACAGCAGCACTCGTACACGCTGGAGTCCTACCTGATCAAACCCATCCAGCGAATCCTGAAATACCCGCTGCTTCTGAAGGAGCTGTTCTCGCTGACCGATGCCGAGAGTGAGGAGCATTATCACCTTGACGGTAGGTCATCGGGACAAGTAGGGCTTTGGGCGAGGGAGACAATCTTGATGGGGTTCTCAATATGAGCAAATCCACTAGCGACTTACAGAGAGGGTGCACAAAGCAAAAATCACAATTTGGTCTCAATTTCTGGTTTCCTCGTAACGTTTCATTCTGAGCTTGAAAGCTATGAAGCTCAATGAAACCAACTTGTGCCCTACATCTAGATGTTGACCTGGCTGACTGTTCGGCTTGGAGCTATCTCGGCCGACTCTTCCGTACATATGAGTGCTTGTTCACCTGAGCACACTTGTATTCCATATGAGGGTGCCATCTCCCCAAACATCTATGACATTGATAGTTTAATGTCAGATATGCCAGATTCTTATCTACTCCTGAAAATCAATTGTCCCTCATACATGTTAGTGTCCATCAAGCATCTCAATATCTATCAGTTCAGCTTTCACTATAAATGTACTGTATATTAGGAGTTTAACGCCGCTGTTTTTGACTAAGTTTACACCGCCCAACACACTTTTGGGGTTTTCCGCAATGAGACCCTTGCAGATCACACAGAGATGACATTCATTTGTATCTCTGAGAAACACCAATCTTACTGGGCCCTTTTCTTGATGGAGAAGTGATTGATTAGTGCAAGATATATGTAAACTGAGTGAACCCATTGTAAGGGTATTTGGCAGATAAGTTATCATCTATATATAGAATAAGAGTACCATCACACTTGGCAACGCACCAGCGATTCCGACAGCGATATGACCTGGTAAGGATCGCTGGTGCGTCGCTGTCGGAATCACTGCTAAGATGTCAAACAGTCTGATCTCACCAGCGACGCAGCAATGATCCGGAATGATACAGAGGTCGTTGAGACCCTGTTTCTTAGACCTGTGATATTGAGGTCATTGGTCATTGTCCCTGTCAAACACACCGATGCATGCTGCCCAGCGGGACCCCAACGATCAAAAAATGGTCCAGCCGACTGACACGACCAGCGATCTCACAGCGGGGGGGCCTGGTCGCTGCTAAGTGTCATACATTGCAAGATCATTGGCGAGGTCGCTATTGCATCACCAAACTTGTGACTCAGCAGCAATCTCACTAGCGATCTCGCTTAGTGTGACGGGGCCTTAAGAGTCTGTTGCTGGGACCCCCTCATCATGGAGTGACAGTGCATTCTTGACTGCGGTTTCATTGATTCCCTCTGTGACTGACAAAGAAAACCAAATACAGTTATTCAACATTCCCATAGAAAGCAAATAATGGCAATTGTGCTTGCACCCTGCTCCAGTCTAACGGGGATAAAATCACCCTAAAATGATCAGTGTGGTCCAGTGGATGAATCTTTTGGTTAGGTGATTTTTATCCCTTTAACAATTTGGCCTTTAAACAGGTGTTGATGTTGTAGTGTGTGACATGTATCAGTGATCAGGCCCCTGCTGTGAGGTCGCTGCAAGTCGCTCAGGACCATTTTTTGGTCCTTCGTCTCCCGCTAGTCAGAATGCATTGCTGCGTGTGACAGCGAGAGACCAGCGATCAGTGACCTCACAGGCTGATAACCATGATAAACATCGGGTATCTAAGCAGCGCGCAGTACCTAGTTACCCGATGTATACCTTGGTTACCAGCCTTCTCCGCTTCCAGGCTGGTATCCAACGTATACAACGGGTAACTAAAGACAGCGATGTGCTTAAATACCCTTTGTGTACCTTGGATACCAGCCTGGAAGCGGAGAAGGCTGGTAACCAAGGTATACATCGGGTAACAAGGTGCTGCGCGCTGCCTAGATACCGGTTGTTTATCATGGTTACCAGCCTGCTCCCGCTTACCGCAGCCTGTCAGAAGACAGGAGCGGGAGCTCGACATCGTGGAAAGAATAGTTTATATTCTTTCCACGATGTCACTTTTCGCTGGTGACTCTGCCTGTTTGACAGCTCACCAGCGACTGCATAGAGACTTTCCTGCGATCCCGGCCAGGTCAGATCGCTGGTGGGATTGCTGGAAAGTCTCAGCGTATGAAGGGGCCCTAAGTAGTAAGGTTTCTCCTTGTGGAGAGTGACACACGAGTACGAGGAGACAAATGCCTGCAATTCATCACTGAAATTTAACATACAAATTGCCTCTTCAAAGTGGAAGAAGACTAGAACTCTAGCGCCACCTGTTGGAGGTAGCAACTCTTAACAGTCAATATCGACTCTTTCAAGAGTATTGACATATGACTTCGGATATAAGCCAAACTAGAATCTCTGTTTGCAGACATGGTGTTTCGGGGTTTTGCTCCTCGTCATTGAAAAGTATGAGATCTGATCACCTGGCCAAATCAGATCTCATACTTTTCACTGACAAGTGGCAATACCCTGAAACGATCATTGCCATTTGACTTAGGATAATAGCCAAACCAGATTCTCAATTTGCAGACAGTGTTTCGGGGTATCACACCTCATCAGTGTAAAGTATGAGATCTGGTTTGGCTGTATAAAAGGCTAAGACTGAGATCCACTGGGTAAGATTCATCTCCTGATGAAGTGCATAGGGTTGCACAAAACGTGATGAGGCTCAATAAAACCTTTTAACTGAAATGGACCGATTTGGACATCTTTAATTCACCTTGCAGCACGGACCTCTATCCACCCGTTACTTTACTACCACGTGTAGACAAGGAAAGAAGAGTTCCTACCTTTGTAAAACTGGCTGTACACATTTGATAGCTGTCGGCTGAGCAATCTTTGCTGACCGCTATCTCTCCCGACTTCCCAATACTACTATTGTGAAAAAGCCCCTGTCTTAGTCTCCTGGCAGCACCTTGTCTCCACACTGAACAAAAGGCCAGATCCTTTTCTCCCCCGACATCTGTGGTGGAAGAGCAAATGGTTGTAATGCTTTGGTTCAGCCGACTTTCATCTTGATGGCCGGGAGCATTGCTCTTAAGGCAAAAACTGTAAAGGAGCTGCGCCATGCTGCAGCACCTTCATTGTTACAACAATGAAGGTGTTGAAGTCAGACCCCTTTCCCTGGGATTAAGTATTATCCTAGCAATATGCCATCATTTGCTTAGCAGAGAATAACCTGTTCATAGAATGGCCTCGTTTTTACGAGCCCACTTACTTTTCTCTTTGAAGCTGTGAGCCTTCCAGGCAGTTCATTGTTGCATTGTTGGGTTTTGCTCTTACAGGGACTGCCCGGTGCCAAGTAAGAAAATGAAATTTTATGGTGACTTTTATGTTCCTCAGCTTGATCTGAGGTTGTCACGGGAGTACGGCTAATGGAGGTTGTCAGCAAAGGCAGCATTTGCCATCTATTTCTGTAAACCGGGAGTGTGAAGGTGGATTTTCGCATGGTGATGGAGATGGTAGAAATGACGAGGTCACAGGGTTCCTGGTAATTGCTTATCTCCTCCGGTTCAGGGTGATACAAAACTGCCACCGAGGGTGAAGCACGACCTCCAGATCCTTCATGTTTATTAATGATGGCTTAATATCTTCGCCGGCAGACATGGATTAAACTGTGACAGTCGGAAGCTGTGAACCAGCCGCTAAATCTGCAAAGATTAAAAGTACAAAGAGGAAACCGGCATAGCCGTAAAGATGGAGGGTTTATGTGTCGTTTTCTCTGCTCTCTTCCCAGTGGCCATCAAGACCATGAACAAGGTGGCGAGTCACATTAACGAGATGCAGAAGATACACGAGGAGTACGGAGCCGTGTTTGACCAGCTCATAGCGGAGCAGACTGGAGAAATTAAGGAGGTACAAGCACAGCTAGAGGCCGGCAGTCTGATGAGGCCATTGATCTGTTGCTCCTAATGGCGGCTTTCTTCTAAAAACAGCACCATGCATGACAAAAGGTCGGGTCTGGTATTACAAGGAGCTCCATTAAAGTAAGAGACCGAGCTGAGCTGTAATACCCTATATAACCTGGAGCCAAGAGTGGTGCTATTTTGGAAGAATGAGATTAATGTTCTTCTTAAAAAGGAAGGTGTTGGTTTCACTCTTACTAGGAAGGAAGGTGGGGGCACCGCTCTTACTTGGAAGGAAGGTGGTGGTACTGATATTACTAGGAGGGAAGGTGGTGGCACTGATCTTACTAGGAAGGAAGGTGGTGGTACTGATCTTACTAGGAGGGAAGGTGGGGGCACCGCTCTTACTTGGACGGAAGGTGAGAGTACTGATCTTACTAGGAGGGTAGGTGGAGGTACTGCTCTTACTAGGAAGGAAGGTGGGAGTACTGATCTTACTAGGAAGGAAGGTGGGATTTCTGATCTTACTAGGAGGGTAGGTGGGGGTACTGCTCTTACTAGGAAGGAAGGTGGGAGTACTGATCTTATTAGGATAGATGGTGGGGGCACTGCTCTTACTAGGAAGGAAGGTGGGGGTACCACTCTTACTATGAAGGAAGGTGGTGGTACTTATCTTATTAGGATAGATAGTGGGGCACTGCTCTTATTAGGAAGGATGGTGGGGGCACCGCTCTTACTAGGATAGATGGTGGGGGCGCTGCTCTTACTAGGAAGGAAGGTGGGAGTACTGATTTTACTAGGAAGGAAGGTGGGGGCACCGCTCTTACTAGGATAGATGGTGGGGGGCGCTGCTCTTACTAGGAAGGAAGGTGGGAGTACTGATTTTACTAGGAAGGAAGGTGGGGGCACTGCTCTTACTAGGAAGGAAGGTGGGGCACCACTCGTATCAGCAATCCCACATTCCCTCCTAGTATTACTAGGAAGGAAGGTGGGGGCACTGCTCTTCTTAGGAAGGAAGGTGGAAATAATGCTCTTAAGAGGGATAATGGGGTACTGCTCTTATTAGGAAGGAAGGTTGGGGGACCTCTCGCTAGGAAGAAAGCGGGAATACCTCTCTTATTAGGAAGGAAGTTGGTGGTACTGCTCTTTTTATGAAGAAAGTTGGGGATACTGCTCTGATTTTAATTCAGCAGACTCATAAGCCGACATCAGTTATATTCTTTCTAGGGGGTTATATTTTGGATGTAATTATTTGAGGCAAATTATGCCCATAGCCCCTCAGACCCAGATTTCCAATCGGCTGCCCGAGTTTCCACGATGAGAAATTATTGGCTAATTTTTGCATGTTTTTTACGCTACAAAACTGCAACAAAATGACTTCCTTTCAAATAAATGGGATTTTTGGAAACCTGCAAAATGATTTTCCATTCTGTGGTCTGTGACCCCACCTGTAATATTGGAGAATATCTGAGCTCCGGTCTCGTTGCAGGTTGCAGATCTATCAATGGGGATTTATTACTACACAACACCGTGATCTGGCTCAATCCTCCGGCGTCACTGGGGAAATGGAAAAAAGACCCTGAACTGGCCACATTTGGTAAGATGTTTTTTTTTTTTTCCCAAAGTTCACATATTTCACTGCAAGCCACATGGGGGCTTTTTTTTTAATGCACACTGTTTTGAGGTATGTATAATGTTTTAATCCTTTTTTTAATTCCATTTTTTTGGGGGGGGGAGGGGGATGTAGTAAGATGGCTCAAATGCCGTTGTGATTATTTTTCCTTATAACATTTACTTCACGTGTTTCATTTTATAATTTCGCGTTTCCTGAGCTCGCTCCATATACTCACACCAGGCGTCAGACATTCTTACACGTGCTATGTCAGAAAGGGTTTAACTGGAGACCATTTTTTTTTTATCTCTAATCTACATTATTTTTTGGGGAGATTTTTTCATTTTTTGTTAGCTGTAAATTTTTATAGCTAGCTCCTATTCTAGTCATTTCCGTCTATTGGGGAGGTGCAACACCTGTGTAGTCATTTCCAAGTACTGGGGAGGGCAGCCCCTGTGTAGTCTGTGTAGTCATTTCCTTCTATTGGGGAGGTGCAGCCCCTGTGTAGTCTGTGTAGTCATTTCCATCTATTGGAGAGGTGCAGCCCCTGTGTAGTCTGTGTAGTCATTTCCATCTATTGGAGAGGTGCAGCCCCTGTGTAGTCTGTGTAGTCATTTCCATCTATTGGGGAGGTGCAGCCCCTGTGTACAGTCATGGCCATAAGTTTTGAGAATGATACAAATATTAATTTTAACAAAGTCTACTGCTTCAGTTTTTCTAATGGCAATTTGCATATACTCCAGAATGTCATAAAGAGTGATCAGCTTAACAGCAATTACTTTCAAAGAAAATATTTGCCTAGAAAATGAACTTTAACCCGAAAACACATTGCAACATCATTGCAGTCCTGCCTTAAAAGGAGCAGCCAAAATCGTTTTAGTGATTGTTCCATTAACACAGGTGTGGGTGTTGATGAGGACAGGGCTGGCGATCAATCAGTCATGATTAAGTAAGAATGACACCACTGGACACTTTAAAAGGAGGCTGGTGCTTGGTATCATTGTTTCTCTTCAGTTAACCATGGTTATCTCTAAAGAAACACGTGCAGCCATCATTGCACTGCACAAAAATGGCCTAACAGGAAGAGTATCGCAGCTAGAAAGATTGCACCTCAGTCAACAATCTATCCCATCTTCAAGGAGAGAGCTTCCATTGTTGTGAAAAAGGCTCCAGGGCGCCCAAGAAAGACCAGCAAGCGCCAGGACCGTATCTTAAAACTGTTTCAGCTGCGGGATCGGACTACCAGCAGTGCCGAGCTTGCTCAGGAATGGCAGCAGGCTGGTGTGAGTGCTTCTGCACGCACTGTGAGGCGGAGACTCTTTGAGCAAGGCCTGGTTTCAAGGAGGGCAGCAAAGAAGCCACTTCTCTCCAGAAAAAACATCAGGGACCGACTGATATTCTGCAAAAGGTACAGGGAGTGGACTGCTGAGGACTGGGGGAAAGGTACAGGGAGTGGACTGCTGAGGACTGGGGGAAAGGCATTTTCTCTGATGAATCCCCTTTTCGATTGTTTGGGACATCTGGAAAACAGCTTATTCGGAGAAGAAGAGGTGAGCGCTACCACCAGTCTTGTCTCATGCCAACTGTAAAGCATCCTGAAACCATTCATGTGTGGGGTTGCTTCTCAGCCAAGGGAATCGGCTCACTCACAGTCTTGCCTAAAAACACAGCCATGAATAAAGAATGGTACCAGAATGTCCTCCAAGAGCAACTTCCCCCAACCGCCCAAGAGCAGTTTGGCGCCCAACAATGCCTTTTCCAGCATGATGGAGCACCTTGCCATAAAGCAAAGGTGATTACTAAATGGCTCAGGGAACAAAACATAGAGATTTTGGGTCCATGGCCTGGAAACTCCCCAGATCTTAATCCCATTGAGAACTTGTGGTCAATCATCAAGAGACGGGTGGACAAACAAAAACCAGCACATTCTGCCAAAATGCAAACATTGATTATGCAAGAATGGAAGAATGGAAGAATGGAAGAATGGAGGAATGGAAGAATGGAGGCTATCAGTCAGGATTTGGTCCAGAAGATGATTGAGAGCAGCCAGGGAGAATTGCAGAGGTCCTGAAGAAGAAGGGTCAACACTGCAAATATTGACTTGCTGCATTAACTCATTCTAACTGTCAATATAACCTTTTTGTCCTCATAATATGATTACAATTATATTTCTGTATGTGATATAAACATCAGACAAACACAAATAAAAACCAGAGGGCAGCATGTGAAAATATCATTTTGGTGTCATTCTCAAAACGTTTGGCCATGACTGTAGTCTGTGTAGTCATTTCCATCTATTGGGGAGGTGCAGCCCCTGTGTAGTCTGGGCTGTGGAGTGGTGCCAGGTGCAAGGCAGGGGACCTAAATATTCTATAGACGGCTCCTGGTTTGTGATTTATGTTGTAATCCTCTTTTTATTTTCAGTTTTTAAGACTGCCGTTGTGCTCGTATACAAGGACAGCTCCAAGCAGAAGAAGAAGCTGGTAAGTTACAGGCACTGGAATGTTTACATAGGGGCGAGTCATTTATAGAAACTCAGTTGGGCAGATTTATCGAAAATGACTAAAAGGGTATCTGTATCTGTTACCCAATCTCAGTGCAGCTTTCATTTCACCAGATTTGTTTATGAAATAAAAGCTGCACTGTGATTGGTTGCTATGAGCAAAAACGTTTTCCTTTCACTTTTTGATAAATGAGCCAATTTAGTCAGCGGATTTCATTCTTTTTCACTATTATCTTCTGGTGCTTTGTTGCAGTATTTTTCTGCCTCTTCAGCTGTCCTAAAACTACAACCCCCAGCATGCCCTGACATGAGGCGGCTGCCTGTCAGAGATCTCTACTTTGAATTAAGATAACAATGTGTTTTTCCAATTGGGGCAAGAACCCATTATTGCCGCTGCTTTCATATTGCAGCGTCTTTACTGTATGAGCCAAAAAAGCTCCCAGCACATCTACTATATAAAAGTCCTATCCTGTCTGTCTTTGTCCCAAAAAAAGTCACCTATAGGACCTCATTTAAATTACAGTTAAACTTGGAAAATACAAGTTAAAATGGAATGTGAAGAAGTGCATAAATTTGGTTGATCACTCTAAACAGCGCCAACAATAGGGCATATGTGATGGGGGTCCCACACACCGTCCGGGACACTGGTGGCAGTGCAGACATTCATTATCACCTGGGTCTGCTCCATCAAACCCTTGCACTTCTTCCCATTTGCGATCCACAGGCTGGTGCCGCAGCTCCTCAGTGTACAAGGGGAAAGAGACACCGTGCACAGGGGTGAGTGAGACAGCACAAGGAGGTGGGAGAGTGCTCGAGGGGGGAGTGAAAGTGCACACATGGGGGAATGGAGAGGAGGGAGCACACAAGGGGGGAGGGAGCGCACAGGGGGAGAGAGGACACAAGGGGGGTAAGAGCGTACAGGGGAAGAGACGGCACAGGGGTGAGTGAGACAGCACAAGGAGGTGGGTGAGTGCTCAAGGGGGGAGTGAAAGTGCACACATGGGGGAATGGAGAGGAGGGAGCACACAAGGGGGGAGGGAGCGCACAGGGGGAGAGGGCACACAAGGGGGGTAAGAGCATACAGGGAAAGAGCGCACATAGGTGAGAAACAGCGCAGGGGGATGGTGATCAGGAGCAGTGCCTACCATGCCACGGCCACCCAGCAGCAGCGGGCTCCCCCCGCCCTCCTCGGTGAGGCAGCCATTAGTAGCCGGAGCAGTGGGACTAATATCTAATCGCACACGTTTGCAATAGAATCGGGCTCTTGTCTAGTGTATCCATAAGTTCCCATTCACCCCACAGAGCGGAAAAGAGCACCTTTCATAAGGCTGGAATATGTTGCATATCTTTTTATGTAATATGGAGTCTGCTCTTTTAGTTAAAATTTCTTTAAATAAAATATGGGATGTGTTTTTCAAAATCCGGGTGACAAATGTGTACACGGTGGATGGAGATGCTCATTGTCTGACCCTCCTGCTGTATACCTCCGAGAGTTGCTGCAAAATACATTGCAAATGTACGAGCCTTTCAACATGTGACATTCTCTTTTTCAGGGCGGCTCACATCGCGCTTCTATGTTTGAGGATCGGGATCCCATTCGTTTTCGGCACATGATTCCTACAGAGGCTTTACAACTTCGGGCTCTGACTACATCAGGTATCAGAAAAGTCTTTAGGTTTTGTAACTTGATATGCCGTAAAGTAAGAAGTAGTTGCTGCTGTAAAGGCAGCTGGCGCTGTAGGCAACCAATTCCTCAACAATTCTGTAAATGGAAGCATTCTTAGATCTTATACTTTGGATGTAAATAAGAGGTAAGGTTTCTCCTTGTGGAGAGTGCCAGGTGCTTTTACCTGCATCACATATATTAGGTCTGGCATGTTAGTATGAAGAGACTTGCATACCTTGCATGCGCCTCTGGGAAATTAAATTACTGCTTCAGAAAGAGGACTTGAACTCTAGTGCCACCTATTGGAAGTAGCAATCCTACAAGTCAATATCACTGCAGTCTTGCAGCTCTGGGGTGCTGGATTCAAATCCCACCAAAGACAACATCTGCACAGAGTTTGTATGTTCTTTCCATGAGTTTCCTCTGGGTTTTCCGGTTTCCTCCCACACTTCAAAGACATACTGAAACGGACCTTAGATTGTGAGCCCCAACGGGGACAGTGTTGTTGATCGATGCATGTAATGTGATGTGAAATTAATGGCAGTATATAAGTAGATGGATATATTATTATTATATCGACCCT
The DNA here is from genome assembly GCA_033576535.1 of Allobates femoralis. Lineage (NCBI taxonomy): Eukaryota > Metazoa > Chordata > Amphibia > Anura > Aromobatidae > Allobates > Allobates femoralis. The sequence goes on along the minus strand of JARQOC010000002.1, from coordinate 42,182,998 downwards.
ATACCGAGCCTTGTCATATGATTTAAGATATAAGCCAAACCAGAATCTCAGTTTGCAGGAGACGACGCCACATCATGGGACCAGGTTGCAGGACACAACCCTGTATCAGGGGGTCATCATAGCTACACTTCTATTAGTGCCACAGGGTCTTCCCTCTCTCTTAGGTTAGGCGGAATCTCATTGCAATTTGCAGACAAGGTGTTTCAGGGTTTTGCCGGTCTTCAGTGCAAAGTATGAGATCTGATCATCTAGCCAAAAAAGTTCTCATACTTTGCACTTACAAACGTCAAAACAGTGTCTGAAGATTGGTGAATAAGAACCAAAGTTACAAAGTCATGAAAAGGCTCGGTAAAGGGTCGATATTGCCTTCTAAAATTGCTACTTCCAATAGGTGGCTCTAGAGTTCAAGTCCTCTTCCTCCCTGAAAGGACAATTTGTATATCCAAAGTATAAGAAGTCATACCGGTCAGATGACACCAACACAATACTTCTAAGGCTCAAAAGTCTACACCGGGTGTGAAGCGGCCGACATCAGCCATTCACTTCAATTAGAAATGAACATGTATTGTGCAATATATCTCTATCTGGAATGTGCATCAATCAGTGCTTATACAGAGAAATGAAGTGCAGAGCCATCCCTGCCCAGACTACACGACAGTCTATTCTCACACGTTGGATGCATTAGATTCGTGTTGCACATGCCGGTAATGTTCCCTGTGCTTGTTACAATGAGTGTAATAGGTTTTCATCCGTTGCTTGTAAAAGTATAAGGTAAATCAATTTTTCATGCTATTTTTTTTCTTCTCAGCCTGATATTTCAAAAAGATTTCCTTGCTTCAATGGAATCCGCTGATTCTTTGTGGCATGAATGTTTTAGAGGTTGTATGAGACGAGCGAATAAATTCCCAACACCTCGGTCCATCGGCCACGTCAGGATTGTCATTCAGAGCCCTGTAAAATGCCTCCTACCTGCCAGCTTCTTCTCATTTGTAGGCCCAACCCAACGTTATCTGTGTGGAGTGGCGCATGCGTGACGTCACACCGGGGATGGCGGCTGGGCTGTCATTCGGCAGCAATGGAATACTGATGTGCTTCCTGACCAGAGCCTGACAAAGTGACTCATTCACTATTCATTAAGGTTGTCTTATGATCACATCCTCTACTCCATATGGTATCTTATAGGCTCACATGAATGGCTGCTCTCGCACTGGTTATAAAGCACTCTATAGAAGTGTATAGTTCCAGTATTACAGTTCTGTGTTATGTGGAGGCCATATGAAGCCATATAGTTGTTTTCCAGCAATATGAAAATTTTTTAAAAAGAGCCATCTTGGATGCAGACCTATTTTACTAGTAGCTGCAGTGTTTTGTGGCAACATTAGGCAAATGGATCTTGTAACTGCACTCTCTGGATCCTCAGCATACTCTTGAGCCTCATGTCCACGGACCTCATGTTCACTCTCCCCATGACTCTCCGCACATCCTCGAGCCTCATGTTCACTCTCCCCATGACTCTCAGCACATCCTCGAGCCTCATGTTCAGATGCCTCATGACTCTCGGCACATCGGTGAACCTCACGTTCAGGCGCCTGTGACTGTCAGCACATCTGCGGACCTCAAGGTTAGTCACCCCATGAATCTTAGCACATCCAAGGAGCTCACATTCAGACGCACCATGACTCTCGGCACATTCGCAGACCTCGTGTTCAAATGCCCCATGACTCTCAGCACATCCGCGGACCTCAAGTTCAGTCGGCCCAGGACTCTCAGTGCATCCGCGAACCTCACGTTCAGTCGCCCCATGACACTCAGCACATTGGGAAACCTCACGTTCAGTCGCCCCATGACTCTCGGCACATTGGGAAACCTCACGTTCAGCCGCCCCATGACTCAAAGTACATCGGTGAACCTCACGTTTGTGTGCCCATTCTTAGCACATCCGTGGACCTCATTCAGTCACTTTATGACTCTCAGCACATCCGCGAACCTCACGGTCAGTCGCCCTATGACTCTCAGCACATTTGTGGACCACGCATTCAAATGTCCCATGACTCTTGGCACATCTGCGGAACTCGCGTTCAGTTGCCCCTTGACTCTCAGCACTTTCTTGGACCCAACGTTCAGATGCCTCATGATTCTCGCCACATCTGTGGACCTCGCGGTCAGTCGCCCCATGATTCTCTGCTCATCCGCGGACCTCACGGTCAGTCACCCCAAGACTCTCAACCCATTCGCGGACCTCTCGTTCAAATGCCCCATGACTCTCAACACATCGGCGAGCCTCACGTTCGGGCCCCGGACCTCACAGTCAGTCGCCCCATGACTCTCAGCACATTTTCGGACCTCGCATTCAAATGCCCATGACTCTCAGCAAATTTGTGGTCCTCATATTCAGAAGTCCCATGACTCTCAGCACATCCATGGATCTGACATTCAGATGTCCCATGACTCTCGGCACATCCATGGATCTGACATTCAGATGTCCCATGACTCTCGGCACATCCATGGACCTGACATTCAGATGTCCTATGACTCTCTGCACATCCACGGACCTGACATTCAGATGTCCTATGACTCTCGGCACATCCACAGACCTGACATTCAGATGTCCCATGACTCTCTGCACATCCATGGACCTGACATTCAGATGTCCTATGACTCTCTGCACATCCACGGACGTGACATTCAGATTTCCCATGACTCTCAGCACTTCCGTGAACCTCTCCTTCAGATGCCCCATGGGTCTCTGAGGCAATTGAACACAATGTCAGCACTGACCTCTACTGTGTAGACTCTCCTTCTCTTGACTGATTGTACATTACGAGTCCAGACAGCAGATCTCAGTACTGACTTTGTGTTCAGATGCCTCAAAGACCACATGGAGCATCTGAATGTGAGGTCAGCGGATGTGCTAAGAATCCACTTGGTGCACTTACGGGATCTGTAGTTGCACAAGGCAAATGGGACACTGCAGCTAATGAAACTCTATTTAGTAAAATAAAATTGCATGGAAGTCAAAACCACCAGGGTGAGAGCAGCTCTTCATATGTGCCCCTTGGAGAATTACCAAACGGGGGATGCCTCTGTATCTTGTCTACATGGCACTTTAATAAGGCACATGGAGAAGGATGTATTGAGGAGACAACCTCAACATAAGAGAAGGTCCAATCATAGCACGGAAAACATTACCAAAAATATGGTTGTGTCAACAGTGAGAAAAAACGTGTATGATTAGATTTCCCTTATATTTATATCGTAAGGATGAAAAATGTCAGTCATGTCCCCCAGGCACAGGGTGAGCTCCTCCGGCACGGAGCCATATGCTCCTTTGTATAGTGTTAGACAGCCTGTTTATGTAGTTGTGTGTAAGGTAGTCGCTAACAGTTGGGTCCTTGTATAAATCCTTGTATCAAAGGAAAAACATTTGCTGATGACACAACGCTAGAAAGGATCGCTAATACTAGAGTAGAGAGACGATTAAACAAGATCTAAACAAACTGTAATGGTGGCATAAACTGACTGCATTTCTCTGTTATAATTCATTCTAAATCCTACATCTGGGCAAGAAAAATAAAAAAAGCATATACAAAATGGGAGGAATAGGGCTACGCAACTGCACGTGTGAAAAAGACTTGTGTATACTAATAGATCACAGACTGAACATGAGTCAACAGTGAGATGCAGCAGAAAAAAAGGCAAACCCAATTCTGGGATGTAGTAACAGAAGCATACAATCTAGATCACGTGAAGTCATTATCCCCTCTTCTCCTCTTTGGTCATGCTTTTAAAAAAGACATCAACAAGCTGGAGCAAGTTCAGAGAAGAACAACCAGAATAGTAACCGGTCTGCAAACCATATCCTATGAGGGACGATTACAGGATTTGGGAATGTTTAGCTTGCAAAATAAAGACGGAGAGGAGACTGAATAGCTGTCTACAAATATCTCAAGGGCTGTCACACTGTAGAGGGATCAGCTGTATTCTCATTTGCAGGAGCTTGGACTAGATGACCCAGGAGGTCCCTTCCAACTCTACCATTCTATGATTCTATGAACTAGAAACCAACATGAAAACCTAATATTGGTACAAAACATAGTAACACATTTCTATTTATTATTAGATGCAGAGACCAACTCAGTCTGTGAAATTGTCCATGTTAAATCTGAATCTGAGGGAAGACCGGAGCGAGCGTTCCACTTATGTTGCAGGTAGGTTTTGAGGAGCCCTAGTGCTGGTGTGTAAGACCCGTATTGTCTATGTATTCAGTGGATGCATGTATAGTGTGGTAGGTGGGAATATAATGCTACAATTAAATGATTTGTTCATCCTTATCTAATGGTTTGTGTGTGTCCGCAGTTCTCCAGATAGCAAGAAGGAGTTCCTGAGAGCCGTGCACTCCATCCTGCGGGACAAGCACCGGAGACAGCTGCTGAAGACCGAGAGCTTACCCAACTCCCAGCAATATGTCCCGTTTGGAGGAAAGCGGTTGTGTGCACTGAAGGGGGCTCGTCCTGCCATGAACAGAGCAGGTAACTATAGTTCGTTAACATGAATCACAACTTTTTTTTAATATAAAATCATTAAAAAAGAAAAAAAGTACACCCTGGGGCTTCTATCACATGACCCTAATGATTCTTCCAGCTAGATTTTCAAAATGTGAATTTTTGACGTTCATCAAGAGGACACTACTGATGTCTTTATTTTTTTTTTTACCAATGTCCTATGACTGACTGAAACAATCCACCTCGAGAGGGCAACACCTTAAAGAGGACCTGTCTTTCCCCCTGGTGCACGGCAATCTAAATGCAGCACTGAATGCAGCATGTCTGGTGCATTCAGGGAAGTAGTCCCCCATGTGTCTGTGTGCTGTGTACTCTGAAATATAGCCTTTGTAAAACTTAGTTAGAAGCCATGGAGGCAGTCCCTGTGGCTGGAGGGAACTTGGATTGACTGTGGCATTCCATCCCCCACTGCCTCTCTGTGCTGCTTCTGCTGTGCAGGCTCTGCCCTCCTCCTCTCCTCCTCTCTGTCACTCACAGCATGCAAATCATTTGTCCTGAAGTCAGCTCCAGATTCCTTCCCTGACAAAGCATAAACAGCACAATAGGAGGCGGCACACAGAGGCAGTGGGGGATGGAATGGCCACAGTCAATCAAGCTCCCTCCAGCCACAGTGAGTGCCCCTATGGCTTCTAAATGTAAGTTTTACAAAGGCTATATCTCGGGGTACACAGCACACAGACACATGGGGGACCCCTTCCCTGAATGCAGCAGACATGCTGCATTCAGTGCTGCATTTAGATTGCCATGCAGCAGGGGGGTGACAGGTCCTCTTCGTTTCTTCAATGCTTTTCATTTCTGCACTGAGACTGATGAACATTGTGAGCAGCATTGGGCAAACCATTTAAGGCCATGTTCACACGTTGAGGATTTGAGTTTTTTATCTCAGTTTTTGTAGCCAAAACCAGTAGTGGGTGATAAATACAGAAGTGGTGACGTGTTTCTATTATACTTTTCCTCTGATTGTACCTCTCCTGGTTTTGGCTACAAAGTAAAATACTCACCAAATACTCAACGTGTGACCGTGGCCTAAGACTTTCTTTTCTATGGAGTTTTCAATGTTTTGGCAATTTTTAGGTACCTAACATCCCATATGCCCAGCTAGCAGGTGTCATGTGACCACCGTATTCGAGCACACACCTGTCAAGGCCATGTCATCATTGCCACCTGAAGTGACCATCATTGGCGAAACCTTTTAACCAAGGCTTCCTTCTATGCCTGGGCAGTACAATGTTGGAACCAATCCGAGGGTCATGGTGCGGTTTTCTCCTAGAAGGAATGGGGGTTATGAGCACTAGATCGCATTCGCTGCTAATTTTCAATGGCCTTTCAAATGAGTGGTCGTCCATGTAATGCATGAAAGCAATTGAGCACTAGTAGAGCATGTGATTGGGACTTTATGGTGAGACAACTCCTTTAATTTGCACATAATTCATAGTAAAGAAGACCTATAGATGATGCCTTAGTGTGTAAAGCATTTGTGGTCTTTTTTACATTTATATTGTCAGTTTATAAAACTCAGCGTGAAAACATTGCACAAATAGAAATGAGTTATTTGCAGACACAAGCCAAGTTGGCGGCTGTAATGTAACGTGACTCATTGGGGGACACACGTACGACTCTGCCGTCATTACCAGAGGAATCAAGAAACTTCCTGATGAGCTGCATGCTGTGAAGGGTTGTGTTCTCCGGATCAAATAATGGAGGCGTTTATACCCGCTGTCATTACGAGGACAACTGATGCCGTAGTACCGTAGTAGACTCGCATGGCACAATGCTAAATGAACCTGGTGCTATTAATCCCGCAGCTTCTGTGTTGTGGGAAAAGGAAAAACTAAAGCATTCTTTCTATAAGTTCGGTGGCCTCTTGGCTCCGGTTGAGCACATTAAGCAGGGCATCACTTCCAGCTTCCACCATCATACATATGTTTGGGGAGCAGAATTGTGCATAAGATTCTCCCTCTGGACAATTATTGAGAGAAGAGTCTGTTCATTGGGTCATGGGACAAGTAATGCTGAGATATCGAGTTCGGTGATGTTGTTGGCCTCTTTCCACCCTTTGACCAGTTGCTCCTCTTCCTCCCTTTGCTGTTTCCTCTGTTTGATCTGTTGATGGAGTCTGTATATAGACTCGGGTATATATACCCGACCACTGACTAGAATCTACAAACAGGAATTTAGTAGAGTTGAACTAAAAGACTCGTCGGCGAGTGGTCAAGCGGCCACATTGATAGTTCCAGAACACTGAGAACCTCTTGCTACCGGTGACATCCCTGACACCTCTTCTCACTTGTAGGCGTCCGCAATATTTTGTGCTTCAAAACACATAATTACATTGTGGCAGCGTACTAATAGGAGGTACCATGTCTATAAAAGTCTGATCTATGAACACATAATATTAATTAATCCATGTGATAAACTATGTAAAGAATCAAAAACAATTGTAAAGATAAAATTGCCATTTTTTAGTTACTACACCTCAAAAATGCATCAAAAAGCGATCAATAGCTCAAATTTAGAAGAAGGGAGAGGTAGGGATAGTCCTTTATATGGTACATCTAATGATGAAATTCAAAAACATTTCTCCTGCAATAAAAAAAAAAAGTTTCCATCACAATAGCCACAAAGGAGAAATAATGTATGTTTATTGTTCTTGGAAGAAGGGAAGGTAAAAACAAAAGTTATAATGGTCTTAGTCCAAAAGAGGGTTACGCAGTACCCAACCTCTCCCTATTGTACAAAGAAGTTACTTGATTTATTAGGAGTTATTTTGATGAGGAGGAAGAGGATGATGAGGAGGGGCATGGAGAGGCGGAGGGGGAAGCGGGATGAGGCGGAAGGAGAAAGCGGGAGAGGCGGAGGAGAAGCGGGAGAGGCGGAGGAGAAGCGAGGCGGAGGAGAAGCGGGAGGAGCGGAGGAGAAGCGGGAGGAGGCGGAGGAGAAGCGGGAGGAGGCGGAGGAGAAGCGGGAGGAGGCGGAGGAGAAGCGGGAGGAGGCGGAGGAGAAGCGGGAGGAGGCGGAGGAGAAGAGGCGAGAAGGAGGAGGAGGAGAATGAGGCTGATGGAAGGAGAGGAGGAGGAGAATGAGGCTGATGAAAAGGAGGAGGAGGAGAATGAGGCTGATGAAAAGGAGGAGGAGGAGAATGAGGCTGATGAAAAGGAGGAGGAGGAGAATGAGGCTGATGAAAAGGAGGAGGAGGAGAATGAGGCTGATGAAAAGGAGGAGAAGAGTGATGAAATGAGGCTGATGAGAGAATGGCGATGAAGGAGGAGGAGGAGAATGAGGCTGATGAAAAGGAGGAGGAGGAGAATGAGGCTGATGAAAAGGAAGGAGGAGGAGAATGAGGCTGATGAAAAGAAGGAGGAGGAGAATGAGGCTGATGAGAAAGGAGGAGGAGGAGAATGAGGCTGATGAGGAGAAGGAGGAGGAGAATGAGGCTGATGAGGAGAAGGAGGAGGAGAATGAGGCTGATGAGGAGAGGAGGAATGAGGCTGATGAGAGAAGGAGGAGGAGAATGAGGCTGATGAGGAGGAGGAGAATGAGGCTGATGATGAGGAGGAGGAGGAGAATGAGGCTGATGATGAGGAGGAGGTGGAGAATGATTTTTATTTTTATTTATTGATTTAGGAGTTAATTGACCATTACTTGATCTGTACATATTTGACTTCTCAGGGAGAGGTTTTCTCCATTTTTTTCTTACAATTCTGTCTTTGTATTTGCTTTAATTTCAGTTTCCGCACCCAGCAGGTCTCTTGCTCGAAGGAGACGCCTCGTGAGAAATCGATTTACCATAGACTCAGACACTGTCTACTCAACAAGCCCGGACAAGGAATCCGAAACAGAGACTGAACCTAAACCTCCGCAGCAGACGACCAGCAGCGGTGACACAGACCGCTGGGTGGAGGAACAGTTCGATCTTGCTCAATACGAAGAGCAAGATGACGTTAAGGAAACAGACATTCTCAGTAGTGACGATGAATACTGCGAGTCTATCAAAAGTGGCTCTATGGAGAAAGATCTAAGCGAGCAACTAGAAGCCACCTCCATATCCAGTAACCCTGTGAATAGTGTGGCCCCGAACTCCATGGCCACTCACGCTTCCCGTATGACCCAACTCAAGAAGCAGACTGCGTTCTCTGGCTTAAACGGAAGCATCGAGAGCACCACAGAAGAAGTCATATGGGTGAAACGAGAAGACTTTGTGCCTGCTAGGAAACTGAACACAGAAATATGAAGCGATCACTTTATATGCTGTAAAAGGGTCAGAATAAGTGACGGTTTACCCCTCCATGCACTGTGGAATCGTGATCCTCTAGACTGCACACTTGCACATACACAACATTGGCAGCTAAAACCCCGGCCATCAAGCCGCAACTGGTTACAATTTAAGCAAATGCAAAATCTTGTTACACAAGTCCACTCCTCCGGGTTGGGGGGGAGGAGGTCGGGCTTCTTATTCTTTTTATTTATTCTTTGAAAAATTATATTCAGGGTTGGACCAGAAAGGGTAATGTACAAAACATGGCGGAAACGACGAGCGGGGCCGCTCAAGTCATGTATAAAGAGAGAGCACAAAGGGATTGATGTTGTGACTGCTCCATCGCCCCTACGTCCCCCAGAGCCTTTCCCCTGGTTTCTGATATTGCCGTGTTTCTCCTCTTTTGCCCCCCCAATCAATGTTACACTTCAGTAGCTTTGTATATTATTTTTTAAGTGTTTTTTGATCGATCGTTTTGCAAATTTTTTTTGCTGCAAAATTATATTTTTCCCCATTTTGCTGGTTATTTGAGTCGTGTTGTAAAGTACCAGTTTTACAATAATTTATCTTGAAAAATTGTAACCATGCCAAACTCTTCCCACAAACACAGATGTAAAACTTGAAAAGAAAACCTAAAAAGTTCTATATATCTATTTTGTTTTTTAATTTATACCTTTTTAATATTCAGGGACACCAGGGGGATATGGGGGCATTTTACATTGTAAGCCTACAGAAGTACAGATGATCTAATCTTTCATAGAGAATAGGACACACTAGTTTTATACGCATATATATATTTAATAAAAAGAAAGTCGCCAACGAGGACGTCCATAGATCTGCATCTCACACATCATGATTATTTTAATTTTTTACGTCGTACTTGGGTTTAGGTTGACGAACCTCACCTGTTTTGAGCCTGACCACTTCCGTGGACCATTCGAGTAGGACATCTCTTGCACTTAGCATATGTTATGTTCCCACTTTCCAAACTTTTTCTCACTTGACCAATTACTTTCGTTCTTTCTCCACCAGACGACATGACAGCCCAGCATCTCCTCTATATTTTTATACAAAAAAAAATATATATAATCGAATTGTCGTAAGAGACTTTGACACCATCCATCGTGTAGTGCGGAGTTTGACATCTTCATGTTGTGATTTACTTGGTGGAAATAGCGACTTAATATCTTACGTGCCAGGAGAACTTACGGGAAAGTAATCAATAAACAACATGGCCCCCTGGTTTACTGGCCCCGTAAGGTTTTAAGGCCAATGTACATGACGCTAGCTATGGTTCCATTGTGACGTGTACAAGTGAGGACGTGACGTTGCTATAACTTTGCTGCTTTGCGATCATAGTACATCTTCTTTTTTTGGTTGGCGTGACGGTGATTATTTGCAACCCACGAGCAAAGCTTTTGAAAATGATGAAAAAGCTAAAAAAAAAAAAGATCCTTTTCCTTCGTAAATCTATTGTTCGATGCCAACTGCAGTCCACTTGTGTGCGCCCCCTTCCCCACCCGCCCCCAATTCGATATTTGGAGGTGAACAGTCCTGTGGTTGTACTGTAACCAAGCAGAATATGGTCAATTGTGAAAAACTGGAAAGTCCGGTGCTTGACTAGGTACCAGTGTCTGTACATACCGTCATGACATGTCTATGTCAGATGTTCTTATATATTTCTTTTATAAGCTGAAAGAAGGTCTATTTTTATGTTTTTAGGTCTATGAATGAAAAGTTGTAAATGCTTGTCAAACAATAAAAAATATGATATTAACTTCGGACTGACTGGTTCAATGAAAACCATTGGAGACAGCCAATAAAGATGTACTTGTGAGTTTATATCTTATTCAGATACTTCGGGAAAAGGCTATTTCGAGAAGATGATGGTGGCGCTCTAGAATTTGACACATTTCCCACCCTTTCATATGCAGGCTGGCCGGTAGGGAACATGGAAACGAACAGACAATGAAGGCCTGGGCTGAGACGTCATGTGCTAGTAGGAGACTAGCCTTGTAGTCCCAGAGTCAACCTTCTGTCTCCCAGAAGAGCAAAAACATGAGCATTTCCAACCTGTCTATTCTTTATTTAAGTCTGGGAGTGAGGGTGTATGTCTTAGCACAGTGACCATTCCAGTATCCGTTTGATAGCAAACGGGATAAACAATCTACAAATAATTTTTTTTAAAAACTTAGGCTTTGGCCCCCTTACGTAGGGGAAAAAAAGCCTCTACTTTGCCATCAACTAGGGGTGTCCTCTTTGACAACTTTGCTCTCCTTCTTTGTCTCTATACAAGAAGTGTGTGTGGGGAAGGGGGTTCTGTGTCTTTGTATAGGAAGTGCCGCAGGGTCTTTATCCCTGTACAAAGAAGGGGAAGGGTCTTTGTCTCTGTACAGGAAGAGGAGAAAGGTCTATTTCTCTGAACAGGAAGAGGGGATGGTCTTTATCTCTGTACAGAAAGAGGGGAAGGGTCTTTATCGCTGTCCAGGAAGTGGGAGAGGGTCTTTATCTCTGTACAAGAAGAGAGGGAGGTTCTTGGTCTCTGAAGAGTGTCTCTGTACAGGAAGAGGAGGAGGGTCTTTTTCTCTGTACAGGAAGTGGGGGAAGGTCTTTGTTCAGAAAGTGCGGGAGGTTCTTGGTCTCTGAAGAGGTAGAAAGCCTTTGTACAGGAAGAGGAGGGTCTTTGTCTCTGTACAGGAAGTGGGGGAGAGTCTTTTCTCCATATGGAAAGTGGGGGAGGGTCTTTTTCTCTGTATGGGAAGTGGAGGAGGGGGGAGGGTCTTTTCTCTGTACAGAAAGTGGGGGAAGGTCTTCTCTCTATGGGAAGTGGGGGGGGTCTTTTTATCTATACAAAAAGTGGGGGAGGGTCTTTTTATCTGTACGGGAAGTGGGGGAGGGTCTTTTTCTCTGTACAGGACGTGGGGGAGGGTCTTTTTATCTGTACGGGAAGTGGGGGAGGGTCTTTTTCTCTGTACGAGAAGTGGGGGAGGGTCTTTTTCGCTACAGAAAGTGGGGGAGGGTCTTTGCCCTTAAGCTCCTGCTCTCTTGTCTGTAAAACTATATCCCAACATATGAAGGTTTCCCTCAGTTTAGGACAGGAAAGCACAAAGAACATAATCTATGCTGTGAAAGGTAGTCCAAGCACCTATAGTGCTGGTGTAATGCTGGTTAAGAAGAACCACTCACTGCACTATAACAGTAATGTTGGATATAATTCATAGGTAATACATTGACCATTACAGCTGTAGGGGGGGGGGAATAGCTTTAAAATGTCCATTGCTGAAAAGAGGGACAATTTCTCTAGAAACATTACAACTTCAATTTTAATAGGAGTGGGGGGTGGCAGTGAGGATTGGTTTGGAAAAGCTCAAATGTAATTAAACACCAAGCTTCCCTGTAAGAAGGCTCCGTAAAGCCATCTTCTTGCTGTCAGATAAGCCAGGACTCCTGGTGCTCTGTGAAGTCTATTTGCACATCTTTGACAGGCAGATGCTGGCGCTTCTCCTCCTCTTAGCGGGAGCTGGCAAGTCTCACACATATACTCAAGTCCTTTTTCCTGCAGAAATGTGTTCAAATATACCTCTTTATCCAATGTATACAGGAGGCGGCTTGGTTAACCCCTTCACTACTTAATGAGTGCACTGTTTTCCTTACAAAACCCTTGACTTGCGTTTACTCCTTAAGTCTAGATTCACATGGGGTGGAATTTGATGTCGGAAACGTCCACTTTAATTGCCTCAGGGACATCAGAATGAGCAAATCCACATGAAAGTTGCAACTATGGGGCCAATTTGTGCAATTGCTGCTGTGGAGAAGGTAAAATATAATACCATACAGCTTATTTTATTCTAGAACTACACTTACAGTTCAGCAGGCTTCCGAGCCGAAATCTCCTAGGATCCCTTGTTGACTCCTTGGTTAGTTCTGGTGATTTGCATTGTCTGAGAGTCCCAGAATTAGATTTTACAGCCCAAATATCTTTCACACAGGATAGGGTGTTACACATAGAGTTATCTGCCAGTGTGTGTATGCAGTTATAAAGTGCCATAACTTGGTGGGATAGTGTTCAATGAAGGGATCAGGTACTAAGGGTTAATGATAGACAAAGTCAACTTATAAAGAGTGTTTTTAGGACAAGTTAATAACTGTGGATCTTGTGAATTAATTTGATTTTCTGGGGTAGTGCATTCCAGAGAATTGGTGCAGCACAAAAAAGGTTTTACAGACTAGTAGGGGGCTCAGAACATAGAGGGTTTTAATCCTGGCTTTTTGGAAGAATGAAGAGCTGGTGGTAGCAGAGATGAGGAAAAAGATATAGGATGGAGCAGCAATCTGAAGAGCTTTGTGAGTGAGAGTGTTAAGTTTATATTTTATTGGGCAACCAGTGCAATGGATGGCACAGCTTAGAATCATTCATTTAGCAATAGGTCAAAGATGAGCATCATCAATTTAAAAGGTGATATTAATAGTTTGCACCAGCAGGGATGGGGTACTGGAACGAATTTTGAGGAGTCTTGACAGCAAGGGTAAAAGATGAAGAATTAACCCTATGAAATGAAACGCTGAAGGAGCAGTCAAAACTGAAGGTAGCAGAGATGATGAAGCTGTACAGTGCAGCACTGTGAACAGCTTTGTGGGTGAGTATACAGTGTGCAGAATTATTAGGCAAGTTGTATTTTAGAGGATTATTTTTATTATTAATCAACAACTATGTTCTCAATCACCCAAAAGACTCATAAATATCAAAGCTTAATATTTTTGGAAGTTGGAGTTTTTTTTTTTTAGATTTGGCTCTTAGGAGGATATCTGTGTGTGCAGGTAACTATTACTGTGCAGAATTATTAGGCAACTTAATAAAAACCTAATATATCCCATCTCACTTGTTTATTTTCACCAGGTAAATCAATATAACTGCACAAAATTAAGAAATAAACATTTCTGACATGGAGAAACAAAACCCCCAAAAATTAGTGACCAATATAGCCCCCTTTCTTTATGATGACACTCCGCAGCCTCCATCCATAGATTCTGTCAGTTGCTTGATCTGTTTACGATCCACATTGCGTGCAGCAGCCACCACAGCCTCCCAGACACTGTTCCCAGAGGTGTACTGTTTTCCCTCCCTGCAGATCTCACATTTTAGGAGGGACCACAGGTTCTCTATGGGGTTCAGATTAGGTGAACAAGGGGGTCATGTCATTATTTTTTCTTCTTTTAGACCTTTACTGGCCAGCCACGCTGTGGAGTAGTTGGATGCATGTGATGGAGCATTGTCCTGCATGAAAATCATGTTTTTCTTGAACCATACCGACTTCTTCCTGTACCACTGCTTGAAGAAGTTGTCTTCCAGAAACTGGCAGTAGGTCCGGGAGTTGAGCTTCACTCCAACCTCAACCAGAAAAGGTCCCACAAGTTCATTTTTGATGATACCAGCCCATACCAGTACCCCACCTCCACCTTGCTGGCGTCTGAGTTGGAGTGGAGCTCTCTGCCCTTTACTGATCCAGCCTCTGGCCCATCCATCTGGCCCTTCAAGAGTCACTCTCATTTCATCATTCCATAAAACCTTTAAAAGATCAGTCTTAAGATAGTTCTTGGCCCAATCTTGACGTTTTATCTTATGTTTCTTGTTCAAAGGTGGTCGTTTTTCAGCCTTCCTTACCTTGGCCATGTCCCTGAGTATGGCACACCTTGTGCTTTTTGATACTCCAGTAATGTTGCAGCTCTGAAATATGGCAAAACTGGTGGCAAATGGCATCTTGGCAGCTTCAAGGTTGATTTTCCTCAATTCATGGGCAGTTATTTTGCGCCTTATTTGCCCAACACGCTTCTTGCGACCCTGTTGGGTATTTGCCATGAAACACTTGATTGTTCGGTGATCACGCTTCAAACGTTTGACAATTTCCAGACTGCTGCATCCCTCTGCAAGACATCTCACAATTCTGGACTTTTCAGAGCCGTCACATCTCTCTTCTGACCCATTTTGCCTAAGGAAAGGCATTTGCCTAATAATTAAGCACACCTTATATAGGGTGTTGATGTCATTACACCACACCCCTCCTCATTACAGAGATGCACATCACCTGATTTACTTAATTGGTAGTTGGCTCTCAAGCCTATACAGCTTGGAGTAGGACAACATGTATAAAAAGTATCATGTGATCAAAATACTCATTTGCCTAATAATTCTGCGCACAGTGTAAGGTATTTTATTGTTCAACCAGTGCAATGGCTGGCACAGCTTGGAAGCTTTCATTTAGCAGTAGTGCAAAGATGACCTTATTAGAAGATACTGAAGCCAAATGTACAAATAGTTTGCCCAATTACGTGGTGTAAAGGAGTAAATTTTGAGGAGAAGCAAGGGTAATAGATAAAGCATTAACCCTATCAAATGACATGCCAGTATGAGGAGACAAACGCTTTGCATGCTTCCCTGGGAAATTAAACATGCAAATTGCTTCTGCAAAGAGGACTTTAACTCTGGGGCCACATATTGAAATTAGCAATCCTAAAAATCATAGCGAATGGGACACTGAGCGACCAGTCAGAGCTGATGGTAGCAGAGATGAGGAAGGAGATGTAGGACCAAGCAGCACTGTGAAGAGCATTGTGGATGAGTGTGCATTTATATTTTGTTGGGCAACCAGTGCAATAGCTGGCACAGCTTGGAAGCATTCATTTTGCAGTAAGACAAAGATGAGTCATTGACTTAAAAGATGATCCTGAAGCCAAATCTATAAAGTGGGGTAGAGAACAAAAATTAATTTTGAGGAGCCCTGAGAGCAAGGGTCAAAGATGAACAACCCAAGTAAATGAGAATGAACGAGAAGTCTGAGCTGCATTATTAAATGGTTCATTTCATATTAAGAGGTGAGTAGTGCAGATGAGCTCACACCTGAGACTTACCGAACGAGCAATCAGGACTGTTGAGTTGGAGTCCGTGCCCGTTTTGGGTGGAGTCAGATTCAAGGAAATTGAGTAGTCGGATGTTTGGCGTGCTGACTGATGGAGTTGGATTCGATGTCAGAGTCAGGGAGGTTGAAGAGTGAGTCGGATGTTTGACTTACCGACCCCACAGCCCTTCGAGCAATCCTGGATCTTTCCTTAGAGCTGTGTTCCTCTGTTTCTTACTCCTGGAAATTCATAAACATCAGGATAAATGGTAATAGCAGCCGTCACTTTAAAGGGGTGTGTCTGTAAAGAAACAACACTCATGGACGGTGTCAGTGTGCGGAGACTCCCCCCAACTGTCAATTTATTCATAATGACTTGAGGAACAACAGAGGATCGGCACTACACACTGTCCCAAGACAAGATGATCCAGAATAGCGGTTTCTTGGGGAATACAGGTTTTATTAAAAACCAACATGGAGACAGGTCTGGAATCCCGAATAGAGTGATGATGAGGGTGCGAGCTTTAAATTCAGTAAAAATAACAACATGTGTTTCTACGTCTGCCCTACGTTGCAATTCTATTCTCCAATCTAAAAAGGAAATCTAAAAACGAATGGTCTCAGCTTGACCATGTCTGGACAAAACCTAAAATGTTTTAAGCATTTAAAGGGAACCAACCACCGGGATTTAACCACCTGTCAATCAGTGCAGCAGGTGATTGACGTGTGCAGCATGACATCACTATGTGGGTATTTATTCCTCCCCTGTGGGCTTGTCTTTCTGCTATAAGCCAAACACCCTCCCCCCTCAGTTTTGTCTGGATGAGAGGGAGTGGGTTCATCTTACAGCAGATAGACAAGCCCACAGGGTAGGAGTAAATACACAAATAGTGATGTCATGCTGCACATGTCAATCACCTGCTGCACTGAGTCATAGGTGGTTAAATCCTGGTGGTTGGTTCCCTATAACTAATGGAATGAAAAAGGGCGGCTCCCATGGGCGTACCCAGGATCAAAACAAGGGGGGGGGGCAAGCCATGGTCGTTCAGGTTGTCAAGTTGCGCACCGGGGCCCATCAGACTAGTTACACCACTGGATAAACCAATGCAAAAACCGTATATGAATCACACAAAAGGCACTCTGCTGTAAAAATAAAAATAAATAGCAAGTGCTGTGACAAAAACAGGGCCTTTTGGTTTATACGTTTCTGCAAGAAAACGTACAATAAGCAGATATTGGAGGCACCTGCCCCTCCCATATGAAGTCTGCACACAGAGCTGCCACCCACACAGCCTTACAAGGTGAGATAGTCCTGTGCTCTCCCGCACCCTGTCCAGCTAAGGTATGTACACACTGGCAGGTTTTTACCGTAGCACTAGGGACAGAGTTAGGACTGTGTCTATCAGGGCCTACCGTGGAGTGGGTGAGACAGCTTATTGTACGTTTTCTTGCAGAAACGTATAAACCAAAAGGCCCTGTTTTTGTCACAGCACTTGCTATTTATTTTTATTTTTACAGCAGAGCGCCTTTTGTGTGATTCATATACGGTTTTTGCATTGGTTTATCATGTTTTTGGTGGGGATTGGTTGCAGTTCACACTGCTGCTTCCATTGTGTGCAGACTCATATTTTTTTGCCTTTTAGTTACACCACTGGGGAGCCCTATGGGGGGCTGTATATGAAATGGGAGCCCTATGGGGGGCTGTATATGAGATGGAAGTTGCATCTCATATACAGCCCCCCCAATGTCCCATAGGGCTCACATCTCATATACAGTCCTCCATAGGGCTCTCATCTCATATACAGCCCCCCATAGAGCTCCCATATCATATACAGCCCCTTATAGGGCTCCCATATCATATATAACCCTGCCATAGGGCACCCAAATCATATTCAGCCCCCTCATAGGGCTCCTGTATCATATACAGCCCCTCCATAGGGCTCCCATCAAGAGAGCCCTATGGGGGGTTGTATATGATACGGGAGCCCTATGAGGTGGGCTGTATATGAAATGGGAGCCTTATGGGGGGCTGTATATGATATTGGAGTCCCATCTCATATACAGCCCTCCAATACTCCATACAGTCCTCATATTATATACAACAGCCCCCCATACGGCTCCTATATAATAGGCTGTATATGATATGGGAGTTCCCCCTCTCACCTGCTGTGTCCCAGCCCCCCTCAACCTTCTGTGTCCCAGCACCCACCTCTCACCTTCTGTGTCCCAGCACCCACCTCTCACCTTCTGTGTCCCAGCCCCCCCCTCTCACCTACTGTGTCCCAGCACCCCCCCTTTCACCTTCTGTGTCCCAGTACCCCCCCTCTCACCTTCTGTGTCCCAGTACCCCCCCTCTCACCTTCTGTGTCCCAGCACCCCCCTCTCACTTTCTGTGTCCCAGCACCCCCCCTCTCACCTGCTTTCTCCCATGCCCATGGAGGAGGAGGTGCTGCCTGCTGTATGCACTCCACTGGGGAGCGCAGGTCAGGAAGTCGGCAGATCAGAGGAGAGGAGGGTGGGAGCAGCAGCAGGAAGCAGGAGGCTTCCCTCCCCTCCTGTCCTCTGACACATGGATGTCCTCCGCTGTCACATGGATGTGTGTCCTCTGGGACGCACATCCATGTGATGCAGGAGCCGCGATTGCGGTCATCACGCGCGCTCAGTGCCGCTCATCCCTTCCTCTTGGGGGTGCAGCTGCCCCCCCCTGCCCCATGCTGGGTACGCCCATGGCGGCTCCTAAAAATATTAGTAGAGCTGACCTTATGGACGGGAAAAAAATTGGCAACCCACAGGACGATCACTGTGCACAATTGGAGGAGTCCGTACCGGATGAGAGGTTTAATCATTTCAGAATCAAAAAGTTCTTGTATAAAACTGAGGTGACATAAAAGATTGTTGCCACCCGCATCAACCAATCAGATGTTTTTGCTTGTTATAGAAATTAAGAAAAATCAAGTTCCTATGGAAACCACTTCTTCTTATTATACAGCTACATACAGAATGATTTATACGGATCCCTCCATCCCCCAGCACAGCACATCACATACATTGTGTACCAGCGACGTACACCCATAGACGTAGCACGGGTACACTCGTGATATGCCAACGGGTGGGAGAAATCACCTACAAGACGGAATGTGAACTTTTGTTCCCGGCTCTCACGGTTGATTCAGATTTTATGAAAAGAAAATGTTTGGTTTTGCACATGAAAAATAAGACTTTACTAGTACAAGGTCTTCTGATAGAACACACGTGTAGCTGAAGGTTACCCTAGAAATGAGTCACTGAAATAGAAATCCACTCACCTTCGCTGGCTGTCCGCAGCATTATCTGCAAGATCCTGACCCTGCCAGTCTTTGAGAAACCTTCTGAAAGCACAGGGGTTAATCCACTGCTCATCAGTTTCCTGGTGGTTTGGTTGAGGGGGCGGGGCTTTAATTAATCAGACAGGGCACATGGGGGGAGGCTCCTGCTGCAGGTGGAAAGTGAGAAGGAAGAGGACGGGGAGGTTGCTGGGCATGTCTGATTTCAGTTTTTCTCCATTTAAATTATATTATAAATTGTACTAGCTGTAGTACGCGGCTACGCCCGGGTTAATAAATAACTGCTGTTAGCTATAACAAAATAGAATTTGAATATGTCATATTAATGACCTGTAGGAAAATAGCTGAGCTGTTATTGATTGCTATAGGCAGCCTAATAAATCTGCAGCCAACAGTAATCCCTCCCCCTGGCCGGGTAGTATATGTTACCTAACACATACACATAATAGACCGCTCATGTGACTGACATCTGCCTTAATTCCCTATATGGCACATGTGTTGCACATTGGCTGTTTTTAATCAGATGTTTATGTTTGGAAATTAAAGATAGCACACGTATGAGGCGAGTTGTGTGAGGTGATTTGTGCACATCTGTGTCTGTCTGTGTGGTGTATGTGTCTCTTTGTGGTGTGTGTGTGTCCCTGTGGGGTGAGTGCATGTGTCCCTATAGTGTGGGTATGTGTGTGTGTGTGTGTGTCCCTGTGGGTGGGTCTGTGTGTATCTGTGTTGTGTGTGTCTTTGTGGTGTGTGTCTTTGTGGTGTGTGTGTGTCCCTATAGGGTGTGTATGTGTGTGTGTCCCTGTGGGGGGGTGTCTGTGTGGGGTGTGTGTCTCTGTATTGTGTGTGTCTCTCTGTGGTGTGTGTGTGTGTCCATGTGCGGTGAGTGCATGTGTCCCTATAGGGTGTGTATGTGTGTGTGTCCCTGTGGGGGGGGGGTGTCTGTGTTGTGTGTGTCTTTGTGGTGTGTGTGTCCCTGTGGGGTGAATGCATGTGTCCCTATAGGGTGTGTATGTGTGTGTGTCCCTGTGGGGGGGTGTCTGTGTGGGGTGTGTGTCCCTGTGGGGGGGTGTCTGTGTGGGGTGTGTGTCCCTGTGCGGTGAGTGCATGTGTCCCTGTAGGGTGTATATGTGTGTGTGTCCCTGTGGGGGGGGTCTGTGTGGTGTGTGTGTGTCTTTGTGGTGTGTGTGTGGGGTGAATGCATGTGTCCCTATAGGGTGGCTGTGTGTGTGTCCTTGTGGGGGGGTCTGTGTGGTGTGTGTGTCTGTGTTGTGTGTGTCTCTTTGTGGTGTGTGTGTGTGTGTGTGTCCCTGTGCGGTGAGTGCATGTGTCCCTATAGGGTGTGTATGTGTGTGTCCCTGTGGGGCAGGGTCTGTTTGGTGTGTGTGTGTGTCTCTTTGTGGTGTGTGTGTATGTGTGTGTCCCTGTGGGTGGGTCTGTGTGGTGTGTGTGTATCTGTGTTGTGTGTGTCTCTTTGTGTTGTGTGCGTGTGTGTCCCTCTGGGGTGAATGCATGTGTCCCTATATGGTGTATATGTGTGTGTCCCTGTGGGGGGGGTCTGTGTGGTGTGTGTGTGTCTTTGTGGTGTGTGTGTGTCCCTGTGGTGTGAGTGCATGTGTCCCTATAAGGTGGCTATGTGTGTGTGTCCTTGTGGGGGGGTCTGTGTGGTGTGTGTGTCTGTGTTTTGTGTGTCTCTTTGTGGTGTGTGTGTGTCCCTGTGGGGTGAGTGCATGTGTCGCTATAGGGTGTGTGTGTCCCCTGACCACTCTGCCCACGCCGCTGTGCTGACCAATCTCCCCGCACTCACTGCTAACCACTGAGCCACCGCACTCACTGCTAACCACTGAGCCACTGCACTCACTGCTAACCACTGAGCCACTGCACTCACTGCTAACCACTGAGCCACCGCACTCACTGCTAACCACTGAGCCACCGCACTCACTGCTAACCACTGAGCCATTGCACTCACTGCTAACCACTGAGCCACCGCGTAGTGCTAACCACTGAGCCACCGCGCAGTGCTAACCACTGAGCCACCGCCCAGTGCTAACCACTGAGCCACCGTATACTCTGCTACCCACTGAGCCACCATACAGTGCTAACCACTCAGCCACCATATACAGTGCTAACCACTGAGCCACCGTATACAGCGCTAACCACTGAGTCACCATACAGTGCTAACCACTGAGCCACCATACAGTGCTAACCACTGAGCCACCATATACAGTGCTAACCACTGAGCCACCATATACAGTGCTAACCACTGAGCCACCGTATACAGTGCTCACCACTGAGCCACCGCGCAGTGCTAACCACTGAGCCACCATATACAGTGCTAACCACTGAGCCACCATATACAGTGCTAACCACTGAGCCACCGTATACAGTGCTAACCACTGAGCCACCATATACAGTGCTAACCACTGAGCCACCGCGCAGTGCTAACCACTGAGCCACCATATACAGTGCTAACCACTGAGCCACCATATACAGTGCTAACCACTGAGCCACCGTATACAGTGCTCACCACTGAGCCACCGTGCTGTCCTAACCACTGAGCCACCGTATACTCTGCTACTCACAGAGCCGCCTGTATACACACAATTTATTTCACCGCACTCCCCTATTAGTAAATAAACTATATATGGATTCTAGACTTCCCGATTCTTTAGAATCGGGCCGTCATCTAGTATTATATAATATGAGAAAAATAAAATATAAATAGGAGATTATGGTAACTTAGGGAGTGATGGGATATTAGTTAACTTATTAAGTGTTTTTTTATTGTTTGTGTTAGTATTCCTTTAACCCTTTCTCAATATCGGTCACAGGTATTTGGAGCCGGTTTAAAACATCTCTCGTGAAGGGTTCCAGCATCCATATCTTCATAAATACACATTTATTATAGATTCCATTAAATGTGGCAATTCATCAAAAAATATCAATTACTCAAGGCTTAAAACTAAAAGACATGTAGATAAGATGCGAAGATACGCGTTTGGACTTGTCCTTAGTCATACAATGACTGTAGTGGGGCTCTAAATGAAAGTCCCCTACCCCTTCCTCCTCCTGTCTTATACTCACCTATCTTTATCTTTTCCCAGCATCGTTCTGATTGGTCTCCAGTGATTTGTGACCTGCCGGCAGCTCGTGGAGCACATGGGAGGTCACTAATTAATACAAGCCTATGAGAGCCTCATACTGGCCTCCTTCTGGCTTTCATAGACTTGCATTGGGAGCTTGTGACTTAACTTCTGACTTCCAACCAGCCAGATGTTTCGTGCACAAAATGGCGCAGCGGAACCGAAAAAGCAGGAAAACACAGGAGGGTGAGTATAAGACAGAGGGCGTTTAGAGTGCCACTCCAGTACTAAAGTGGTGTTTAAGAGCTGAGGCCATCTCCTACTTCCCCTGTCCCGGCCGCTAGCAACAGTGACCAGAGCGAGTGCCAATTCTGGTTAACCATATAGATGCTGCTGTCCCTCACTTTGTATAGTACAATAATTCCGGAGCCTGCACAATGCCAATCTGGGAAGTCGATGGGTTGTTCTAGATGGCGCCGCTATAGACTGTAGCTGGGCGTTTTAGGTGATCAGTAATATTCCTATAATACTGTACTGATAAATAATAATATTTATGATGAATAGGCTGTATGTTCTCAGACTCGCCTATAGGGCGGCTCCACCGAGCTCCTGGTTGGGGAGAACTGATCAGTAAATAGTTTGTTGTGTCTTGTATTTTTGGAGCTTTGTTTTTTGTCTGTTCCCGTCACGTCTCCGCTGTTACATATATATTTTTGCTGGCAGTGACTCGACCCCATGTTCCTCACTAAATACAGCTCTGTTCCGCTTAATCGGCACGTCTTGTGTTCGACTCAGCACCTACAGCCTCCGTGATACAACGTGTAATTTCCCCATCACTGAAACAAAGCGTCACCCTACACAGGGTACTGGGGAACGAGAACATTGCACAGATAGTTGTTGTGATTTCATGTCTCTTTTTACGGATGTAGCAGAGCTGACTTTGTCATGTGGCTGTTTATTCTGATGGACTGTTTACTTGCTCGCCTGACCAGGATGAGGGCGGTTTAAGATTGCCATATTATTAATAGGGTTATCCAGAATTGGAGCAACATGGCTGTTTTCTTACAGAAACAGCGCCACCCCTGACCCATAGGATATGTCTGGTATTGCGTCTCAGACTCAATGATGTGACATCAGACACAACCCATGTCAGAAAAATAATTATTGGGGGCTCCACTGGAAATTATCAAAAAGAGGGATCCACCCATGCAAGCAAAGAGCAGAATTGTTTCATAGTAGAGAAAAGCTACATGCAAAATGACGGTGATCAACCAAATATTACAATCAAAATAATTTATTTAAGCAAAAAAAGTAACATGTAGTCAACACACTAAAAACTGAAAAACCCCTTTAACCTTAGTGTTTTTAATTTTATGGCTGATTGGTGTTAAGCTGCATGTTTTGCATCTAGCATCTATCTGTTTTATATGATTGTACCTCTGTAGTAAGATCAGATTTACTAGGTTCGTTTAAAGTATTTTAGCACCCTCTAGTGGCTGAACTTGTTATCAGCATCAGCTTTCCATTTTTTATGTTTCCTCCCCTTTGCAATGCATTATAGCAGTTCAGACTCCATTTTCTCTTTATGCATCATACAGGAAGACAGTCTTCATCTTATCCCTCTTGTGATAGCATTGCTGATAATAATTTATGTTGTTTGCAGCCATTAACTGCTTTTAGTTACCCCAGCTTAATCAGTTCAGTTCTAGGTTAGACTCTAACTTGCTATATGTTCCATGAATATTGTATATCCACTCTATGGTATGTATTCTGCGGTATCATACCTGCACTCATTGTATGTATCACAATTGTCCCCAGTTTCACCGAACCATACTACAACGTTCAATGAAAACACCGACTTCAGTAACAGTATACCGGTTTAGCTGCCTGTTTAGCTTCATATGCACAGAACCCGTGTAGTGAGAACATTTATAGGAACACTTGATTCATGATGAGCAAAATGCTCATTGGGTGAAACGATCATCGTTCTCGGCAGCACATTGTGGGTAAGCAATGCTGTCGCTGCAGAGAACAATGACAGCCAATCTACTGTATTGCAGATCATTGAGTGCGCAGCGTTTACCCAAGTCTACCAATCGGTTTCAGTGCCCCATAGTTGCCCGTGTGTCAGCCGTTATCCATTCCTACAGATGCAGCAGAGCTGAATTTGTCAGCTGTTTCTTTAGTGCAGTTTGGACAATGACGACCAATGCTGCTCTCTCTACATGACGTGACAATCTCGGCTCAGCTACATCTGTAGCATCTTCTCTACTGTAGGAACAGGCTCCTCTGCTTCATATGTTTTTGCCTTTATTCTACATTTCCTGCAGGATCCATTGTGAATGCTGCCAAGATTTCAGAAATATATTTGTCCCTAATTTGCTATAAGTACAAGTAAAAATAACCGCGGTAATTGATGGCAGATAATAAGAACAGATGATTCGCTGCCTCTCCACATTAATATCGCACCATCTTCTGCAAGCAAATGAAGACGTGCAACAAATAAAGTGCACAGCTGTATTACGTCTGTGTTACCTCAGATGACCCACATTGTGGAGCCATTGCCCTTTGCTGAGTTCTGCACCTGCTCATATTCTGATATATCTTGCATAGAGTACATAGGCTCCATAAAGGGGAATCCATACGCCACCACTAGGGGGAGCTCACTAATTTATACAGCTGCCATAGAATTCAATGATAAATGTAGAGATCCAAGGTTAGTGAGCTCCCCCTAGTGGTGGCTCATCATACACTATTCCTCAAGTCAGACAGAATAGTGTCACAAAGTATACAGTAACAATGGCTACTTCTGTATCTTGGCTTTTGTTAAGGCCGTGCCCTCGCCATGCAAACATGGGTGAGAAAATGGCTTGGTGTAAAGAGCTCACGGAGTATGGTGCTGTTATCGTAGCCGCTGTTGTAACCAGTCAGATCTTCAAATGTCTTCCTTCTAGTAATGAGCGAGCGCTACCAGGCTTGGTACTCAGGACGAGTGTTTTGACGCTCGGATGGGCTCGACTTGTTTACCAAGTATAATGGAAGTCAATGGGAACCTTGGACATTTTTTCAGAAGATATTCCGGAGCATGGCAGTGCTCACTCATCACTACTTTCCTCCAATACAATCCACCATCCACTGGTGATGTCATTGAAAAATGAAAGCATTTAGGAGTCATAGTCACCGCGCGCTGAGGAGTAGAGGATATAAAAGTCACCATTGCCATGCTGATTCCATAATCACAAACGTCTGTATAAATATAGACCTAGCCAAGAGGAAGGCAATCCTTGCAGTGGGGCACCTTTACAGATTTGCTTGAAGTGCCATATTTGGCAAAGTGCAAGGCAGTTAGATATGGCAGCTGGATAGAGGAAGAGACAGATCAGCCATGCAGGGTATTCAAACAAACTTGTTTCTAGTTCACCAAGTTGTGCTGCAGGATATACAGCGCCTTGAGAAAGTAATCATACCATGTGGCGAGGCGCAAGGCAGGAAGGGCGAGGCAAGCGCTGTGTGAGACGATCTGGAAAGGACAGAGAAGGGGTGCCGGTTATGTATCATCCTACTACCCGGGAGTAGCTGGATCCCTGCCTCCAAGAACCCAGTCCTCAGCGGGCTGCTGCACAAAGACTGTGAGTAAAAGACTTGAAGTCTGTAACCCGCTGTGTCTGAGAACTTTCTTAACGCGTCTAAAGCACCAGAAACACAACTACCTACTCACTCAGGTACCTTTGGCCACATTAGGGGTCAGCCCTACCCTTACCTTAGAGGGCTTAAGAAAATTGCTGCCTCCCAACCATTGACCCCTAAGAAGACTGTCGAGCAGCAGCGGCTATCTATAGCCGTAACCTGCAAGTGGCGTCTTATATAAATGAACAGGTATCCCCAGGTTCAGTCATCCCTCTCCGGAATGAACCCTCCACGCCAGATCCCTATCTCTAAGAGAGAGAAAGCCATCCACACCAAACGTTTAATGACACCACCAGGGTCACAAAGCCGGGTCTCGGTCCCCGTGATGAAGCCTCAAAACAACCCGGTTTCGAGTATCCAAAGGCCCTGGAGGGGCGTGTCACTACAAAATACCAGTAATTGTCTGCTGTCTCTAACATCATGTCCTCTATCTAAAAAAGTAATTTCATTGTGTTCCCCCGTCCTCTGACTTTCCTAAACCAGATATTGCCATTTCCATGTGTGATTCTTCCATAACCCTCAGGCAGCACACACGCTGTCTTATTATATTTGATTGATATATTTCATTCACTCCCCACATTATTATTATTATTTATTTATTTATAGAGCACCATTGGTTCCATGATTCCACATCCTATCACTCTCATACTCCTGTCACCTGCAGCATAAATACATCTCTAAAATCTGACTCTTTTCTCTCCTTCCACTCTGCAAAAACTTACTGTTTCTCTGATTAATTGTTATCTAGACTATTACAACTCTCTACTAATCAGTCTCCTTAATACTAAACTCTCCACTCATCAATCTGTAGTGACCCAGTCCTGATAATGTCTGTCCCTTTAAAGGGAACCTGTCACCTAGATTTAAGGCCCTACACTATCACTAGCTGTCCCTACACCTTCCTAGTGTCAAGCCCAGGCTTTGGGGTACTCGGGTATCAGGCTCCAAGGTGTTAACGTCTGCTGTGTCACTGGGAATGGTGGCCGCATCTTATCGCGTGTTCTGGGCCTATCTTCCAAAAAGGGGAAAATATTTACAGGGATTATATACAGTTTGTCGTGACGCCACCTGTAGTTCCTGGTGAGATGTCACCAGCGCCGCCACAGTCCGCCGGAGGTAGATGGTAATGCGGCTTAGTTGGAAAAGTTCCCTACAGGTAGGGCTGGACCTCCGGGGCAGCGTTCCTGTATAGGGAACAAGTTTATGCAGCATAGAGACAGAGGCAATATCACTTCTCCTCCAGGTACTTTACTGGAAACTTGTAGCAGCATCAGTTACAGTTCAGCATTCAGATGTTACAAGAACAGGTATCTAACGGCTGGTTGCAAATGGATCCCAGGTGGCATGGTGGAACCCTTGGTGTACCTGTTTGCTCTAACCCTGTCTGTTCCTTCCTGCTTTCCAGTGTGGTAAGAAGCCCAGTGACTTGAAATCAGCCTGACCTCCTTTCCTCTCTCACCTTCGCTGCTGTCAGGTAACCTTCTACTGGCTGGCTGCTCGTTCCTTTAGCGGTGCCTGGTTCCCGAGGAAGGTGCCAGGAGAGGCATCGAAACGCGTAGGAAAGGAAATAAAGAAGACCTTTTGCTATCCAAATTGGATTCCTGGTGATTTGTGGGGACTTGGCAGCGTGGACTGTAACACACCTTGCTTTCCCAATCCTTTGATGCTCTTTCCCAAACTGGCTGTTCTCTCCTGGAGAAGCTTCCTTTCTTTTTCCTTAGTTCCTTTCTTCTCCTTCCATCACTCCTGGTCCCTCAGCTGAGAGACCCTAACAGCCGAAAACCTCAAAAGCTCTCTCTCTCTAAAGACCCTTCTTGTTCCCCCTAGAGATGTTTTTATTCCCTCCCTGCTTGGCGGGGCGCCACACTAGCTGCTCCCTATCTATCCCTATCTGAGCTAAAGGGGCCCTATAAAACATCTGAAAAATAACTTATAACTTACAGAAGTCCCTGAGGCTGGGGACTGAAAAGGCGGCGCCAGGCTCCATTCTGCCCTCCTCGATGGTGCATCACACGCCCCGCTGGGCGGAATTATTCTTTATTCCTCGCCGCCCCTCTAATTGGAATCTCCCGCCCTCTGTACACGTAGTATGCATTATGGGGCCGGTCACGTGATCGGTCCTAGTGCATTTTGGGGCCGATCACGTGATCGGCCCGGCTTCAATAAGCGCATTGCGCATGCGCGGAGCTGGGCTGAGAGAATGTGTGTGTGTTTGTGTGTAAAAAGTAGGTAGACCAGTTTAGGGACATCAGTACAAAAGGGGACCAGCATGGGGGACATCACTACACTTTGGGAGCCAGGATGTGGTCATTACTACAAAAGGGGTCCAGGATGGGGGACATCACTACAAAAGGGGATCAGTATGGGGACATCACTACAAAAGGGGTCCAGGATGGGACATCACTACAAAAGGGGTCCAGGATTGGGGACATCACTACAAAAGGGGTCAAGGATGGGACATCACTACAAAAGGGGTCCAGGATTGGGGACATCACTACAAAAGGGGTCCAGGATTGCGGACATCACTACAAAAGGGGTCCAGGATGGGGACATCACTACAAAAGGGGACCAGGATGCGGGACATCACTACAAAAGGGGTCCAGGATTGGGGACATCACTACAAAAGGGGTCCAGGATGGGGACATCACTACAAAAGGGGACCAGGATGCGGGACATCACTACAAAAGGGGTCCAGGATTGGGGACATCACTACAAAAGGGGTCCAGGATGGGGACATCACTACAAAAGGGGACCAGGATGCGGGACATCACTACAAAATGGGTCCAGGATAGGACATCACTACAAAAGGGGTCCAGGATTGGGGACATCACTACAAAAGGGAATCAGTATGGGGGACATCACTACAAAAGGGGTCCAGGATGGGACATCATTACAAAAGGGGTCCAGGATTGGGGACATCACTACAAAAGGGGTCCAGGATTGGGGACATCACTACAAAAGGGGTCCAGGATTGCGGACATCACTACAAAAGGGGTCCAGGATGGGGACATCACTACGAAAGGGGACCAGGATGTGGGACATCACTACAAAAGGGATCCAGGATTGGGGACATCACTACAAAAGGGGTCCACGATGGGACATCACTACAAAAGGGGTCCAGGATTGGGGACATCACTAAAAAAGGGGTCCAGGATTGGGGACATCACTACAAAAGGGGTCCAGGATTGCGGACATCACTACAAAAGGGGTCCAGGATGGGGACATCACTACAAATGGGACCAGGATGCGGGACATCACTACAAAAGGGGTCCAGGATTGGGGACATCACTACAAAAGGGGTCCAGGATTGGGGACATCACTACAAAAGGGGTCCAGGATGAGGACATCACTACAAAAGGGGACCAGTATGCGGGACATCACTACAAAAGGGGTCCAGTATTGGGGACATCACTACAAAAGGGGTACAGGATGGGGACATCACTACAAAAGGGGTCCAGTATCGGGGACATCACTACAAAAGGGGTCCAGGATGGGGACATCACTACAAAAGGGGACCAGGATGGGAAAATCACTACAAAAGGGGACCAGGATGCGGTACATCACTACAAAAGGGGTCCAGGATTGGGCACATCACTACAAAAGGGATCCAGGATGGGGACATCACTACAAAAGGGGTCCAGGATTGGGGACATCACTACAAAAGGGGACCAGTATGGAAGACATTACTACAAAAGGGGATCAGGATGGGGACATTACTACAAAAGGGGATCAGGATGGGGGACATCACTACAAAAGGGGACCAGTATGTGGGGACATTACTACAAAAAGGAGATCAGTATGGGGATATTACTACAAAAGGGGATCGATTGGGGGGACATCACTACAAAAGAGAATCGGATCATGATTAAGGCTTCCATTTTAGCCGAATAGCGTCGCTCTTAACCATCCTATCGACTGATTTGACTGCCGCACACTGTGCATTATTTTTATTTTATTTTTTTTTCACGGATTTGCAATAAAGTGAAGTTTTATATATTTTTCCTCTATGTGCTGCCGTTTTCCCCCATTGTTGGGTCAATCTCTGCCTTTTGGTTTCCATAATCGGCGGTTGCCCAGCCGCGACTCATGCTATGCAGGGGATTCTCGGAGAAGGACATCAATGGTGAGCTGATATTTCTTCTTTCTTGTACTAAATTACTACAAAAGGGGATCAGGATGGGGGATGTTAATACAAAAAGGGGATCAGTATAGGGGACATTGCTATAATATGAGGACCAGGATGGGGGCATTACTACAAAAAGGGGATCAATATAGGGATATTACCACAAAAGGGAATCAGGATGGGGGACATAACTACAAAAGAGGACCAGGATGAGGACATTACTACAAAAGGGAATCAGGATGGGGGACATCAATACAAAAAGGAGATCAGTATGGGGACATTAGTACAAAAGTGGATCAGGATGGGGGGCATCACTACAAAAGGGAATAAGGATGAGGTTACATCACTACAAAAGGGGACCCAGATAGGAGACATTACTACAAAAGGGGGATCAGTATGGGGGACATTGCTACAATATGAGGACCAGGATGAGGGCATTACTACTATATGGGTACTTTACTACAATATGGGGACCAGGATGGGGAACATTACTACAAGAGGTCCAGGAAAGGGGACATTTCTACAAAAGGGGATCAGGATGGGGCATTGCTACAATATGAGGTCTAGGATGATGATATTATTACAAGAAGAGAACGAGGATGGGGACATTACTACATGAGGACCAGGATGGGGATATTACTACAAGAAAGGATCAGGATGGGGGACATTAATACAATTAATACAATATGGGGACATTACTACAAGGGAATCAGGATGGGCACATTACTACAAGATAAAGCTCAGGGAGAGAACATTACTACAAGAAGGGGATCATGATGGGAACATTACTACATGATGAGGACCAGGATGGGGATATTACTACATGATGAGGACAAGGATGGGGACATTACTACAATATAGGGACCAGGATGGGGAGATTACTACAAGGTGAGGACCAGTATGGGAACATTACAATATGATGAGGACATTACTGCATGATGAGGACATGGATGTGTGAGACAACGCAGTTTGTGGGCAGGGTGTGGATCCATGTGTCACGGATCATGTGACACATGTGTTCTGTCTGTGTGCTATCCGTGAATAGCACACGGACAGCCTTTCACTGCATACTCACTTCCCTCCAGTGTAGCTGTTCCTCTCACTTCCCTCCAGTGTCGCTGTTCCTCTCACTTCCCTCCAGTGTCGCTGTTCCTCTCACTTCCCTCCAGTGTCGCTGTTCCTCTCACTTCCCTCCAGTGTCGCTGTTCCTCTCACTTCCGGTCCGCTGTCAGGCTCAGTGAAGTGAATATTCATGAGCTTAATGAGCGGCCTTGGAAGTGGGAGGAACTGTCAGCGCTGGAGGGGTGTGAGTATAAAATTCTTTATTTTAACACTTTTAACTTTTGTCAGTAGTCTGTGCACATGGATGTTACACTGTGAACATCCATGTGCAGAACTTTTTAGAGCAAAAGTGGTCCGTGCTTCCGGTGAAAAATGGACATGTCGCCGTGTGGAGCACACGGACACGCATCTCCTCCACATGGCGACACGGTCCATGCAGAATAAAGGACATGTGAAGGGGGCCATTGGAAATCAAGTGTCCCTGTATGTCCGTGCCTCCGACATGTGTGGGCGAGGACATCATACATTCCGGAGGCACTGATGTGTGAAAGAGGCCTAATGAAGATTCTCTCATTTAGGAAGACTCGTCTCTTCCTCCTTGGGCAGACTACACCCATTACTCAGTCAGATGGAGATTCACACATGCTTTTTGGCCCTAACTAGTTCACAAATTAATTGGCACCTGTAAGGCTATGCGCCCACTGTGCTTCTATTTTGTGCTGTGTTTTTGTGCTGCGTTCGTATGTGCACAAACGCAGCCATAGCAGTAGACACCTATTGCATTTGTTCTGCGTTTGTGCACATACAAACATAGCACAATTAGTGGGACAACAAACACAGACAGACTGACACACACAGACAGACAAGCAGACTATTTCTCACCTTCCCCCAGTGTTCCCCAGTGTTTCTTCCTCCATGCATCGGCAGGAGATGTCTGTATCGTCCTGCCAGGACCTTTGCACCAGCCTGTCACATGGTGCACAGTCTCTGGTTCTGATAGGACGATACCTGCATGTCCTTCAGCCTGTGTGCACACAGCAAGAAAGAATGGAGATTACCGGAGGATCACCGTGGGATCACTGGGGAAGGTGAGTATTTGTATGTTTATGATGCAAAAATCTCTTGAAAAAAGCACCACAAACGCACTGTAGGAATACTCATCCATATGTGATGCTTTTTTTAGGTTAGAATGGGGTCTACGGGGAAAACGCAGCCCAAAAACAATCAACTTAATTGCAGGGACTTAAAAAATGCAGGAGATTTCTGCACAAAAAACGCACATGTGGGCACAGCTTTTGTAAAATCACATAGACTTTTATTACAAAACTGAGGGTGCGGCGTTTGTGGTGCAGAAGGTGCATCAAAAAAATGCACCAAAAATGCACAGTGGGCACATAGCCTAACTCACTCCTCTTCTTGTCAGCTTACCAGCTAGCTTCTTGCTTTTGTTTGCAATAACCTTTCGAGCTAAAAAAAAAAACACACTGTGGAAACATCAAGAAGGTGTGAGAACAAAGGCTAAAAAGACACTTGACTTCATATTGCACACAGCAGCTCAGTGTGTTAACTCTTTATGCAGTGTATCCATCAGTTCCAATATCACTCCTGCTGCTTAGTGGCTGTCTGGGAGTGTTACACCTGGGGCATATCTGCTACAAAATATTGCAATGCACACCACACTGATCACTGGCATCATGACGCACCTCAGGGTATGGGGACTCGGGTGTCTGGGCCCTCTGCTGTGGTAGGGATGTCACTGGTGGCTTGACCAGACCCGTGGCCCTGGTAGTCAGCTTCTTGAAAGTTCAAGTTCACGTGACGCCACCTGTGGTGTCTAGTGACTGCACCTGTGCTGCGTGGGGCCTCCATGGATGATGGATGAGCAGCTAGGTGGTGAACCTCCCCACAGGTGGAGCTGGATCCCTGGAGAGTTTGGTAATGATGATGAGGGAAGTAGCAGGGATTCAGCCAGGCTGTTTAATAACGGGACAGTCTCTGTGGATGGCAGGGGCGCAGGTAAAGAACCGACACACACACCACTGGCTGTTTCTTTACCTTTTACTGATGGAATTGCAGGTAAACGTCCAGGGCACTGCCGGGTGTTCAAGAAGCACTTCAGCATCTCCACAGTGGGTGGGTATAAGGCCTCCTTGTCTCTTTCCCCATGTGTGTGAAGCCCCTGCCCCTTGTGTAACTTGGCTGGCCTCCTCTGCTCTCCTATCACCTGTGCTGTCGCTGGGAAAACTTCTATGGACTACTGCTGTTCCTCTCTCCGCGGTGCCTGGCTCCCTGGTTGGTGACTGCACAGATGCCCGAGAGACTGAAGTCTCAACGATAGACCGGTATTCTCTACTGGGCCAGGTGCTCTCCAGGAGACTCGGACTCCGGTGTCCGGTGTGCTGTTTGGGTGAACCTAACGCTGGCTCCTCAGTTCCCACTTTGTTCTTTCCTCTCTCTCTCCTCGCCTTCCGACCCCACTCTTGGGCCCTGCAGGGCTACTCTGAAGGCTGTTCAGGGTCACTGGCTCGGGCCTAGAGCGACACCGACCACCAAAACGTCTTCACAGCTCTTCTAGCATCTGCACACTCTGTCTAACTCCGCCCCCAGCACCAGTATTTATAGGGGATCTTGCCTAAAGGCAGCAAGTTTAGCTCACCCTACTGTGCTGGGGTGGTAGGTGTTGTTTGTATCTGAGTACCCCCTGTGGAAACCCATCCATGCTGTAGGTTAGTCTGGTTACCTGTGTGAGCAGGGCGCTATAATCACACATTTGGCACTTTTTCGAATTAGTCGCACAGTTGTTGCAGTTTATAAACACATGTAGTTATATGTAATGCAATAATTTTTTCTAAGCCATATCATGAGACAATAAGGCACAATTACTCTATAATAAATATACCTTCAATTAAATATACCTTAAATTAAATAAATAAAGACTCTTCAGAACGTTGTGGGCTAAAAATGTTGTTGGTACTTTATTAAGGTTTACCAAATATAAATAAACACTTGGATAATTTATCCACCAATACATATAATAAATAAATAACTGTTCATCATCAACTTACTAAAACGGTCCACCCAGGAACCCTGGGCGACCCTACCTCTAACAAAGTACTATAAAATACATGTAAGATCAGTCAGAAACAAGGGAGGGAGGGCGGGGGATCTCTTCAGGTGACGACTTCTGACTGACCAGCAGAGCCCTAGGGACTTACTTATATACACCCAGGTCAGTGACACCTGACCTTTACCAACCAATCTGTCCCCTAGGATTTAGGCGGGCAACAAGCCAGCTGAAACCAGTTCTGACCAGATGTTCCTGTCAGAATATTAACACCATTAACCCTTTCAATGCCGTAGTGCCTATTGCCTCATGATGGCTTCCCATTCTATTCAATGGGGCCATTTTATGAGACAATAAGGCACAATTACTCTATAATAAATATACCTTCAATTAAATATACCTTAAATTAAATAAATAAAGACTCTTCAGAACGTTGTGGGCTAAAAATGTTGTTGGTACTTTATTAAGGTTTACCAAATATAAATAACCACTTGGATAATTTATCCACCAATACATATAATAAATAAATAACTGTTCATCATCAACTTACTAAAACGGTCCACCCAGGAACCCTGGGCGACCCATTAGTCCGAGTCTCGCAGAGGCGAGGACCCCCCCCACCAACAACGAAAGCACGCCTCAACAACGTTCTGAAGGCCTACATTAAAAATGTCAAGCCCGATCTCAGAGAGATGGACCGAATCAGCCCTGTAAAGACCTGGCACACCACCCTCCAAATCCACATGGCGATAAGAAAACCCGCCAATTTGAGGTAAAAACCTTGAAATTTCCCTATTAATTTTCTTGCGAATTTTTTCCAAAAACATCAATCCCTCCGAACGCCATACAAGCCTAGAGATGATTTCGGAAAAAATAACAAATGTACTAGGAAACTTTCCCACCAACCAGCGGAAATCATGTTTCATGAGCCGTAACAAGTCAATGGACTTGACTTTTCCCAAATCGTTGCCGGCAGCATGAACAATGATCACATCCGGAGGTGGGAATCGTCGCTCTAATTCCACTATAACATTACTAACATTACCCCAACGAAGACCCCTTACTCCATGCCAGTAAATAATAACTTCTTCACCATTAAATGAAAGATTCTCTGAATAATTTCTCCTCGCTGCTCTTTTCTGGGCCCAGAAAATAAATGAATGGCCAATGATCCAAATAACCTTAGCCCCTATAAAGATAAATTAAAGGTGATCAATAGTATTAGGGCGAACATAAAGTTGAAAAGCATTTGATCTCCACCTGCCAATGCGCTTAATCGATTTAGGAGCTAAACCCTCCGAGGCGGCTAATGTAGCCGCTCCGATCCGAAAAGAATGGGAAGTGATATGAAGATGAGACAAACCCAATAAAGAAACGCATTTTTTTAATACTGAATTAAACTGGAAGACCGTAGTTGGAGATTTATCGAAGTGCAAAAATAAAGGGGTAAAACCAATCCCCCTAACCGAAAGCCAAATCCGCATGTTCTCCACCGGGCAAACATGAGATGACCCCATAGGGAACAAGCGAATAGGGAAACCTCTCGCCTCTTGATCCGTCTTAGACCGTCGCAGATGTAAAAACAAGACATTAGCCTGACACGACACGTCAGAAAAATGTAACCCAGAAAAAATGCGTTTATTTACGGAAACCACCTCGCTTACCCGAAGGGCTGCAAAAAAGGTCACACAAAAAATTGTCTTAAACATCACTGTTTCATACGAATTAAAGCAAACCTGAGGCAAAACAGCACACAAACGATCCAGAATTTCCAAGGATATCGGAACTCTCCCATCAGGGCGAAAAAACGCACGTCGATATCCTTTCAGAAATTGGCGAACCGCGAAAACGTCGGATAAAGGCCGACCCCCTGTATTTTCAGGAAAAAAGAAATGCCTGACACCATTCTATTAAGAGCAGTGTATGACACACCAGAACCCGCAGACCGCTCCAAAAACTGTAAAGCAATTTCGGAAGAAGGCGCATGGCAAGGGAAATCAAACGCTTGGCAAAATTGTACCCATCTAGCCCAGGCTGTAGAATAACATGACCAAGTACTGGGAGCCAGCGAGTTAACTATAAAAGAAGGAACTAATTTGAAATCAGAGACCAAAGATGAGCCGGGCAATCGAGAATGTCCTGAGTGCCGTCCGAAGCTGAGCGGGGTTCTAGCTGCGAAGAATAAAATGAAACAACGCTGCTATAATCCGCTGAGACTTCAGAACGAACACGAGCTTTCAGCCAAATATTACATTTAAGAGTAATAACTACTAAGCGCTGCAGCACCTTGCTAATTGCTGTTGATTTGGAAGATAACGTATTAATTGCCATACACGTTCCCTTGCTGCGGACCTCCAGCAAAATCCTCCTATCCCGTATAGAAGTACCCCAGACAGAAAAAATAGCGACAATCGTAAAAATTTCCCTGAGGGTAGGATTGTCACACAAAATTGATAACAATCGTGCAGGCCAAAAAGAAGCCATCCGATGATCTGCAAAGGAGGCTCTAAAACCCACCGCGTCCGCCGAAAAATGAACAGGAATAGCTGCAGAAGAAACAAACGGAGACTGCCAACATGTGACACCATTAAAGTCCTTAAAAAATTCGTTCCAAACATACAGATCCCATTTCAAAACAGGTGAAACAGGGATCCTATCCGAAGAAACAGAGAACCCTTTAATGGAGTCATATAAATTCCGTAAAAAAGGTCTACCCATTGGAATAACTCTAAGGGCAAAATTCAAGCTTCCCAATAATGACTGGAATTCCTTTAAAGTCGCATCATCCCGAGACAAAAAACAATTGACCATTGTCAGAAGAGAACTAATTTTGTCCTGAGATAACCGACACTCCATTTTTTGTGAGTCAATGACTATACCAAGGTATTCCAAAGAAGTACAAGGCTCCACCGTTTTTTCTGCAGCTATAGGGACCCCAAAATCAGACATGCGACGCAAAAACGTCGACAGAAGCAAAAAACATTCATTAGACTGACAAGGACCGATAAAAAGAAAGTCGTCCAAATAGTGAGTCATCAAACTACCAGGAAAAACGGATTGTACGCTCCACTGCAAAAAAGAGGAAAAAGCTTCAAAATAAAAACAAGACATTGCAAATCCCATAGGCAAAGCCTTGTCAAAAAAATAGGATCCTTTAAATGTAAACCCCAAAGAATTGAATCCCCTCGGATCCACTGGGAGCAACCTGAAAGCCGATTGGATATCAGTTTTCGCTAAAAGGGCGTTCCTGCCCGCCTGGCGCAACAAATCTATGGCCATATCAAACGACGCATACTGCACCGAAGCACATGAAGCGTCAATTTGATCATTAAGGGATGCACCAGGCGGGTAAGAAAGATGGTGGATCATGCGAAACGCTCCAACCCCCTTTTTAGGAACTACTCCCAGTGGAGAAACACGAAAATTTTTAAACGGGGGTGCTGAGAAAGGACCGGCGCAGCGCCCCATCTTAATTTCCTTAAAAATCTTTTCTTCGACCACATGGGGGAAACGAACCACAGACGGCAAATTTGGAACTATTACACAGCCCGACCCTTCGTAAGGGGGGACGAAAAACCCTCTTGAAAAACCAGCTTCAAGTAGAGTTGCTTTCGCCCGATCTGGGTATCTGTTTAACCATGGCAGCATTTCTCTGAGCCTCACCGGGGTCGCCGCTTTTAAGAAACGACTCCCGAGAGGACCCAGCCGGCTGTCCATGCTTCTTGAAGCATTTGGCCGCAGAATGTGCGCCATTACAAAAAGAACATTCGTGTCTATATTTGCAATTGTGTGCCCATTTACATACTGACTCGTTGTAGGCAAAGCATAGTCCCTTACGAAGGGGCTGCGCAGAGTTTCGCTGCGTCACCTGCCTCTGGGGAATCATCATATGTAGCCATAGGCCCACATCCTTTGATCCCCATTTAAGTGAAGACTGCACTGCCAGCTTCTGACGGTAAGCCTCGTCATAAGCCAGCCACGCAGAGCCACCAAAATGTCTGTAAGCCTCCAACACGCTATCTACGTGTTGGAATAGCCCACAGCACAGCTCAGGGGATTTTTCCCCCAAAACAGCTGCATAAACACAGAAACATTGCAGCCATAAGGTAAACGACCTATACACTTTCTTTTTATCGTCTTCCTGTCTGTCTTCCTTCCTCTCCCATCTGCTCAATTCCCTAGTTGGGAGAAGACTGAAGACATCCACGAATTCACCTGCCCATATCTTTTCCTTGATCACAAGAGGCAGGTGATAACCCAGTGGGGACATATCACAAGCCAGCGCCTCCTTAAAGGATGCCCCTGGCAATCCCTGTACATCCCCAGCCCGGGAGACTATCCCTGAGTTACCTGTGCCCTGTGCACCCACTGCCCTGAATGCTGCAGACACAGCAGAAGAAATTAAATCATTAATTGTACTAGTGGACATTACATTCATCTCACCTGATCCGGATGACGACCCCGGCTCCTGTATGTTCTGGACTTCTACCGCCGATCTCTGTAGCGGGGACACCACTGGGATAGGCTCCCCGGCCGACAGCCCGCAGATGGCCGGCGCTGCCTCTTCATCATCTGGAAGGCCCCAGACCTGGAGCGTCGCTGCTGCCCTATGAGAGCTCTTTTGCATGGGCTGAGCAGCAACGCTCCGGTCTCTGGAGCTATGTGGTACTGTGTGCGCCGCCGCCACAGCTGAAGACACTGCAGCTGTAGCAGCCGACTGTGCCGGTCTCCTCTCTCTGCCTTCCCGGGCCGGCGCTCTGCTAGTCGCGTCTGGAGACCGAGCTCGATTATGAGGGCTGCGTGGGGCGGAGCCGCGGTCAGATGACGCCGCCGGTCTCTTCCTGGAACCCGACCCCTCTCTGCCTGGAGCAGGAGGGGAATAAGCCTCTCTTCGGCTCTTCTTTGGCCTCTGGCTCCGCCGCAAGTCAGTTATGACAGAGGGGCCAGGCACCGCTCTCAGGGGCACGGAAGCCTCTTCTCCACCGTCGGCACCAGGACCATCCTCCGTCTCAGCCAGGCACCTCCGCAACCAATCTTCTCCGCCTCTCCCTGCTGCCCTGGCCAGCAGCTGATCCACTAAGCGCTCCATCCAGCAGGACTCTTCAAAATCTCCTCAGGATCTCTTCAGGTGACGACTTCTGACTGACCAGCAGAGCCCTAGGGACTTACTTATATACACCCAGGTCAGTGACACCTGACCTTTACCAACCAATCTGTCCCCTAGGATTTAGGCGGGCAACAAGCCAGCTGAAACCAGTTCTGACCAGATGTTCCTGTCAGAATATTAACACCATTAACCCTTTCAATGCCGTAGTGCCTATTGCCTCATGATGGCTTCCCATTCTATTCAATGGGGCCATTTTATTACACATGGCACTACTACAGATCTGAATAGTTCAATAGGTACTAAAGGTGGGTCACAAAGCCACAGTCTATGAACTCTTGAAGAGGGGGGCAAACACATTTTTATATCCATTCACATTTCTATCTATCTATCTATCTATCTATCTATCTATCTATCTATCTATCTATCTGTCTGTCTGTCTGTCTGTCTGTCTGTCTGTCTGGCTGTCTGTCTATCCTTCCTACTGTTCAAACGTTTGGGGTCACCCAGACAATTTTGTGTTTTCCATGAAAGCTCATACTTTTATTTATCAAATGAGTTGCAAAATGAATAGAAAATATAGTCCAGACATTGATAAGGCTTAGAGATAATGATTTTTATTTGAAATAATAATTTTCTCCTTCAAACTTTGCTTTCGTCAAAGATCGCTCCCTTTGCAGCAATTCCAGCATTGCAGACCTTTGGCATTCTAGCTGTTAATTTGCTGAGTTTACCTTGAGAAATGTCACCCCATGCTCCCTGAAGCCCCTCCCACAAGTTGGATTGACTTGATGGGCACTTTTTGCGTACCATGGGTGTACTGACGTCACCCGACCGGAAATGACTCGATTTGCGTCATTACAGCCCAGGCAGCGCCGTGCAGAGCAGGGAGGAGCTGAATACAACATGAATAGAAGATCACACCTATTAGGGCGTGATCTTATGACGAAGAGGGCCCGCCCTAAGGGCTAAAGAATATAGCCACAGCTCATTAACATCGCTAATGAGTAAGTTATAAAACGTTTTTATGCTCTTTCACAGGATGCTTTTAGGAGACAAAAGGAGTGTGAGATTAGTGATGGGATGCTGCAGGGACATGTTTTGCTAGCTTAGGTGGCGTTTTGGAGGTGACAGGATCCCTTTAACAATGTATAGAGTGTATTTCTGATTCATTTATTGTTAGCTTCATGGAAAAAAAAAATGTGCTTTTCTATCAAAAATGAAGAAATTTCTAAATGACCACAAAGTTTGGAACGATAGATAGTCTACAGTGAAGTAAGTAAGTGTTTGATCTCTTGCTTATTTTGTAATTTTGCTCACTGACAAAGACATGAACAGTCTATAATTTTATGGGTCGGTTAATTTTAACAGTGAGAGATAGAATATCAAATATAAAATCACAATTTTTTTAAATATATAGATGTATTTGCATTTTGATGAGAGAAATAAGTATTTGATCCCCTACCAACCGTTAGCAGTTCTGGCTCCTACAGACCAGTTTGACTGCTCTTAATCAACTCGTTACCTGTATTACAGACAGCTGTCTAAGGCCCCTTTCACATCAGCGTTTTTTTCAAATCGAGGCAGATGCGGTGAAAAAACCGCATCTGCCGCAATTACCGCATACCGGCTGCACTTGCGGCACGGTTGCGGCGCGGTTGCGGTAAACGCCATACAATGTATAGGCGGACTTGCGGCAGGTGCGGCAAGTGCGGTTTTGGCACTTGCGGCAGGTGCGGCCGCGAAAAAAACCGCGGCTGACAGCATTATTTTTCGCGGCTGCACCTGCCGCAAGTGCCGAAACCGCACTTGCCGCACCTGCCGCACCCTTACCGCAAGCCCCATAGACATTGCATGGGGCTTGCCGCAAGTGTGCCGCAAGTGTCGCGGTTATGCGTTAAACGCGGCAGATGCGTTTTTTTCACCGCATCTGCCGCGAATTTCAAAAAACGCTGATGTGAAAGGGCCCTTACATTGTCACCTGTATAAAAGACTCCTGTCCACACACTCCATTAATCAGTCAGACTCGATCCTCTACAACATGGGCAAAACCAAACAGCTTTCTAAGGATGTCAGGGAAAAGATCCTAGACCTGCACAAGGCTGGAATGGGCTACAAAACCATAAGTAAGACAAAGCTGGGGGAGAAGGAGACAACTGCTGGTGCAATAGTGAGAAAATGGAAGATATACAAAATGAGTGTGAATCAACATCGATCTGGGGCTCCATGCAAAATCTCACCTCGTGGGGTATCCAGGATCGTGAGGAAGGTGAGAGATCAGTCTAAAACTACACGGGGGGAAACTTGTTAATGATCAAGGCAGCTGGGACACTGTCACCAAGAAAACCATTGGTAACACATTACACCGTAATGGATTAAAATCCTGCAGTGCCCGCAAAGTCCCACTGCTCAAGAAGGCACATGTGCCGCCCGTCTGAAGTTACCAATGAACACCTTGGTGATTGTAAGAGTGATTGGGAGAAGGTGCTGTGGTCAGATGAGATAAAATTTGAGCTCTTTGCCATTAACTCGACTCGCCGTGTTTGGAGGAAGAGAAATGGTATCTATGACCCAAAGAACATCATCCCTACAGTCAAGCATGGCGGTGGAAACATTATGTTTTGGGGTGTTTCTCTGCTAAGGGCACAGAACTACTTCACCACATCAATGGGACAATGGATGGAGCCATGTACTGTAAAATCCTGAGTGACAACCTCCATCCCTGCGCCAAGACATTATAAATGGGTCATGGCTGGGTCTTCTAGCACGACAATGACCCAAAACATACAACCAAGGAAACAAAGGAGTGACTCAGAAAGAAGCACATTAAGGTCATGGAGTGGCCTAGAAAGTCTCCAGACCTTAATCCCATAGAAAACGAATGGAGGGAGCTGAAGCTCCGAGTTGCCAAGGGACAACCTCAAAATCTTAATGATTTAGAGATGATCTGCAAAGAGGAGTGGAGCAAAATTCCTCCTGACATGCACAAATATCATCATCAACTACAAGAAACGTCTGTCTGCTGTGCTGCCAACAAGGGTTTTAACACCAAGTATTAAGTCTTTTTTTGCCAGAGGGATCAAATACTTATTTCTCTCTGTAAAATGCAAATAACATTTATATAATGTAGACAATGTGATTTTCTGGATTTTATTTTTGATATTCTATCTCTCACTGTTACAATTAACCTACCCTTAAAATTACAGACTGCTCATGTCCTTGTCAGTGGGAAACTTACAAAGTCAGCAAGGGATCAAATAATTATCTCCTTCACTGTATCTATCTGAAAAAATATCTACCTCCAAGTCATTTAAAAGAACACTCTGGTGACACATTTTCTTTAATTACTCTTTATTTTTAAATGTGTGAAGATAAACCATTTCCTTTTCTACCAGTAGAGGGCGGCATTAGCTCGTGAATAAAGAATTAAGGGTTTTTTTGCCCTGAGGACTCGCTAAGTGGATGTTATAGAGCGTTACCAAGATGAAGGCTCCTAATATGTAACACATCCCGTCACATCATGTCTCCACACTGGCTGTATACATAAGAGCGCTCTCTCTTTTATAGCTCAGCCTCATTCTTCATACATGTTTGGAGTATTCTCTAAAAAAAAAAACCCCATTCATTCCTGTATGTTGTTTTTTATTATCCATCACTGCACGAGTCCATTGTGTGATGTGTTGCCGTCAATCATTATATTTTTTTACCTGTTTTTTTTAGAAATGGATTTCTCTAGCATTCCACCCAGCAGCGGATATCTGAACAGACTAGACAAACTCCACCACTCCAGATGATATCAAGTGATTTTTTTTATCTTGGAAAGAGGCAGATCTTAAAGTGAACCTGTCACCTTGATCTAGCCCTCTCTGCTATCACTAGCTGTCCCTGCACCTTCCTAGCTGTTCCCTCTCTGAGCTAAGGGGCCCTATAACGATTTAGAAAAATGAATTAGAACTTACATATGGTCTCCATCTAGGAGACTGGAAAGGCGGGCTCCGGGCTCCATGATCCCCTCTTTGCTGTGTCCTAGCATGCCCCGCTGGGTGTCAACTCCCTGCTGCTTTCCCACCTCCTTTTGGAATCTCCCGCCCTCTCTGCCAGTGTAATGGCCGGGCCGAAACGTCAGATCCGGCCTGGTGCATGATGGGCCTGATCACGTGATCGGCCTGGCTTCAATATATGCATTGTGCATGCACGCAGCCGGGCCGATCACTTGATTAGGCCCATAATGCACCGGGCCAATCACGTGATCAGGCCCTGATCAGGCATGATGCACCAGGCCGGATATGATGTTCCGGCCCGGCCATTACACTGGCAGAGAGGGCGGGAGATTCCAAAAGGAGGCGGGAAAGCAGCAGGAGGGATGACACCCGGCGGGGCATGCTAGGACACAGCGAGGAGGGGACAGCCACGGATCCTTAAAAGACGTGATGTGAAAGTACCTAAAGTTTTTTTTTACGTCAGTATTTGTAATTGTAGCCAAAACTAGGAGTGGAGCAATCGGAGGAAAAGTATAATACAGGGTGGGCAATTTTTATGGAGACACCTAAATAAAATGGGAATGGTTGGTGATATCAGCTTCCTGTTTGTGGCACATTAGTATATAGGAGGGGGAAAACTTTTCCAGATGGGTGGTGACCACGGTGGCCATTTTGAAGTCGGCCATTTTGGACCCAACTTTATTTTTTTCAATGGGAAGAGGGTCATGTGACACATCAAACTTATTGAGAATTTCAATGTAGCAATTTTAGATAACCAGTGGCATTGAGGTTTATATTGATGAAGAATGGCCCCAGTATATTTGTACCCCATACACCACACCATACCATCAATGTTTGTGTTCCAGCAGTCTTGGAGGAATCTATCCACTGTGGGTTAGTGTCAGACCAATAGCACTGTTTTGTTTGTTGTTTTGGCACACAAACCGGAAGGAACCTGATCAGGGAAAAACTGCAGTGTGAAACCAGCCTTCACAAATAAGTTTCCCATAGGCTGGCTTCACACCACAGATTTTTTGATCCGGGGCTGTCCGGTGTAAACCAGACAGCCCCGGACCGGTTTTTGGCCCCATAGCAGCCTATGGGGCCGGATGGAGCCAGATGGCAGCTCTCTGCCATCCGGTTTCATCACTCCGGGACAATCCAGAGGAATACGGATTATACTCTCCGAACACAAAAATGATGCTTGCATCATTTTTTTGTCCGGAGAGAAAAATCTCCCCAATTTGCCGGATCCTGGATTCGGCCGGATTCTCCCGGAGTCGGGGCAATCCGGCGCTCCCTAACATGGGAGCCTATGGGGCCGGATTGCCCCGGATCGTGAGGATCCAGGAACCGGATACTGGCGGCTGCATGCTGCTGTTGTTTCAGGACCGCAGCTAGCTCCATGTTAGCCGCGGTCTTGAAAAATCAGTAGCTGCGGCTGCAATTAGCAGCATCCGGCTGCACACAGGTCCAGAGGGCACATTTGGCCCTCCGGTTCTGTGTGCTGA
Source organism: Allobates femoralis (assembly GCA_033576535.1). Taxonomy (NCBI): domain Eukaryota; kingdom Metazoa; phylum Chordata; class Amphibia; order Anura; family Aromobatidae; genus Allobates; species Allobates femoralis. The sequence goes on along the minus strand of JARQOC010000002.1, from coordinate 42,138,354 downwards.
TCCGGTCCGGGGCTGTCAGGGTCATCCAGGACAGCCCCGTACCGGATCACACCGTGGTGTGATGCCAGCCTCATCTGAAGGCAATTGTCTATGCTGTGAAGATACGAGATGTGCAGCATCTGAAACAACAGATCCTGGAAGCTTGAGCAGCATTTCTTCTGCGGTGTTGCTATCAGTGTGTGAAGAGTGAGAGAAGAGGGTTGTATTGACAATCAAACACAATGGGCAGCACTTTGAACACATTTTATAAGTGGTCATAAACTTGTAAATAACTCATGAAAGAATAAAGTTACATTAAAACCAAGCACACCATTGTTTTTCTTATGAAATTCTCAATAAGTCTGATGTGTCACATGACCCTCTTCCCAATGAAAAAAATAAACTTGGATCCAAAATTGTCGACTTCAAAATGGCCGCCATGGTCACCACCCATCCGGAAAAGTTTTCCCCTCCCATATACTAATGTGCCACAAACAAGAAGTTGATATCACCAACCATTCCCATTTTATTTAGGTGCATCCATATAAATGGCCCAACCTGTATTATACTTTTCCTCTGATTGTTCCACTCCTGGTTTTACCTTACAAATCCTGAGGTAATATAGTGTGGAGCTGGAGAGACGAGGCGTGCAATAGGGCCTTATCTGAGATCAAAAGGAATAGAACACAAGAAATGTGCTCACTTAGGCTATGTTCACACGCGGGTTCTGCCGCGTATTCTGCAGTGCCACTTTTTTTCACGCAAAAAAAGCATGACTGCTTGTGGATGCTGCGCTTTTCTTGGTGCACTTTCCCCAAGGCCATTTAACATGTAGCCTATGGGGAAAGCGCACCAAAAAAAGCCCCAAGAATTGGCATGTCAAACGCCGCATCTGCAAAAGACATAGCTTTTGCTGAAAGGCGCTTCCAGCTTTCTGTGGCACTGCTTTTACGTGAGCGCTCTAAAGCACCGAACAATACGCAGCAATTACGCCGCATGTGAACGTAGCCTTAATGTAGATATGTGAGACACAACCACTGCTGCAGTCCCCCTCTGGGTTTGGCACCTGAGATTGGAAAGGAAGGGGTTAATCCTGCCCTGTTGGAGGACAATGAAGGTAGACCAGGGTTGGGATGCAGCCGATTCTGATGTCTCCTCGGACCCGATTTTAGTGTACTGAGCATGCTCAGTACACTAAAATAGCTCCTAACAGTAAAGGATGGGGTTAAAAAAAAAAAAATCTATGCTCACCTGTCCACGAGGCCCCCGGCGTCTCCCGCGCGTCTCCCGTGTTCTCAGGTGTCTTGCTGTCTGTGCTGATAGGACCTGCCGTGATGTCACAATCACATGACCGCCAGTAACCAATAACTGGCAGTCATGTGATTGTGACGTCATGAGAGGTCCTGTCAGCACAGAACAGCAAGACACCGGGAGACACAGGAGACGCGCGGGACCATGCAAGAGTCGTGGACAGGTGAGAAAAGATTGGAGGACCGGGGGACAAGAGGGGAGGAGTGGGAGCACATCAGAGGAATGGGGGACAAGATGGGAGGAGGGGGAGCACATCAGAGGAACGGGGGACAAGAGGGGAGGACGGGGGTGCAGAGCTGAGGACCAGGGGACAAGAGGGGAGGAGGAGGAGCAGAGCTGAGGACCAGGGGACAAGAGGGGAGGAGGGGGAGCAGAGTTGAGGACCAGGGGACAAGAGGGGAGGACGGGGGTGCTGAGCTGAGGACCGGGGGACAAGAGGGGAGGAGGCGGAGCAGAGCTGATGACTGGGGGACAAGAGGGGAGGATGGGGGTGCAGAGAGGAGACACAGGGGTGAAGAGGAGAGGACCGGGCAGTAGCGGGGAGAAGCGGGAGTACCGGGGGAGAGACAGCTGACAGGAGCTAGGTGACAGGAGGGCGGGCATCAGATAAAATGTCGGAATCGGATACCTATTTGGCATCCGATTCCAGGCATCAGAAGAATCCGATGCTGTCCGATTTATATCGGACAGCATCGGATTTTACAAAAATCGTAGTGTGAAAGTAGCCTTATACCCACTCGCTGTTGAGTCCCAGAAGTGCATCCTGAACACCCGGCAGTGCTCTGGACGATTTACCTGCTTCAACACCAGTAAAAAGGTAAAGAGCAACCAGCAATGTGTGTGTCAGTTCCTTCCCCGTGCCCCTCCCATTCTCAGAGACTGTCCCATAATTTACCATCCGGCCAGGTCCCTGCTCATCCATCCATCAATTACCAGCACCCTTACCATCACCGGTGCATCCCAGCCCTGGGGGTTTAGCTTCACCTGCAGAGAGCTGTATAATCACGGCCGCTATGCCACCAGCCTCCGGAGGACTGAAGCGGTGCTGGTGCTCAATCATCAGAAGCTGCAGGTGGCGTCACGAGAACTACATTATAAACTTTATTCCCCTGTATATATTCCCTTTTTAAAAGTTCGGTCTCCAGGGCCACGAGTCTGGGCAGGCCACCAGTGACATCCCCCCGACCACAGCGGAAAAGGGCCAGGATACCTGAGTCCCCACTGCCCCAGGTGACACAAGTGTACGGAGCGGAGCAGTGTGTACGAGGTGTACGGAATGGAGCCGCGTATGTATGAAGTGTACGGAGCGGAGAGGTTTCTATATAAGGTGTATAGAGCAGAGCTGTATGCGTACAAGGAGTATGTACCAGTGGTATGCCCCCACGAATGCTGATTCCGCTCCTATAGTCCCGGCCGCCTCTACTGGTAGCATTCTTCTCCAGAGTCCCTGCCGCCACTGTCCGCCCTCTGCAGCTCAGTGTTATGCATTATGATATATGGAGGGTTATGGTGGTGCATTGTAATATACTGTATGAAGAACGATAGATAATGTATTATAATATATGGAGGACTATATGGAGCCAATTTGACTATATAGAAGCCATTATAATATATAGAGGGCTCTGTGGGGAGTATGATAATAGTTGGAGGGGTGTAAGCAGCTTTTATACTTTATGCAGAGTTTGAGGGCTGTGTTGGGGCCATTATAGAGCGTGAAGAGGTTTAGGGGCCATTATAGTGTATGTAGGTCCATTATATTGTATGGAGGGCTGTGTGGGGGTCACAGTTGGAGACCATACTGTGTCAGGGTAGTTGAGGGGCTTACAGTAGGGTCATCATACTATGTACGTGGAGGAATTCACTGCAGGGGATCACACAGTGTTTGTGGGGAACATCTGTTGGCATAATACTTTATGGGGGCAATAAAAGATTAATCTAGGGGCTTCAATAGGGGGAGAATTAATTTGTAAGAGCAGCAAAGTTGTGAGATATGTATGTAACTATGTGACCCAGCCAAATATTTTTATGAGGGTGAGCCCAATTAGAACTTCTGCTATGGGGTCCCATGATTTCTATGTGCGCCCCTGGTGCAGGATGCATAGTCCCTGTGCAGCAGGACTGATTGGCTATAACTTACACACCACATCCAATACCGCCCCTCGGTACATACAGGCATCCAGCCATGTTTCTCCCAAGCGGTGGTTGGTCAGTGGTGCTCGTTCCCCTTCCCGCTCCCACATTTTTTGCTTAACCTAATTGGAAGGCCCCTGCTGTTAGCTCTGGACAGCAGCTTATGTGGTTCTTGTGATTGGCTAAGCATTTCAGGAGAAGGAGGTGTGGTGTGTTGGGGAAGAAGCGCCATTTTACCAGCTCAGTGCAGTGGCGGCTTGTTGATACTTGGACTGAAGGTTGTTGCATGCGGTGGGTGGACGGTGCTGCATGGTGGACTTATCTGACTTGTCAGTGCCAGGCAGCCGCACATTGAAGCTGCCCAGAGTTTTGTAGGCGTGTGTTAGAGGTCATAGGTTGGCAATCAGTGCTGCCTCCTGTGCTATAATGATGCAAGACTGTGTCTGCCTACAGGACCACCGCTCTGCAGCCATCATTTTGTGTGCCAAGCTGCCATTGTCATTAATGATCCTTGTTCTGGATTCTTTTATGTGGTTCTTGTATGTGCGTGTGATGGCGCTGACATCCTTGTGTTTGGACAACTTTTTTCTATTTCTTTAAATTAAAATGTCCACTTTTGTCCTCAGTTTTACAGGATAGATATAAATCTATGCACCAGATTTATTGCTACAGATTTAAAAAATTTACTTGGGGGGGGTGCCGTTTTGCAGTTCTCCTCACGCAGCAGAGAGGCTAGGTTCACACTTGGCTCCAATATTGCTTCGATTTTTAACAACCGTCCTATTGCACACTTAGGGTGCTATCACACACTGCGTATAAATCAGAGGAAAAGAATAATAGAAACACATCACCACTTCTGTATTTAATCACTCACTCCTGGTTTTGGCTACAAAAACTGCAAGAGCACTCGTGTAAAAATATGCAGCGTGTGAACACACCCTTATTCGTATGTTTGAGCTATGGGTTTGGCTTAAAATGGGTGTGATTTTTATATTGAAATGGGTGTGGTTTAAAAATGGGAGTGGCTTTAACAATGGGTGAGGCTTAAAAATGGGCGTGGTTTCCCTACACACAAACACAGATTTTGAATCCGACCCCTGAGGCACACGGTTAACAATCCTGGATCGTGATTTGTTCGTCATCGCGGTTTAGAGTCCCCAGACTCCTCCATCAGGACATCAGGACTCCAGATGGAGGAGTCTGGAGACTGTGAAACATGTAGGACGAATAAATCACACTCCAGGATTATTGACCGTCTGCCTTCATTGTCCTCCGGCAGGATTAACCCCTTCCTGTCCAATCTTAAATATTGAGGCAAAAAAAGCACCAAGTACTAAATGTAGGAACAGGGCCTAAAATGCAGCATTTTTTCATCTATTTATATAATCTGCAGTTTGGGATTCGGGCGTTGTAGCTGAATCCCAGAATGCTTTGCGCCGCCGCAGATTCGGCCCGCAAACGGCCGCTAGACGCACCGCCCGTCCCCCGCAAACGCCCGCTACACGCACCGGCCGCCACCCCCTGCTCCCCCGCTACACGCACCGGCCGGCACCCCCCACTGCACGCACCGGCCGGCACCCCCCGCTCCTCCGCTGCACGCACCGGCCGGCACCCCACGCTCCCCCGCTGCACGCACCGGCCGGCACCCCACGCTCCCCCGCTGCCAGGGCCGCACAGTCCATTCCACAGTGCGAGCCCTCAGGCAGCAGACAGGGGGAGCGGCTTTACACAACGGCACGCCGCCACCTGCACCGCCACCTTCATCACACACAGTGCCCGCCCCAGCTTCTCACAGGTAACATGCCAGCGGCGGCAGCGCACTGGCATTGCAGGCTGCAAGCCCGGCGGGGCTGCAGTCTGCTATCACCCCACGCTCCTCAACTAACCCTACAGGGGCGCCGGGGTAACATTGGCGCCACACTCTCATTCCAGCCTAACCCCCCCCCCTCCTCAACTAAACTTACAGGCCCGCCGGCCCTCAGATCTACTCACACACTGCCCCTGCTTACCCTCTACTCACCCACACTGCCCCTGCTCACTCCTCTTACCCCCCCTATGCCCTCACTCCCCACACTGCCCCTGCTCAATCCTCTTACCCCCCCCATGCCCTCACTCCCCACACTGCCCCTGCTCTCTCCTCTTACCCCCCCCATGCCCTTACTCCCCACACTGCCCCTGCTCACTCCTCTTATCCCCCCCTATGCCCTCACTCCCCACACTGCCCCTGCTCACTCCTCTTACCCCCCCCTATGCCCTCACTCCCCACACTGCCCCTGCTCACTCCTCTTATCCCCCCTATGCCCTCACTCCCCACACTGTCCCTGCTCACTCCTCTTACCCCCCATGCCCTCACTCCCCACACTGCCCCTGCTCACTCCTCTTACCCCCCCTATGCCCTCACTCCCCACACTGCCCCTGCTCACTCCTCTTACCCCCCTATGCCCTCACTCACCCCACTCACCCACACTGCCCCTGCTTACCCCCCAATCACCCACACTGCCCTGCTACCCATAGAGCCGCCTCTATACTCTGCTGCCCACAGAGCCGCCTCTATACTCTGCTGCCCACAGAGCCGCCTCTATACTCGGCTGCCCACACAGCCGCCTCTATACTCGGCTGCCCACACAGCCGCCTCTATACTCGGCTGCCCACACAGCCGCCTCTACACTCGGCTGCCCACACAGCCGCCTCTATACTCGGCTGCCCACACAGCCGCCTCTATACTCGGCTGCCCACACAGCCGCCTCTATACTCGGCTGCCCACACAGCCGCCTCTATACTCGGCTGCCCACACAGCCGCCTCTTTACTCGGCTGCCCACACAGCCGCCTCTATACTCGGCTGCCCACACAGCCGCCTCTATACTCGCTGCCCACACAGCCGCCTCTATGACTCGGCTGCCCACACAGCCGCCTCTATGCTCGGCTGCCCACACAGCCGCCTCTATGCTCGGCTGCCCACACAGCCGCCTCTATGCTCGGCTGCCCACACAGCCGCCTCTAAGCTCGGCTGCCCACACAGCCGCCTCTACTCGGCTGCCCACACAGCCGCCTCTAGCTCGGCTGCCCACACAGCCGCCTCTACGCTCGGCTGCCCACACAGCCGCCTCAAACGCTCGGCTGCCCACACAGCCGCCTCTACGCTCGGCTGCCCACACAGCCGCCTCTACGCTCGGCTGCCCACACAGCCGCCTCTACGCTCGGCTGCCCACACAGCCGCCTCTACGCTCGGCTGCCCACACAGCCGCCTCTACGCTCGCTGCCCACACAGCCGCCTCTACAGCTGTACCCACAAGCCGCCTCTACAGTCTGCTACCCACACAGCCGCCTCTACAGTCTGCTACCCACACAGCCGCCTCTACAGTCTGCTACCCACACAGCCGCCTCTAGTCGTCCACACAGCCGCTCTACAGTCTGACCCACACAGCCGCCTCTACAGTCTGCTACCCAGCACAGCCGCACTCTACACAGTCTGCTACCCACACAGCCGCCTCTACAGTCTGCTACCCACACAGCCGCTTCTACAGTCTACTACCCACACTGCCGCCTCTACAGTCTGCTACCCACACAGCCGCCTCTACAGTCTGCTACCCACACAGCCGCCTCTACAGTCTGCTACCCACACAGCCGCCTCTACAGTCTGCTACCCACACAGCCGCCTCTACAGTCTGCTACCCACACAGCCGCCTCTACAGTCTGCTACCCACACAGCCGCCTCTACAGTCTACTACCCACACTGCCGCCTCTACAGTCTGCTACCCACACAGCCGCCTCTACAGTCTGCTACCCACACAGCCGCCTCTACAGTCTGCTACCCACACAGCCGCCTCTACAGTCTGCTACCCACACAGCCGCCTCTACAGTCTGCTACCCACACAGCCGCCTCTACAGTCTGCTACCCACACAGCCGCCTCTACAGTCTGCTACCCACACAGCCGCCTCTACAGTCTGCTACCCACACAGCCGCCTCTACAGTCTGCTACCCACAGAGCCGCCTGTATAGTCTGCTACCCACAGAGCCGCCTGTATAGTCTGCTACCCACAGAGCCGCCTGTATAGTCTGCTACCCACAGAGCCGCCTGTATAGTCTGCTACCCACAGAGCCGCCTGTATAGTCTGCTACCCACAGAGCCGCCTGTATAGTCTGCTACCCACAGAGCCGCCTGTATCTGCTATCCACAGAGCCGCCTGTATAGTCTGCTACCCACAGAGCCGCCTGTATAGTCTGCTACCCACAGAGCCGCCTCTATACTCTGCTACCCTCAGAGCCGACTATATACTCTGCTAGCCACTGACCAGCCTGTATACACACAATTCATTTCACCGCGCTCCCGCCTTTTTACTAGTCATTACATAAAGCAGAGAAAAAGAACACTTAAAAAAGTCACCTGTGAACATATCCTGAGCGTTGCAATTAGGTTTGTTGTCATGAAGGTAGTGAAATGGACAGGGGTGTAACAATAGGTTCAATAGGTTCAGGGGTTGCAATCGCACCCGGGCCCTGGAGCCTAGGGGGCCCCAAAAGTCCCTTTAGCCTTTAGAAAAATACTACTGCTATTAAAGATTTTCTATAATTAGGGGCCCTGTTGGAGCTTTGGCATGGGGGGCCCATGAGCTTCAAGTTACTCCACTAAAAATGAACACATATTAAAGTGAACATCTTTAATTTATACATGTATAAGAACTGCAGGGCACCTGACTGAAACTAGTATCTACCACTATATGGGGGTATCATTAGTGTTACATAGGACTGCATCAATATATTATCTGTGGTGTTACATAGAACTGTGAGTGACCTATACTTCATTATCTGTACTCAAATAGTTAACACTGTGTTCTCTGTGGAGTTAGATGGGACTGCAGGTAACATCTACTACATTATTTATGGTGTTACATAGGACTGCAGGTAAGGCCGGTTTCACACCATGGTTAAATCCGATCCGGGGCTGTCCAGGTGAACCTGACAGCCCTGGACCCGATTTTACTGTAGTGCAGCCCTATGGGACCTGATGGAGCCGGATGACAGCTATCTGCCATCCAGTTTCTATCTGTTCGGGAGGATCCGAGTGTATTCAGATTTTCCTCCCGGACACAAAAACGTTGCATGCAACGTGTGTCTCCGGGGGGAAAAAATCTGAGACTCTCGGATCCTCCCGGCTGCAGCTGCGATAACAAGACTCCGGCTGCAACCGGACCGGAGGGCATATTAGCCCTCCGGTTTTGTTTGCAAATCCGGTCCGGGGATGTCCGATTCACATTGAACTGCCCCGAATCGGATTGTGCCATGGTGTGAACCCAGCCTAAGAGCTACCATATTATTATTGCTGACAACTATCACTAAGTGTTTTTTGTGATGTTACATACACCATGTTCCAAATTATTATGCAAATTAGTTTTAATTGTCATAGAGTTTTTTTTTTTTTCAATGAAACCCATTGATGGTATTGTGTCTCAGCCTGGTTTCACACTGCATTTTTTTCCGTGATCAGGTTCGATCAGGTTTGTGTGCCAAAACCAGGAGTGTCTCCAAAACTCAGAACAGGTGTCAATCTTTCAATTATACTTTTTCTCTGCAAGTTCCTCTCCTGGTTTTGGCACCCAAACCTGATCGAACCTGATCAGAGAAAAAACTGCAGTGTGAAACCAGCCTCTGGGTTCTTTGGATCACTGAAATCAATCTCAGATACCTGTGATAATTAGTTTGGCAGATGAGCCCAATAAAAGGAAAACTGGGTGTTCCACAATATTACGCAGGCCACAGTTTTCAGGTAACATGGGAAAGAAAAAGGATTTCTCTGCTGTCAAAAAGCAACAAATAGTGCAATGCCTTGGACAAGGGATGAAAACATTTGATATTGCACGAACACTTAAGTGTGATTATCGTACTGTGAAGAGATTTGTGGCTGATTCTAAGCACAGACGTGTTAGTGCAGATAAAGGCAGAATGAGGAAGGTTTCTGCCAGGCAAGTTCATCGGATTAAGAGAGCACCTGCTAAAAAGGCCTTACAAACCAGCAAACCGATATTTGAAGCTGCTGGTGCCTCTGGAGTCCCTCAAACCTCAAGGTGTAGGATCCTTCAAAGGCTTTCTGTGGTGCATAAACCTACTATTCGGCCTCCCCTAAACAGTTCTCACAAGTAGAAACGGTTGCAGTGGGCCCAGACATACATGAAGACTAATTTTCAAACAGTCTTGTTTGCTGATGAGTGCCGAGTGTCCAGATGGATGGAGTAGCAGATGGCCACCATGTCCCAACAAGCCTGCGACGCCAGCAAGGAGGTGGAGGAGTCATGTTTTGGGCCGGAATCATTGGGAAACAGCTGGTAGGCCATTTTAAGATTCCTGAAGGTGTGAAAATTACCTCTGGAAAGTATATAGAGTTTTTGACTAAGAACTTTCTTCCATGGTACAAAAAGCAAAAACGTGCCTTCAGGAGCAAGATCATCTTCATGCATGACAATGCACCATCTCATGCTGCAAAGAATTCTGTGTCATTGGCTGCTATGGGCATAAAAGGAGACTGCCATCTTCCCCTGACCTCAACCCTATAGAGAACCTTTTGAGTATAATAAAGCAAAAGATCTATGAGGGCGGGAGGCAGTTCACATCAAAACAGCAGCTCTGGGAGGCTATTCTGACATCAGGCAAAGAAATACAAGCAGAAACTCTCCAGAAACTCACAAGTTCAATGGATGCAAGAGTTGTGAAGGTGAGATCAAAGAAGGATTCCTATGTTAACATGTAACTTGGCCTGTTAGGATGTTTTGGAGTTAAATATCTTTTAATTTCAGTGAATGTGACCTCCTAATGCTGCAAATTCAACAAATGAGCATTTTCAGTTCTTTCAAGCATATCAAATGTTTAGAAACTCTACTGTGCCTAATAATTTGGAACAGTGCATTTAGAGTTTTTTTTAATTTTGAAGATTATACTGTTATCATAGGGAGATTTCTTCAATAAAATTCGATGTATACTCTAATGGGTGATGACTTATTACACTGACTCATCTGCACCGACTATTTAGGAAAATCAGAGAAAAAGAACATTTGCATAATGATTTGGAACTGCATGTAACATCTACTAAGTTATCTGTAATGTTACATAGGACTGCAAGTATCATCTACTACATTATATGTGCAGAGAAAGTTATCATGGTGTTATCTGTAGTTTTATATAAGGCTGCAGGTGACATCTACTACATTATCTATGCAGAGAACGTTATGTTACAGTAGCTATAGTGCTACATAGGATTGCAGATGACATGTACTGCATTGTCTGTCCTCAGAGAGTAGTCGCTATATTTTCTGTGGTGTTATATAGGGCTGCAGGTGACATCTACTACATGTCTACATTATCTGTGAATTGAGAATTTTGAGAGTGAACGACGAGTCCAGGAGAAGAAGCAGATTTCTCTGATAAGATACATGATAACGTTTCTAATTTTTTACGTGTATTATTAACTTATGGAAAAAAAAATTTAAATGACAGAGACTCTTTAAAAGGAACCAACCAGTAAGATTTAGGGCTATTAAAGTGAACCCAGTTCCTTACAGGCACTGGGATGGTGAATGCAATGATACCTTTATTTGAATGATTCCATGTTTGATTTCAGAGAAAAGTGTCATAAAACTCCTGGAAAACAGGGCAGCAGATGATGGATGTGAGCAGCACTGAGTCACTATGTGGGGTTGTTTTATTTTTTTTTCCCTCCTCTGTGGGCATGTCTTTTGGCTGTAAGCCCAACACTCTCTCCTCCTTCTTGTCTCTACTTTCTCTAAGTTTCTGGCTCCTGCCCACTGTCACTATACTCCAGCCACAGAGCGCCTGACAAAACTGAAAGTAGAGATGAGAGGGAGGGGCGGAAGCTTACAGCCGAAAGGTGGAAAAAAAAACATCCCCAAATAGTGATGCAGTGCTGCACACATCAATCATCTGCTGCCCTGTTTTCCAGGAGTTTTATGACAGTTTTCTCTGCAATCAAACATTGAATCATTCAAGTAAAGTTATGATTGCATTCAGCATCCCAAAGCCTGTAAGGTTCTGGCTTCACTTTATAGTCCTAAATCCTGCTGGTTGGTTCTCTTAGGCTGGTTTCACACTGCAGTTTTTTCCATGATCAGGTTCGATCAGGTTTGTGTGCCAAAACCAGGAGAGGAACCAGGAGAGAAACTTGCAGAGAAAAAGTATAATTGAAAGATTGACACCTGTTCTGGGTTTTGGAGAAACTCCTGGTTTTGACACACAAACCTGATCGAACCTGATCAGGAAAAAAACTGCGGTCTGAAACCAGCCTTAACTTGAACGGGACTGAGCTGCAGTACAAGGCACAGCCACAATGAAGTGTTCAGCGCTGTAACTGGTAAACTATTAGGTCTCGTTCACACTTCAGTATTTTACATCAGTGTTTTTATGCCAAATTCCAAAAGGGGAACTTACAGAGAAAAGCTAAGACTGTAAGGGTCCCTTTACACGCCACCACTGAAAGGTAGCAACTGCCGGGCACTGGGGATAATTGTGCCTGTTGCCATGAAATTGCTACGAAATGGTGGCGTGTAAATAGGGCAGTTACTCCCGGTGTCCTGCAGTTGATTCGAATACCTGTTGCTGAGTCATGCTCAAAAACCGAAGGCAACACAAAGGCACAATTGCTATGGTAGTGGCATCTAAACGGTGCACAGGCATGGATGTTGCGTCGCCTAGTAATTTCACAGGGGCGTGCCACAGCTTCATGGATACCACGCCCCATCAGCGATGATTGGTGGGGGCTACTGTGTAACCATTGGTTGTCCCTTCACAGGGCGCCATATTTAGAGAGCTATCCATTCACAATACACAATTGCAATGGCGTCATGTATTAGCAGGCTGGCCAATCATGGCGCTATTGTGTTGTCCAATCAGCGTATTAGCATCACGGAATACACAACTCTGTCACGCCTATGTACTTGCGGCGCGAAAGATGTACGCCCATATTCCTTTGTGGTAGCGGCGTGTGATGAAGCGAAGGTATTCCACAGGAAGTAAGATGCAGGATCTGTCGGCACTTCCGGGGAACAAAGATACTTTCAGTTGACAACGTAATGGCGGTGTGTATATGCGGCATCAGCGATCGGTGTCCACCGTTAAAAACGTGCGCGTGCACGTGCGGTGGATACCTGTTGCTAGGCACAGTGGCGGCGTGTAAAGGTACCTTAAGATTGACGCCTGTTCGGTGTTTTAGATACTCTCTTGGTTTTGGCATAGAAATAATGATGAAATTCTTTTTGAAACGTTTATGATGAAATTTTGACCAACAGCACTGATGTGTGACTGAGAGGCCTTAAGAAAACGCAGTTGCCCATTCTTTCAGTGGGTCGGAGCTCAGAGTTGGATCATCAGCGATCAGATTGTTGATCTTAAAGGTTCTTAGAATGTCACAGTTTGCTGTAACACGTGTGGTATCGGTATATTTTTATGATTTGACAGCTTTTACTGGGCGCAGGTTTCTATGGTGTCCATAACCTTCTTTATTTGCTATCACGTGTGGCTAGTTTGCATACTTTGCCTACGGAGTGCGGCGAGCTGAAGGTGCAGGTATCGCCTGCTTGTAATACTCGGCATATTCCACTGCCAATCTTCAGTATCATTTTAAAGCTTCCTCCCTGTTTACACAAAGTTCAGAGCTGACGTGTAGAAACTCCACATATTTTTAGCTTCTTGCCAACAGAAACGGGCTGTATAAAGTCAGGCAGGACCTGCGGAGGCTTCAGCCGCTGTTTTGTAATTTGTTTTGTTTAGAGGAGAGGACGGACATTGTAGGTTGGGATCCACTGAACGCTGTATGATGGTGCACAGATGATGAATGGCCAGGAATAGAAGCCCACAATTATCCTGTGGATCTGCCATAAGTTTCTGCTGTGACTAATATGTACCTGCAAAAAAACCCTGGAGGGCAAGTCTGGTGGGCATTGTGTAAACTACTCCCCTCTCCCTGCCATTCTGTGTTTATCTCTAGGTGGCGCTGTAGATGCAAGCAGACATGAAATCTGACTGGTTAGTCCCTTAGTCATCTTTGTTTACTGTATACGTGACCCTGAACTACACAATTTCTGACTTATAGTTAATGTCGTTCTTCCAGCATCGGGCTTGCCGGATCTGGGCCGCAAGTCGGCAGTTAGGCAGGTGGCGCCGCACATCAGCGAAAACCGCTGGTGTGAAAGGGCCCTTACATTAGTGTGACATCAGTGTGGTGTCAGTGTGCAATGTGTTTTTAACATGGTCATTCCCAAACTGTATAAAGTTAGAAAAGAGAAGACAGACAGATATGATAGATAGTAGATAGATAGATAGATAGATAGATAATAGATAGATAGATAGATAGATAGATGGTAGGAATAGCTAGATCGGGCTTACCAGTCTCCCACTGCTGCTTCCAGGGCCGCCCATTAAGCTTCATGCATATTCACTGCACTGACTGGCAATAGCCAATCACAGATGCTCACACTCTGTGAGAGCCTCTGTGATTGGCTGTTGCAGACTGCATTTCCTCAATCTGTATGGTGATTGTGCTTGGTTGCCATACACACTAGTGTATGGCAACCAACCTGCCATTATAGTGTGTTAAATAAATAAATAATTAAAAAAAAATGTGTGGGGTTTCGCAGTAATTTTTAGTCCAGCCCAGTGAAAGCAGACAGCTGCAAGCAGCCATCCTCAGCTGCCTAAATTTACTTTGGGAGGGCTCCACACTCTTTTTAATTGCCAGCCAAGGTAAAACTAGGCAGCTGAGGGCTGGTATTGTCAGCATGGCAGGGCCTTTAATATTGGGCCCACCCACGCTATAGAATAACAGCCCACAGCTGTCCCTGAAAATGGCACGTTTATCATAGTGCCATCTTGAGGTGCTTTACCAGTCTCTTCCAGCAGCCCAGGTGGCAGTGGCAAGCTTGGGTAATAAAGGATTAATACCAGCTTTGTATTACCAGCTGGTATTAAGCTCTGAGATTCTTAATGTCAGGCCAAATTAGACCCGGTAATTAAGTATCTCAAATAAATGGTTTAAAAAGACACAGCGCAGAGAAAAATCATTTTACTCAAAATAAAAATACAGAGACACTTAGTGACCCATCTTTATTACCCCCTCCACACCCTCATACCCCCCACGATCCTCTGTGACATCTTCTTTATTGGAGACTATGGTGAAGAATACAGCATTCTGTCACCACAGTCTCCAGTCACTGAATTAATGAGCTGCGAGCTCTGTCTGTAAGCGGTGACTCGCTGAGGTCACCATTAAGGTAACCATGGTACCGGCTATGATTAGTGGCCCCCATGGTTACCTGAATGGTGACCTCAGGTGACCCCAGCGAGTCACCGCACACCTTGAGCAATGCTGGCAGTGATTAACATACGGCACAGCTGATCTGGTCACCATAGTAATCAAGTCAGATGACCAGATCAGCTGACACTATCCGGTCACGTGACGCGATTGCTATGGTGATCAGATCAGCTGACCGCACATGTCACTCACTGGCAGTACGAATGTAGAAGTGAGAAGGAGCGTGGGAAGATGGACTGGGGCAATCAAGCAGTGGAGACCCAGTAAGATGATCTGTGTCTGTCTGTTTGGCATCTTTCAGACACCTTTGAATGTGTTTTCTATGCCTTGAAAGTTGTTTGCTTTTGATTTTAATCTTGTTTGGCGAACAAATCCGAATGCGATCACTCTGGTGTTTGCTCATCTCTAGAGATGATACACCTTCCACATGTACACACCACACACATGGCCCATCATCCTAGGTTAATTGTACAACTGGAGGAGATACTGGTAATGAACGTTCCCCCAAATACCAGCTCTCACATTGGTCTGTTTTGACACTTTGCACTTGGGTTCCACTAAAGGTACAATACCTTTACACGCTGTAATCCCGCCATGTAATCTTAAAGGCGATATGTAGCCCCGAAACAATCGCCGAGAAATTGCCTCTCGGTTACGGCTTGTGATTTGGGAATTTTGCGGCGATAAATCGCCTGTCGCCTGATTACTGAGCACTTCTCTGAAATCAGAAGCAATCATGAAGGCGAGATTTCGTGTTTTGGTGTGTGATAAGTCGATAGTGATGGAATCTGCGTCGCCTATTGATTTTCCGTAGGCGTGCCACAGCGTGCTGGAGTCCGCGCCCCATCTGCATTGATTGGTGGTGGGTAGTGTGTTCCCATTGGATGTCAGTTGACAGGGCGCCATATTTGAAGAGCTGTCCGTTCAGCACCACACACATCGTCACCTACACAACAGTACGCAAACACTGTTCATGAATTGGTGGCATAGATGCGCGCCAGCTATGTCATCCGTGTGTATTCATCAGCGCTGTATCGCGTATAGTGCCTCATGCTATGTCAGATGTTGCCCTACACATCGTACATGGGTGGCATGGGCCATGCACTACAATCACCCTACGCGGTGTGAATTATGTGACGCAGATGGGTACATTATCTTGCTCTGACTCTGCAGGCGTGTACCTTGTTAGCGCCCTAAACTTTGTTTGGCGGCGTCAGTGTGTGTGGTGACGTCATGCTCCTTTCTCCCTGCCTGCCAGGTGCCTGCCCCTCCCCTGCACATAGGACAAGAGTCATGGCCACCGCACAGCACTCAGCCACATGGGATCTGGCAGAGCTAATGGTGCTGATAGACCTGTGTGACCGCCATGAATACTGGTGTCACCAGCATCACCGGCACCCACGGCTGCGCAAGCGCAGTATACTGAGGAGAATCCAGCGGGCCCTGCTTCAGAAACTGGAGGTGGAGAAGACCGGCAAACAGATCCAAAAGAAACATGCGGATCTGAAGCACAAGTCCCCAGGACGGATTGTGGATATTGGTGGCCGGATTGTCAGGCTGGGTGGTGAGTATGTGGCAATGCCAAACACACACATGCTAATCATCCTACTCCAAACACTACACAACCATAATGTGGTATTGTGCCATGGCACATAGTGTGCGCTGAGCCACCATGTACATATGTCACCAATGTTCATCTGCATGTTGGTCACAATGCAACATGAAGGTGTAGAATACACTCTTTTGTCATCCAAATGGCGACGCCTATAGTGGTCCTTGACCTCTGTGTTGCCAAAAATAGTTGTGACATGACCGCAAAGGTGACAGCAACATATTAATGCCAATTGGAAGACTCACATGACACCTCGCAGCACATATGTGTTGCACTGTGACACATACCATTTTGCAACACATTGATTACAATACAGAAAACTCTATTCCATCCCCTCCCCCTCAAAGTAGCAGTGGTATACCGCCCCCCAGGGTCACTCACCCAGTTCCTCGACCATTTCTCCGCGTGGCTGCCTCATTTCATGTCCTCAAAATTACCAACCCTTATTCTGGGAGACTTTAACATTCCCATAAATGACCTCATCTCCCCATCTGCATCCCAGCTCCTATCTCTAACTACCTCTCTTGGACTCTCACAGCTCTCAACCTCTGAGACGCACAAAGACGGTAACACCCTTGACCTAGTCTTTACCCGGCTCTGCTCTACCTCCTTCTTAGATAACTCACCTCTTCTCTCCGGCCACAACATTCTCTCCTTTTCACTCACTAACCCTCGATCCCCACAGCCCAATCCTACCTATCACACACACAGAAATTTACAGGCCGTTAACACTCATGCACTCACAGATTCCCTCATCTCATCACTGTCCTCAATCTCTTCACTCTCCTGTCCAGATCAGGCAGTAAACCACTACAATCAGTAGCGTAGCTAGCGGGGGGGGCGAACCCCGGGCCCCCCCGGCATGAGGGGCCCATTGTCCGCCCCCTGTGGGGCCCCCGCACAACCCTTGGGGAGCCCCGTGCCGGCCGCCGAGGGGCTCTGCCTGCCCCTCCTCTCCTCCTCCTTACAGCAGACGCACGGTGAGTCTGCAAACGCCCCCCCTGGTCGGCAGAAGGCATTGCTAGCACCCCCCCCTCTCCCGGTCAGCAGAAGGCTTTGCTAGCACAACACTCCCCCCCCGTCCCCCCCGGTCGGCAGAAAGCATTGCTAGCACCCCCCCCCCCGGTCCTCACATGGGGGGTCCGGGTTCAGGTGCAGATCTCGCACCCGGGCCCAGAGCAGGCTAGCTACACCACTGACTACAATGACACTCTCAGAGGCTCCCTGGACCAAGTAGCGCCCCTCACCCTCAGAACCTCCAAACATAGAACAAAACAACCTTGGCTCACATCACAAACTCGATTCCTCCAGCGATGCTCTAGGAGTGCCGAACGTCTATGGAGGAAAACTCGCTCACCAGAAGACTGTATCCATTATAAATTCATGCTAAAACCTACAACTCTGCCCTTCACCTTGCCAAACAAACCTACTTCACCACCCTGATCTCCTCACTATCCAACAATCCAAAAAAACTCTTTGACACCTTTCACTCTCTCAGTCCTAAAGTGCTGGTCCCCATCACCGACCTCTGTGCTGATGACTTGGCTTCTTACTTTATGGAGAAAATAGACAACATCCGCCAGGAAATCAGCTCCCAGCCTCCAAGCGCTGCCACTCCCATTCTTCCCCACATCCCCTCTGGTTCACTCTACACATTTGACCCAGTCACAGAAGAAGAAGTCTCCAGGCTCCTCTCTTCCCACTACATGCACCACTGTCCCCATTCCCTCACACCTGCTCCAGTCTCTCTCTCCAGTTGTCACCACTCATCTAACCAAAATCTTCAATCTCTCCCTCTCTACTGGCATCTTCCCCTCCTCCTTCAAACACTCGATCATTACTCCATTATTAAAGAAAACCTCTCTCGACCCATCCTGCATGAATAACTACAGACCAGTCTCCAATCTCCCCTTAATCTCTAAACTCCTGGAGCGCCTGGTCTACTCCCGCCTTAACCGTTACCTCTCCGCTCACTCTCTTCTATATCCATTACAGTCTGGTTTCTGCCCCCTTCACTCTACAGAAACTGCCCTCATCAAAGTGACCAAAGACCTTCTGACGGCAAAACGTAATGGTGACCACTCTCTGCTTATTCTCCTTGACTTCTCTGCAGCTTTTGACACTGTTGACCACCATCTCCTACTCTCCATGCTGAATTCCATTGGCATAAAGGACACTGCTCTCTCCTGGCTCTCCTCCTATCTTTCTGACCGCTCTTTCAGTGTATCATTCGCTGACTCTGCTTCCTCCCCTCTTCCTCTCACTATTGGGGTCCCTCAGGGCTCAGTCCTCGGCCCTATTCTCTTCTCTCTCTACACAGCCCCGATTGGACACACCATCAGCAGACTTGGCTTCCAGTACCATCTTTATGCTGATGACACACAATTACACACTTCAGCCCCTGACCTTACCCCTGCGGTATTAAAGAACACCAATGACTGTCTAGCTGCAGTTTCCAACATCATGTCCGCTCTCTGTTTAAAACTAAACCTTTACAAACTGAACTCCTTTTGCTCACCACTAACCTCCCTAAATCTGACATCTCTCTCTCAGTTTCTGGCACCACGATAACGCCTAGACAGCAGGCTCGCTGTCTGAGTGTTATGTTTGACACCGATCTCTCCTTCTCCTCCCACACATAATCTGTCGTCCGCTCCTGTCGCTTACACCTGAAGAATATCTCTAGAGTCCGCCCCTTTCTCACCATGGAAACAACAAAAACCCTCACCGTGGCCCTAATCCATTCCCGCCTTGACTACTGCAATTCTCTATTAAGTGGCCTCCCCCTCACTAGACTTTCTCCTCTCCAGTCCATCCTTAATGCAGCAGCCAGGATCACCCATCTGGCCAATCGTTACTCAGATGCCTCTGCTCTGTGCCAGTCATTGCACTTGTGGCGCCCCTGCGACCAGAGTGGCCACATAGGGAACTGCAGCCAGGTAGGAGCAAAAGACAGTTTATACACTAAACACCCTCACAGACATCCCACACACCACTAGGAGGCAGCACCCAACCCGGAGTCCGGAACTCTAGGCGGGCAAGGGGTGGTGGGTTTAGGGGACAGTGGGTGGGAAAGCATTTAGGTCAGGTGACAGAAAGTAGAAATAGAGGAAGAGGAGGAGGAAGGAGTTAGTAGGCCGAGGGTGCCAAGCTGAAAAGACACAAGAATAGAAAGAAAGACACACACTAGCTGGAGGAGTGGGGCTGATGGAGATGCAGAATCCACAGAGTCACAGAAACCATGGAGAGAAAGCTCGTCCATAGCCAGCACCGCAGGGGAGTGTGAGGAAAGAGACGGACCAGCAGTACCGAGTCCGAGGAACACGGCAGCACTGACTAGGAGAGAAGACTTCCCTACTGAAGCTGGAGTCACACGGGTCAGAGGGAGCCTGATAGTGCCTTGCGGGAGAGGGTGTCGGGCCCACTGGGACGGGGGTACTCGGTACCGGATCAGGTTGCTGCTGGGGAAGTCACGGGTGGTCCTGGTCCGGTCCGTGTCCCGGGTTCGGCAATAAAAGGGGATATTTACAGGGGTTGTCAGTCGTGACGCCACCCACTATATGCGGCCAGTGATGGGGCCGCCGCTGCTGCAGAACCTCTGGGGATAATGGAATAGCAGCTAGATGGGATAGTTCCAGTGGGTAGAACTGTGTTCCCGGGGCAGTAAGGGTTAAGTCTATTGTGGAATGTTCAGTACACTTACTGTGCAAATGCTGCAGGGATCTCTCCTCAATGCTGGTGCTGACAGGCTGTGCTGTGGCTCTGCAGGTGGGAGAATCGTTGTAATCCTGTATGGAGAGAATCGCTTTCATGCAGAGACACAAGGGAGGCAATTTCAGGGTTTTCCGGATTTTACTCTCAGTTCTTCAGACAATTCACAAGTCAGTTACAGTTCTTACAAAGTTCAAGTACAGTTCTTAATACACGGGCTCACTCTCCCTCTCCGGGTTCCCTTTACTCTGCAGCCAGGTCTCTCTCTCTGTGACCCCTCACACAGTCTCTGTGTCCTTTCCGGGCTGTTTACTTTCTTTGTACACTTGGTGGGTGTCTCCGGACAGTATGGCGGTGACTCGGGCCCTTGTTGGTCCTCCTGGTCGTCACTGAGCTGCCTGTCCTTTGGGGTAGGGACCCTAGCATGCAACTGTGGTCCACCGTCGTGTTGTTTGGGGATTCCGGGTAAAACTACGGTCCCCTCTAGAGCCGACACTACTCAGCCCAGCCTCCAGCAGTCCTCAGGTGTGAGGCTCTACCAGGCTCTTTCTCTCTGCGTCTCTCAGTATCATAGGAGGGCTACTCCGCCTGCAGTCGGTAGCTTTAGCTGTATCTCTAGGGCCCGGGTATCACCGTCCCTCTCTCTCTCCTCACACTCCTGGTGGTATCGGCTTCGGACGTGCTTTCTTTCTCCTCCGGCTCACCCTGGCTCGGTACAGATTCTGCGCTCCTACACCTTACACTCACAGGACATGTTAGCCTTTCTGTCTGTTCAGCTTAGCTCAACCTTCTGCTGTTCTCTGGCCTGTTCTTGGTCTTTACAGCTCGGCACCCTGGGCCTACTGAACTCCTTCCTCCTCCCCCTCACTATATCTACTGTCAAGTCACCTGACTACGTGTGTGCCCAACCCACTCCTCTAAATCCACCACCCCTCGTTTGCCTAGAGTCACCAATCTCAGGGCTGGATGCTACCATCTACTGTACGTGGGTTATGTGGGCTGTGAGGGTGTTGTTGTGCAACAATTGTCCTACCTGCCTGGCTGCAGTTCCCTTTTGTGGCCTCCTGGACGCAGGGGCGCCACAAGGGCTATTGCAGGCTAGGCACACAGCAGAGTGTCGGCTCTGACGGGGACCGAAGATTTACCCGGTATCCTGAGATTCACAGACGGGGAGTTCAAATGCTAAGTTGGAGTTCCCACCCTAAGGACAGAAAGCACAGTAGCAACCACGAGGACCCACAAGGGTCCCAGCTGCCGCTATACTGTCCGGAGACACACCAAGAGAGAAACTACAGCCTGGAAAGGACACTAGAAAGAGTGAGGGGTCTCAGTGTGACAACCTGGCTGCAGGGGGTTTAGTGAAAACCGGAGTAGAATGCCTGTAACTCGTGTTAAGAAGTGAACTGTACTGAGAACTACTGTGAACTGCTTAAAGAGAACTGACAAGTAAACCCGGTGAACCCTGCCTGTGTGTCCGTGTTTGATTCCAGGGATAAAGAACTGTTTTCATACCTTTCATTCCTGTCAGGAGCAGCCCGAACTGCGGTGGGCCCATCCATTTGGCTGCAGCCCATCCATCCATACTCCTGGCAGAAGAAAAGAGCTGCAGCGGTGGTCCCATCATTGACCACACACCGTGGGTGGCGTCACGACAAACTGTATCCTTTGTATATATCCCCTTTTACTTGTGAGAACCCGGGACACGGTCCGGACCAGGACCTCCGTGACATCCCCAGCAGCGAGCCGGTCCGATACTGAGTACCCCATCCCAGTGGGCTCCACACACTGGCTACCCGTACACTACAGGATCAAATTCAAATTGCTTGTTCTCTCCCACAAAGCTCTTCACAGTGCAGCACCCCCCTACATCTCCTCCCACATCTCTGTCTATCACCCCACCCGTTCTCTACGTTCTTCAAATGACCTTTGACTAACATCTGCACTAATCCGATCCTCCCAAGACTTCTCCCAAGCTGCACCAATCCTCTGGAATGCTCTACCCCAAGAAATCAGGACTATCCACAACTTGCATGACTTCAGACGATCCCTAAAAACTCATCTTTTTAAGGCAGCCTATCATACTCCCTAATAAAGTCGTTTGCACTGTAGATAGTGAATGGGCTATCCCTCTGGACATTACTCTTCTACAAACTCCACCAAACCAAATAGGTCTACACAGACTGTCTGATGACCATTCATGTAAGCTTATTTTTATCCCCCATTTCCTCAAGATGCCTGGACCATCAGTGCAATAAGCCCATGTACCTTGTGCAACCCCTATCCCGTTGTAGATTGTAAGCTCCTTTGAGCAGGGTCACATTCATTTCTTGCTTTATTTATTGTATTTTCTTTGTTACATTGATTCTATGCCTATTATTTTGTATCCAATTATTGTACTGTATTTATTCTCTACTGTAATTGCTTACTGTATTATATTTTCTGTACTCTAATTGTATTGTAAAGCGCTGTGGAATATGTTGGCGCTATATAATAAAGATTTATTATTATTATTATTATTATTATTAATACAAGCTCACTGCTATTGTGGCGCCCCGCAATGCAGGTGACACAGAGGGGTACTGCACCCATAAAAGCGGTGCAGATACTCCAGCTGCAAGTAGATTTCAGGCTGATGGGTGGAACCTACACACAAGCACCCCCACACTAGATCACATGGTGGGAGGGAACCAGGGAGGAGATATAGTCACCTCCAGGAGGAGAAGAGATGGTCTTTGCCTCAAGGTCTTTCAGCAGAATGGAGAGCTAGAGAGAACCAGCAGCCAGGAAGGGAGCCTAAGGGAGGAAGGAGGGTTCTTCGGCTGAAGACCCAGGGAGAAAGAAAGCTAACCCAGGCACAGCCAGCCTGGGGGAGAGAGGGAATTTAGGAGTCCAACCTCGGCAGCTTACCGGGCACCGGAGCCCGCACCTGTGGGAACCTCTAAGGACCACAGAAAATCAGGTGAACTGGGGTATATCTATATACAGCCCAGACTCTCAAGCAACCAAAGGAGGGGACCACTGGAGGACTGTGGCGGCGCTGGTGCTACTCACCAGACACTGCAGGTGGCGTCACGACTACTAATCTTGTAAATACCGTATATACTCGTGTATAAGCCGACCCGTGTATAAGCCGACCCCCCTACTTTTGCAACCAAAACCTGGGAAAACCTATTGACTCGTGTATAAGCCGAGGGTGGACCCCAGCACAGGTATACAGTCCCCTCCAGTGGTATATAGCAGCCTCCCCAGTGGTAGTATACAGCAGCCCCAGTAGTAGTATACAGCAGCCTCCCCAGTGGTAGTATACAGCAGCCTCCCCTGTGGTAGTATACAGCAGTCTCCCCCTGTGGTAGTATACAGCAGTCTCCCCCTGTGGTAGTATACAGCAGTCTCCCCCTGTGGTAGTATACAGCAGTCTCCCCCTGTGGTAGTATACAGCAGTCTCCCCCTGTGGTAGTATACAGCAGTCTGCCCCTGTGGTAGTATACAGCAGTCTCCCCCTGTGGTAGTATACAGCAGTCTCCCCCTGTGGTAGTATACAGCAGTCCCCCCTGATGGTAGTATACAGCAGTCCCCCCCTGTGGTAGTATACAGCAGCCCCCCCTGTGGTAGTATACAGCGCCCCCCAGAGGTATATACAGCAGCCCCTCCCCTGTGGTAGTATACAGCAGCCCCCCCTGTGGGTATACAGCAGTGCCTCCCCCTGTGGTATATACTGCAGCCCCTCCCCTGTGGTAGTATACAGCAGCCCCCCCCCTGTGGGTATACAGCAGTGCCTCCCCCTGTGGTATATACAGCAGCCCCTCCCCTGTGGGTATACAGCAGCCCCCCCCTGTGGTATATACAGCAGCCCCTCCCCTGTGGTAGTATACAGCAGTGCCTCCCCCTGTGGTAGTATACAGCAGCCCCCCCTGTTAGTATACAGCGGCCCCCCCCCCTTGGTAGTATACAGCAGCCCCCCCCGTAGTATATACAGCAGCCCCTCCCCTGTGGTAGTATACAGCAGCCCCCCCGTGGTAGTATACAGCAGCCCCCCTGTGGGTATATACAGCCCCCCTGTTGCTGCCGCACACCTGTAAAAAGAAGATCTTTCATACTTATCCTCCTGCTGTCACCGCGCGCATCCTCCGCTCTCCTCCTTGCTTGCACCCGGGCCCCGGCGTCCATCCATATGACCGCGCACAAATAATGACGTCATTGTTTGTGCGCGGTCACGTGGATGGACGCCGGGTGCAAGCAAGAAGGAGAGCGGAGGATGCGCGCGGTGACAGCAGGAGGATAAGTATGAAAGATCTTCTTTTTACAGGTGTGCGGCAGCAACGGGGGGGGCTGTATATACCCACAGGGGGGGCTGCTTTATACTACCACGGGGGGCTGCTGTATACTACCACAGGGGAGGGGCTGCTGTATATACTACGGGGGGGCTGCTGTATACTCACAGGGGGGCTCCTGTATACTACCACAGGGGGGCGGGAGAGCACTGACAGTGCTATGTAATATGCACGGCTCCCCCTGCCGCTGATGGACAGGGGGATGCAGTGCATATTGCATTGCACTAATGAGTGGCCCCACGTGACCGGCCGCTCACTATACAGCCTCCCCCTGCCTCCTCCAGCCCCCGGACACCGGCCACACACAGTCAGCCGTCACTGACTCGTGTATAAGCCGAGGGGGGCACTTTTCAGCACAATTTCTGTGCTGAAAAAATCGGCTTATACACGAGTATATACGGTACTCCCTTGTACATAATTCCCTTTTTCAAGAGAACCGTCCCCCGGGATATGGGATCAGGCACGGCCGCCATTCCCCATGACACAGTTTACCCCTTCTGCCACCTGATACCGAGTACCCCACACCCTGGGGCGACACACTATCTGTTGCCCACATGGTGCCACCACCTGATGCTTACTGCCTGCTCTTGTGTTAATGTAAAAAAAACATCCCATGCTAAACCAAGGCTGTTGGCCTTCCAAAATATATGGGCACTGGTGTTATTCTCATGTCCTAACACAGACTGGGCCCTCACCATAGGGTCGCGCCCAACCCTAACCTTTCACTGTACCCTTGACGCCGTCATGACATTCATACACACACACTAGGTGTTTTCCCTATGTTGTGTTCCTTTCCTTAAATTGGACTGTTGTCATGTTTGATTTATTTCTTTTGGGTTCAGTACTGTCAAATGTTTGGTTATGGCCATTATTTGTCATCATGTTGTATTTATTTGTGTGATGTTCACACTTCTGTTTTTAATGTTTTGTGTGTGTTGTTAACAATACTTTTCTTTGTGCACAAAAAAGGCCAACTAAAAAAAACACAAAACTACCTACCTGTGTGTCGTTGCTTTTCAATACAGGGCAGTTGCACATAGCTTTATGCTGTGCACAGAGGTATGTGATATGTGAATTGTGATTGATGGGTCTGTGCAGCATTGTCTGCTAATGTCCAGTACACAGGTCCAGCCCTTTGGCCCACACTGTATGCCGTGACTGTGTGTACATGTCCATTATGATGTGTTTGGCCACATGGGAACGTGTTCACACACATGGCGAATCCAATGGTGTTTGTGGGGGATGTAGGTACACTCCAATACACACACGCAAACATGTGTACACATACATAGTTCAGCCATGGCAGCTCTGCCATGGCGTGGAACAATACAGGCACATATGTGTATAGTGTGCTTTGTATCTTACCGCCATCAGCTACAGACGCACACATGGCCATTGTGTAGTGAAAGCCACTGTCCTGCACAACACCACTCCTGTGTGATGTTTTTGCACCTCGAAAGTGTGTTGCAGTAGCCACTATCCACAACACGAGCATGTATTAATGACAAACTTCGATAAACAATGGCGTCATGTATTAGCCAGCCCTCCAGAGCAGGCTGACCAATCGTAATGCTGTTGCGTTGTCCAATGAGAGTGTTTGGGGCGCGGTGTAAAGCACTGTGGCACACCTATGTCCTCGCCGCGCTGAACATGTACGCCCACATTGCCTTTAGGATTGCGGAGTGTGAAGCACCGAGGGAAGTCAACCAGTTTGGTTTCGCTGTAGGTGAGGCGATTTCCGGTACGACACATTGCCTTTCTTTCAGGGCGAGATTGCGGCGTGTAATAGCGCCATCGGCGATCTGAGGCGACCATGAAAAACGTGCACGCGCCTACTTTAGATCGCCTCATATCGCCAGGCGAGATTGCGGTGTGTAAAGGTACCTTAAGAGTCACAGCACTCATCCAGAGGCTGATGTTTCAGACAAGTGTCTTATACAGCTAGTCTAGTAAAATGGAAGCTTTAAGGGGATATTAAATTCTGTTAATTGATAATACCGAAGGATTAATCCACTCCTTTATTTCACTCACCCTTCAGCTCTGATATAAAGTCCCATTTATGGCAGATGGAAGTGCCGATGTAAAGCGGCCGTCACACGCAACGATTTCTTGCCCGATATCGTTTAAGCGATCTCCTTTTTGATCGCTTAAGCGATATCGGGCTTAAAATCGTTGCATGTAATCAAGCGATTCACGATGTAAAATCGCTTGATCGTGACATCGCAGATCTGAGGTCCGGACCTCACATCTAGCGATTTACGATTTAGCGATCTGCTTCATCGTGGTGTATGACACCACGATGAACGATCTCCCAGCGGCAGAGCCTATGCTGGGAGATGGTAACTATGGTACACGTCGGGTAACTAAGCGACGCACGGCGCCTAGTTACCCGATGCGTACCATAGTTACCAGCGAGATCGCGGATCCACATCGCTGGTGAGTCTGTCTGTGTGACATCTCACCAGCGATGTGAGCGATATTGTAAGCAATCGCGCGTGCACGTGATCGCTTACAATATCGCAAGAGATATCTGTGCGTGTGACGGCCGCCTAACAGAGATACAGGTACACATCTGGGATTTTTAGAGATTAAATGTACGTGAACAAACGCCACTTGTGTACTTATACAGAAGTCATGTATCAGAGAATAAAGCAGTGAACGGAAAATTAATTAAAAGATATTGTATTCACTTAGCCTAAACCTCATATTTATAGACCTGGGTGGTGTCCCATTCCTTAACTTTGGGCCATTGGCTAGAATACAACTACATAAAGTGTTAGAAAAGCTTCCTGTAGGTTCTCCAGTTCTATTAGACTGTATAAGTGATATATGTATTGTATATACATTTATATATATATATGTATATATATATATATATATATGTATATGTATATATTGTGAGACAGTGAGGGGGATCATATGCGAGGGGCGCTATGTGTCCCCCAGAATGTGCACTGTCACATATTGAATCCGGTATGGAATATAGGATAGAGGGACGCTCCACTCCAGTCTGGGTCTTGTAGGTTTTCCCCGGAAGGATACACGGGGTTAAATGCTAGGTTAGGAGACAGGGCAGGGTTCTCTGTGGAGAGCTTCAGCCTGATCTGGGGCCAAAGAGGCTGCTGAACGGTCAGGTCAGGGCTGTGAGAGGCTGCATGCTGTTACAGCACGGCCTAACCCGGGAGCCCAGGGCGACCTCGACCGGAGAGAACTCCTAACCTGAAGGGACCGTGTTACTGAACAGTGGATGTATGCATTGTACTCGGCTGCGTCACAGATTCTGGCGGCTTGTGCCACTGCTGTGCCTCATGAATAAATCCGGGTACTGTATGAACTGATACCGGGCTCACTGCCGTTTGTCTTGCAATCCCGGCGCTACCTCACAATATATATATATACATATAAAGAGGGTGAAATAAATATAGACCAAGTCAGCAATTTTGTAAATGAATATATTTCTGCAGGTACTATTGACCTACGTTTCTCAGCAGATGTCAGTAACAACCATCTGCACATCAAACCAGAATTGCCCATTCATTATGTGTATTAATAAGAACTGAGACAGAGAAAAGATATTGAATGCACTTACTAAAATGTATTTAGTACTTCGTACAAAAGCCTTTGTTGTTGTTCCGACCACTCCTGTATGGAGAAACTAAGCCTTTCATTGCTCAGGTGGATTTTGGCCCATTCTTCATTTGTCCATTCATCCTTCCTTCAGTCATATGAAGTTTGCCAGTGAGGTATGCTGAAAAACAGCCCCACACCATGATGTCCCACCTCCAAACTTCACTGTTGATATTGTGTTTCTGGGGTGATTTGCTTTTTGGCCTCCAACCAAGGTGTGTATTATGGCATCCAAAAAGTTCAATTTTGATCTCATCTGACCAGACTATATTCTCCCAGTATTTCACATGTATGTAATGCTGCTGAGCAAACTTTAAACACACTTTAACATGCTTTTTGTTCAAGCAATGGAGTCCTGTCTGGTGAGTGTGCATACAGGCCATGGGGGCTGAGTGCAGTATTTTTCTTTTCTTTGATTCCAGGTCTTTCTGTATCTCTCCACAGGTGGTTCTTGGCTCTTGGATAACCCTTCTGCACGGGAACATCTGGTCGTAGCTGGTTTATGGTGACATTATGGTGCTTCCACTTCTGGATTATGGCCTCAACAATGCTCACTTCATTAGTTTAGAAATTCCTCTGTAATCAATACGTATGTTTTGTAACATTGGGGTTACGAAGGTCTTGAGACAGCTCACTAGTTTTACCCATCATGTGATGTTTCTTGTGTGCCATCTTGGTAATGAGACACCTTTTTATTGGCCATCAAGGTGAACCAGCTGATATTATTTTTCACTTAGTGGCAGTATTGCTTTTTAATGACGGATAGATTTCAGTTGGTGTAATGACTTTCCATGGCTTTTTGCAACTCTTTCTTTTATTCAATACTTTTCCCCTATGTCATTTTTCTTTATGACACCTAATTTATGGACATCTACGGTTTGGTTTCTTTGCCTGTGTGAATTAGATGGGTTGTTACTGACATCTGGAGAAAAATTAATATCAATAGCACCTTTAGCAATGTATTTACATAGAAAATAATATAAAGTGACTTACTTTTGAATTCTTCCCATCTTCTCCTTCTGGCCCAGACCGTCATGACGAACTCTTGATGACTTTTCTCTGCAGAGTTTATAGCACAGACAGAAACATTTTACTTTTAACATTTCCAGAAAAATTCCCACCCATTTCCATCTTCCCCAGATTTTAAATTCTGTTGCTACCCCCAGTTCTAAGGCTCAATTAATAATATTCTCGAATGCCCCTTCAAGTCCAATTACTACCCCCTACCTACAGTAATAATCAGAAGCGTAACTTGAAGCTCATGGGCCCCGATGCAAAAGCTCCATCGGGTCCCTAATTATTGGAAATCTTTAATAGCAGTAGTCTTTTTCTCTAGGACAAAAGGGACATTTGGGGTCCCCCAGGCTCCGGGGACCAGGTGCGGTAGCAACCCCTGCTCCTGTCTCCTGTTGTAGTTGCACCCCTGGTAATAATATTTCATTAGTTCCTACATTAATATTACTCCATTAATGCCCCTTACAAGAAATGATAGCTATGCACGCCCCCCCAAGTGATAAAGCCCCCTGAGTGCCCCTTTCAAGTAATGATGCCAAGTTACTACCCCCAACTCCATGATGCTCCATAAGTGACCGTTTACAGTAATAACGCCCTCAAGGACCTCTCTAGTAATCATGCCACCTTAGTGCTCCCTACAAATAATGCCGAAATAGTGCCCCCTACAATGATAATGCTTCATTAATGACTTGTTCATGTAATTACACCCTTAATACCCCCTCTAGATCGTGCCTCTTTAGCGCCGCCATGGTCCATTAGTGTCCATTGAATTCTATGTTTTTTTTCTACCAGAACATAAAAACTCTGGTCTTTTGGAAGGTCTAAGCATTAGGCAAATATAATGTCAGGTGAAAGACTACCCATGATAAACTATAAAGTGTCATTAATTAATGAAGACTAGACCAAAATGCAGAAGCAATGTGTGACAAAGTAAGTGCTGCTTATCAAATATCCCTGATTAATTATTTATGATCAAGCATGACTATCTATATGAAAGCAGAAGGTTTGCTGGTCTGAAGCATTTAGGCATCTGTTAACACAATGCCAAGGAGAAAAACATGGACAATGATTTTAGAGAAACAATTGTTGCGGCCCATCGATTTGTAAAAGGGTTATGAGGTCTTTTGCAAACAATTTGGATTCCCTTGAGAAAGTTTAATTAGAAGTAGAAATCATTCAAGAGAGTTGACAATCTTCCCAGGAATGGACCTGCCATCAAATTAGCAAGAAGCCCAAGAGCTACAGCTCAGACTGTAGAGGTGTGGCCTTGTATTATACACAGTAGGTGTGTATGGATGTCATAGAAATACGCTGTGCACGTATGTGCTGTGCCAAAGCATACAGGGATTTTTCCAATCAATTATATCACATTGCAACACCCGCCATGGCGCCAGTACCTCCTCAGCAGGGAGATCGGCGTCTGCTGTTTCCTGCTCCCTGGAACTGCGTATCCCGAATAGGTCTCCTGGGTGTGCACTTAGGCGATGCATGTGGCACACCACCAATCCTCAAAGGGACAGCATGCCATACCTTGATATGCTTCTCAGCCTATGGCTGAGAAGCACAGAGTATGTAATGCACCGCCCACATTTGGAATGTGCCTCAGCAACATGGGCTATTCTTCAGAGATATGCTGCTAATTGTCCCCTCGCTGTGTTCAATGTTCATGCCTTGTCTGTTCTTAGTCCTGCTGATCTGCAAGCACATACCTGGACCATCCTGCTACCGTATCATCTGCATCCTCCTGCTGCCATACCATCTGCATTAACCTGCTGCTGTACCATCTGTCCTAGTCCTGCTGACAAACCTACTGCACCTACCCAGAGACAGTTCATGCCTGTGGAGGTTCCCCCTGGAGTCAGCAGTCAAAGTATCAAGAACCCCTGGAGTTGCACCTGGTGGCTACCTACTAGCATAAGCCTACCGCTCCATGTGAGGTCTGCCAGAAGACTCTGTAGCCACTTAGGTTTGGTCCAATGGGTCCACTCCAGGATGCTCGCATGTTGAGCGTTACACATATAATTCATTTTTTGGCACAATTTGTACAAAGTAAACACACACAGAAAGTATTCATTACAATAAAGAGTGGATTTGATATTAGTCATGTTTAGCACCCTAGTGGATAAAAGAAGTACTACCGTTCTTTTTTTTCTTACAAATCTTTGTAATATATTGACATTGATAGCAAAACTTTTAGGTGTTTTTTTTCAGGCTTTTTATACTTTTCAATACTTTTATTTTCTCTAGAGTCCATGTAATTTATTCATATAAAAATGTCACTATAACATACAACAGGACTACAGGGCAGTTTTGTGCGTTTCTCTAGGAGCTGACCAAATCTTTTGTACGATCTACTCTCTTTGCAGATATAAACTCAAGTAATAGATTTCTTTTTGCCATTATGTGCATCTTCTATTACCCCGAAGCTAAAGTGTTTTCATAGGGAAGTTAAGAAATGAAATAACTTTATAGTTTCAAAAGAGCAAACAATCCCAAAAGGTACAAGTGTCCAGACATTGCAAAATACAAGCAGCCGCCCAATAGTCTAATCTGACCAATAGATCTGCACAATGCATAAACTAAGCACTTAATCACAGGGTTAAAGTAGTTTTCCAGCAGAAGAAAATTGTTTTTTTAAAGGACTTGGATCAGCAAAAAATATGCAAAAAAATTATCACCCTTAACGATTTCCTACGGTTCATTTTTGACACATTATTCTACAAAAGTCCTGGGAATCACCAATACTACTAACCTATGTATTGCACAGATCAAGTACCCCCTTCATAGTAGCAGGCCTTTATTAGCCGAGTGTCAAGGAATTTGTATCAAGATTCAGCGGGTCATAGATCAGAAACAAGACCAGACAGTGTTGGAGAACTTGAATCCTATTACCAAAGGGCGTTGAAAACAATATGATATACGCCCGGTCAGAACTGAGCGGACCACCTTGCCGCCTCAATGACGTAAACCAATGATGCTATCAAAAGTACGCAGCAAGTTTACCTATGATACGCTATGTCTAGTGTGATGCGGTGTAAATTACTAGGTGTGTGAAAAAGCATGTCGTGGGAAAAGCACAATAGTTCACAAACTTATGCACAGCTCTATGCTTTCCCCCAGAATCCACACATAGCAAAAGGTTACCTGGGTATCAAAAGCATTGGCGGAAATCTGTATAAATGAAAGGTTTAGTTCTTATAGTGGCTGCAGCCTCTCTAACCTGGTTTGGCACTAAACACTACCTGCACGTGCACGCTTCCCACCACAAATATCTGTGGCAGGGCCTGTGCTCAGGACTTACATGGGAAAGCGTTCAGCCCCCGAGGCTGAGGTGTGGGGGCAGTACTCAGGTGCCCCTGAGGCTGAGGTGTGGGGGCAGTACTCAGGTGCCCCTGAGGCTGAGATGTGTAGGGGCAGCGCTCAGGGCCCCCTGAGACTGAGGTGTGTGGGCAGCTCTCAGGGGCCCCTGAGGCTCAGGTGTGTGGGCAGCTCTCAGGGGCCCCTGAGGCTGAGGTGTGGGGGCAGCACTCAGGGGCTCCCGAGGCTGAGGTGTGTGGGGGCATCGCTCAGGGGCATCTGAGGCTGAGGTGTGGGGGCAGCTCTCGGGTGAGGTGGGGTGGGGAGCCAGCACTTAAGGGGCCCCCAAGGGTGGGGTGGGGTGCAGTGCTCAGGGGGCCCTGTCAGGGGCAAATTACACCCGGGGGAGAGACAAGCGCAGCGGGGAGACATTGTGCTGAGGGGAGACAGCATGCAGGGGAGAGACAGCATGCAGGGGGGAGACAGCGTGCAGGGGGAGACAAGCACAGGAGGAGACACAGCTTACAGGGGAGAGACAGGCACAGGGGGAGACACAGCTTACAGGGGGAAGGACAGGCGCAGGGTAAGATAGCGTGCAGGTGGAGACAGGTGCAGTGGAGAGACTCCAGTGCTTAGGGGGGAGACAGGCGTGCAGGGGAGTTAGGTGCGCAGGGGGGACAAAGCGCACAGGAAGGAGATAGGCACAGGGGGAGACAGGTGTAGGAGAGAGACACAGTGCACAGGGAGGGGAACAAGCACAGGTAAGAGACAGGCTCAAGGGAGAGGCAGAGGCAGCGCACAGAGGAGAGAGACTGCACAGAGAGAGGAGAGACTGCACAAGGGGAGAGACATACATAGAGAGAAGAGTGATAACGCACAAGGAGTGACAGACACAGAGAGGGGAGAGACAGCATGGTAGGGATTAAATTGGTGAAGAATATATAGATATACATACAGTTGTGGCCAAAAGTATTGACACCCCTGCAATTCTGTCAGATAATACTCAGTTCCTTCCTGAAAATGATTGCAATCACAAATTCTTTGGTATTATTATCTTCATTTAATTTGTCTTCAATGAAAAATCACAAAAGAGAATGAAGCAAAAAGCAAAACATTGATCATTTCACACAAAACTCCAAAAATGGGCCAGACAAAAGTATTGGCACCCTCAGCCTAATACTTGGTTGCACAACCTTTAGCCAAAATAACTGCGACCAACCGCTTCCGGTAACCATCAATGAGTTTCTTACAATGCTCTGCTGGAATTTTAGACCATTCTTCTTTGGCAAACTGCTCCAGGTCTCTGATATTTGAAGGGTGCCTTCTACAAACTGCCATTTTTAGACCTCTCCACAGGTGTTCTATGGGATTCAGGTCTGGACTCATTGCTCGCCACCTTAGAAGTCTCCAGTGCTTTCTCTCAAACCATTTTCTAGTGCTTTTTGAAGTGTGTTTTGGGTCATTGTCCTGCTGGAAGACCCATGACCTCTGAGGGAGACCTAGCTTTCTCACACTGGGCACTACATTATGCTGCAAAATTTGTTGGTAGTCTTCAGACTTCATAATGCCATGCATCAAAGCAACCGCAAAACATCAGGGAACCTCCGCCATGTTTGACTGTAGGGACCGTGTTCTTTTCTTTGAATGCCTCATTTTTTCTCCTGTAAACGCTATGTTGATGCCTTTGCCCAAAAAGCTCTACTTTTGTCTCATCTGACCAGAGAACATTCTTCCAAAACGTTGTAGGCTTTCTCAGGAAAGTTTTGGCAAACTCCAGCCTGGCTTTTTTATGTCTCGGGGTAAGAAGTGGGGTCTTCCTGGGTCTCCTACCCTACAGTCCCTTTTCATTCAGAAGCCGATGGATAGTACGGGTTGACACTGTTGCACCCTCAGACTGCAGGGCTGCTTGAACTTGTTTGGATGTTAGTTGAGGTTCTTTATCCACCATCCGCACAATCTTGTGTTGAAATCTCTCGTCAATTTTCTTTTCCATCCACATCTAGGGAGGTTAGCCACAGCGCCATGGGCTTTAAACTTCTTGATGACACTGCGCACAGTAGACACAGGAACATTCAGGTCTTTGGAGATGGACTTGTAGCCTTCAGATTGCTCATGCTTCCTCACAATTTGGTTTCTCAAGTCCTCAGACAGTTCTTTGGTCTTCTTTCTTTTCTCCATGCTCAATGTGGTGCACACAAGGACACAGTACAGAGGTTGAGTCAACTTTAATCCATGTCAACTGGCTGCAAGTGTGATTTAGTTATTGCCAACACCTGTTAGGTGCCACAGGTAAGTTACAGGTGCTGTTAATTACACAAATTAGAGAAGCATCACATGATTTTTCTAACAGTGCCAATACTTTTGTCCACCCCCTTTTTTATGTTTGGTGTGGAATTATATCCAATTTGGCTTTAGGACAATTCTTTTTGTGTTTTTTCATTGAAGACAAATTAAATGAAGATAATAATACCAAAGAATTTATGATTGCAATCATTTTCAGGAAGAAATATTGAGTATTGTCTGACAGAATTGCAGGGGTGTCAATACTTTTGGCCACAACTGTATATATGTATATATATTATTGTCCGCAACCTTTATAAAAAAAATACATATATATATATAATATATATATATATATATATATATATATATATATGCACAGCAGTATGAGTATATTTCACCCAGGGCTCACAAAAACCTGGAGCCGGCCCTGTACAGACAAATATTGTCAAAACTTACAGTGGATCTGCCATTTACATTTTATATCATATATCACAGGACACCTTCAGACATAAGTCATGCAGAGTTCATACCTCGTTGGGTGAGAGAGGGGTATCGACACAATGTTAGGCATGTGGTTTCATTTCAAAGGATTATTGGTTTATAGCCCATACTACATATTTTACGTTTTCCAATTACATTAATTGCCAAATTTCTATAGTCCTCTATTCTTGACAAGAAGATAACCTGGTGTTTTTGACAAGAATGTTTAGAGATGGAAAAATATTCCTGATACCTTTGATGAGAAATATTTTCCATAACCTATCTTTATTCCTCACACCTGGTTGAAAAAAATCTGAATATAATCAATTTCATGGTCCTTCAAAACATATAATAGCCCCCACATAGCTCTTCAAACAGTATAATGCCCCCCACGTAGTCCTATAAACAATATAATGCCCCCATATGACCCTCCAAAGAGTATAGTGGCCCCATATAACCCTCTAAACAATATAAATGACCCCATATAACCCTCCAAACAATATAATGGCCCCAACATAACAGTCCAAGCAGTATAATTGGCCCATATATAGCCCTCCACATAGTATAACACCCCCCACATAGTGCTATAAACAATATAATGGCCACCACATAAACCTCCAAATAATATAATGGACCCAACATAACCCTCCAAAAAATATAATGGCCACAACATAACAGTCCAAACAGTATAATGGCCCCATATAGCCCTCTAAATAATATAATGGCCCTAACATAGTCCTCTAAACAATATAATGGCCGCCACATAACCTTCCAAACATCATAATGGCCCCAATATAACAGTCCAAAGAGTATAATGGCCCCATATAGTCCTGAAACAGTATAATGCCTCTACATAGTCCTCTAAACAATATAATGGCTCCATATAACCCTCCAAACATCATAATGGCCCCAATATAATAGTACAAACAGTATAGTGGCCCCATATAGTCCTCAAACAGTATAATGCCTCTACGTAGTACTCTAAACAATATAATGGCCCCATATGACTCTCCAAACAGTATAATGGCCCCAACATAGTCCTCTAAACAATATAATGGCCCCCACATAGCCCTCCAAACAGTGTAATGGCCCCAGCATAACAGTCCAAACAGTATAATGACCCCAATATAACAGTCCATCCAGTTTAATGGTCCCATATGTCCTCCAAATAGTATAAAATGTCCACCACATGATATTATAAACAATATAATAGGCCCCACATAAACGTCCAAACAATATCCCATATAACCCTCCAAACGGTATAATGGCCCCAACATAACAGTTCAAACAGTATAATGGCCCATATAACCCTCCAAACAGTACACCTTACCATCCATTTGATGAGAAATATGTTCCATACATCACCAGAACCCATCATTGTTCCTCACATCATTCTGAAATAAGCAGAATACATAAGTCATTTGGTATAATTAATTTCATTGACGGTGCTCGGCCGCTCATTTCTTCGGAGCCTCTGATTTATGTAATTTTATATTTCGGTTGTTCCCGCTGCAATTACATTTCAACATGAAGGCAAAAATCAAGGTTTAAATTAGCAGACTATAGCGATGGATGGATTAGGCTTTGCAAAGAGTAATGGCATTGAAACACATATTTAAAGGGAACCAGTCACCTGGATCTCAGCCCCTACACTATCACTACCTGTCCCTGCACCTTCCTAGCTGCTCCCTATCTATCCCTCTCTGAGCTAAATCCGCCCTATAAAGCTGCAGAAAAATAAGCTATAACTTACAGGAGTCCCTGAGGCTGGGGACTGGAAAGGCGGCCCCAGGCTCCATTGTGCCCTCCTTGATGGTGCAGCGCACGCCCCGCTGGGCAGCATTATTCTTTCTTGCAAGCCGCCTCTTTAATTTGGAATCTCCCGCCCTCTGTAGTACTATCAAGCACCGGCCGCTACGTCACTTGCGGCGCGGTGCATTATGGGCCGCATTATATGTATACAGCTATCAGCAGTGTCCATTGTATATACAGCTATCAGCAGTCTCCATAGTGTATACAGCTATCAGCAGTGTCCATTGAGTATACAGCTATCAGCAGTCTCCATTGTGTATACAACTATCAGCAGTGTCCATTGTGTATACAGCTATCAGCAGTGTCCATTGTGTATACAGCTATCAGCAGTCTCCATTGTGTATACAACTATCAGCAGTGTCCATTGTGTATACAGCTATCAGCAGTGTCCATTGAGTATGCAGCTATCAGCAGTCTCCATTGTGTATACAACTATCAGCAGTGTCCATTGTGTATACAGCTATCAGCAGAGTCCATTGTGTATACAACTATCAGCAGTGTCCATTGTGCACACAGCTATCAGCAGAGTCCATTGTGCATACAGCTATAAGCAGTGTCCATTGTGTATACAGCTATCAGCAGTGTCCATTATGTATACAGCTATCAGCAGTGTCCATTATGTATACAGCTATCAGCAGTGTCCATTGTGTATACAGCTATCAGCAGTGTCCATTGTGTATACAGCTATCAGAAGTGTCCATTATGTATACAGCTATCATCAGTGTCCATTGTGTATACAGCTCTCAGCAGTCTTCATTGTGTATACAGCTATCAGCAGTCTCCAATGTGTATACAGCTATCAGCAGTCTCTATAGTGTATACAGCTATCAGCAGTGTCCATTTTGTGTACAGCTATCAGCAGTGTCCATTGTGTATACAGCTATCAGCAATCTCCATAGTGTATACAGCTATCAGCAGTGTCCATTGTGTATACAACTATCAGCAGTTCCCATTATGTATGCAGCTATCAGCAGTGTCCATTGTGTATGCAGCTATCAGCAGTGTCTATTTGGTGTACAGCTATCAGCAGTGGCCATTGTGTATACAGCTATCAGCAGTCTCCATAGTGTATACAGCTATCAGCAGTCTCCATTGTGCATACAGCTATCAGAAGTGTCCATTATGTATGCAGCTATCAGCAGTGTCCATTGTGTATACAGCTATCAGCAGTCTCCTTTGTATATACAGCTATCAGCAGTGTCCATTGTGTATACAGCTATCAGCAATGTCTGTTGTGTATACAGATCTCAGCAGTCTCCATTGTGTATACAGCTATCAGCGGTCTCTATAGTGTATAAAGCTATCAGCAGTGTCCATTTTGTGTACAGCTATCAGCAGTGTCCATTGTGTATGCAGCTATCAGCAGTGTCCATTGTGTATGCAGCTATCAGCAGTGTCCATTGTGTATACAGCTATCAGCAGTCTCCATTGTGTATACAGCTATCAGCAGTGTCCATAGTGTATACAGCTATCAGGGGTCTCTATAGTCCTCCCTGTCTATCTATCTATCTATCTATCTATCTATCTATCTATCTATCTATCTATCTAGCTAGCTATCTTTTTCTCGGCATATTATCTATCTTTCTATCTGTCTATATAGTATCTATAATCTCTCTATATACAGTATGTAATATCTATCTACTGTATCTATCTATCATCTCTATCTATTAACCCATTACTTGCCAAATTAGCAATTTTCCTTTTCGAAAATTGGTGTATGAAAGCTCTCTGGGTGGAAGAATATTCAATTAAAGATG
Organism: Allobates femoralis; assembly: GCA_033576535.1. Classification (NCBI taxonomy): domain Eukaryota; kingdom Metazoa; phylum Chordata; class Amphibia; order Anura; family Aromobatidae; genus Allobates; species Allobates femoralis. Next base: position 42,099,697 of record JARQOC010000002.1, on the reverse strand, counting down.
ACAATGACATGATTTCCTGTTTTGAAAACATTCATTTTACAAACACAACACAAAAAATTGGACCGAATTATAAAATCTTAGTTGCTAGAAGCAAAAGATTAGGCGTCCCAAAAAAAGGACATTGGTAATGGGTTAATCATATTTTATCCTATCTACCTATCATCTATTCAAAACCTAAAGGCTAGGTCCTCATTGCGTTTGTGCTGTCCGTTTAACGGATCCGTTTGACAGCAGCACACATGCAATGTAATGAACACGCAAACACATCCATTGGCTTCCATTCAACAAACGCATACTAACACATGCCAAAATAGGCATGTGTCTGCAAGCTAGCATGCATTTGTTTGAAACGCACAGACAAACGCGGACTGCAGCGTTTGTCAGTCCGTTAGAAAACAAACGCAATATAACGCAATGCTACAGATTTGTGTAAAACTGCAACATTGTGTTATATTGAGTTTGCAATAGATGATAGGATAGATGGAAAGATAGGTAGATGATATGATAGATAGGATAGATAGAAAGATAGATGCAAGAATAGCATTACCAGCCTCCCTGCTCTGTCTCCCTCCTCTTGTCTCCCCGCTCTGTCTCCTCCCTCTTGTCTCCCCGCTCTGTCTCCCCCCTCTTGTCTCCCTGCTGTCTCCCCGCTCTTGTCTCCCCGCTCTGTCTCCCTGCTCTGTCTCCCCCCTCTTGTCTCCCTGCCCTGTGTCACCACTCTTGTCTCCCTGCTCTGTCTCCCCACTCTTGTCTCCCGCTCTTGTCTCCCTACTCTGCCTCACCGCTTTTGTCTCCCTGCTCTGTCTGCCCCCTCTTGTCTCCCTGCTCTGTCTCCCCACTCTTCTCTCCCTGCTCTGTCTCTCCCTCTTGTCTCCCTGTTCTTCCTCACCGCTCTTGTCTCCCTGCTTTTGTCTCCTCGCTCTGGTCTCCCTGCTCTGTCTACCCGCTCTTGTCTCCCTGCTCTGTCTACCCGCTCTTGTCTCCCTGCTCTGTCTACCCGCTCTTGTCTCCCTGCTCTGTCTCCCCCTCTTGTCTCCCTGCTCTGTCTCGCCGCTCTTGTCTCCCTGCTCTGTCTCAGCGCTCTTGTCTACCTGCTCTGTCTCCCCCTCTTGTCTCCCTGCTCTGTCTCCCCGCTTTTGTCTCCCTGCTCTTGACTCCCTGCTCTGTCTCCTCACTCTTGTCTCCCTGCTCTGTCTCCCACTCTTCTCTCCCTGCTCTGTCTCCCCCTCTTGTCTTCCTGCTCTGTCTCCCCACTCTTCTCTCCCTGCTCTGTCTCTCCCTCTTGTCTCCCTGTTCTTCCTCACCGCTCTTGTCTCCCTGCTTTTGTCTCCTCGCTCTGGTCTCCCTGCTCTGTCTACCCGCTCTTGTCTCCCTGCTCTGTCTTCCCCCTCTTGTCTCCCTGCCCTGTGTCACCACTCTTGTCTCCCTGCTCTGTCTCCCCACTCTTGTCTCCCTGCTCTTTCTCCCCACTCTTCTCTCCCTGCTCTGTCTCTCCCTCTTGTCTCCCTGTTCTTCCTCACCGCTCTTGTCTCCCTGCTCTGTCTTCCCCCTCTTGTCTCCCTACTCTGCCTCACCGCTTTTGTCTCCCTGCTCTGTCTGCCCCCTCTTGTCTCCCTGCTCTTTCTCCCCACTCTTCTCTCCCTGCTCTGTCTCTCCCTCTTGTCTCCCTGTTCTTCCTCACCGCTCTTGTCTCCCTGCTTTTGTCTCCTCGCTCTGGTCTCCCTGCTCTGTCTACCCGCTCTTGTCTCCCTGCTCTGTCTCCTCGCTCTGGTCTCCCTGCTCTGTCTACCCGCTCTTGTCTCCCTGCTCTGTCTCCTCGCGCTTGTCTCCCTGCTCTGTCACCCCGCTCTTGTCTCCCTGCTCTGTCTCCTCGCTTTTGTCTCCCTGCTCTGTCTGCCCACTCTTCTCTCCCTGCTCTGTCTCCCCCTCTTGTCTCCCTGCTCTGTCTCGCCGCTCTTGTCTCCCTGCTCTGTCTCAGCGCTCTTGTCTACCTGCTCTGTCTCCCCCTCTTGTCTCCCTGCTCTGTCTCCCCGCTTTTGTCTCCCTGCTCTTGACTCCCTGCTCTGTCTCCTCGCTCTTGTCTCCCTGCTCTGTCTGCCCCCTCTTGTCTCCCTGCTCTGTCTCCCCACTCTTCTCTCCCTGCTCTGTCTCCCCCTCTTGTCTCCCTGCTCTGCCTCACCGCACTTGTCTCCCTGCTTTTGTCTCCTCGCTCTGGTCTCCCTGCTCTGTCTCCCCGCTCTTGTCTCCCTGCTCTTGTCTCCCTGCTCTGTCACCCCGCTCGTCTCCCTGCTCTGTCACCCCGCTCGTCTCCCTGCTCTGTCTCCTCACTTTTGTCTCCCTGCTCTGTCTGCCCACTCTTCTCTCCCTGCTTTGTCTCCCCGTCTTGTCTCCCTGCTCTGTCTCGGCACTCTTGTCTACCTGCTCTGTCTCCCCATCTTGTCTCCCTGCTCTGTCTCCCCGCTTTTGTCTCCCTGCTCTTGACTCCCTGCTCTGTCTCCTCGCTCTTGTCTCCCTGATCTGTCTCGCCAGTCTTCTCTTCCTGCTCTGTCTCCCCGCTCTTCTCTCCCTGCTCTGTCTCCCCCTCTTGTCTCCCTGCTCTGCCTCACCGCACTTGTCTCCCTGCTTTTGTCTCCCCGCTCTTGTCTCCCTGCTCTTGTCTCCCTGCTCTGTCTCCCCCTCTTGTCTCCCTGCTCTGTCTCCTGACTCTTGTCTCCCCGCTCTTGTCTCCCTGCTCTGCCTCCCCACTCTTGTCTCCCCACTCTTGGCTCCCTGCTCTGTCTCCCCCTCTTGTCTACCTGCTCTGTCTCCCCCTTTTGTCTCCCCCTCTTTACTCCCTGCTCTGTCTCCTCGCTCTTGTCTCCCTGCTCTGTCTTCCCCTCTTGTCTCCCTGCTCTGTCTCGCCGCTCTTGTCTCCCTGCTCTGGCTCGCCGGTCTTCTCTCCCTGCTCTGTCTCCCTGCTCTTGTCTCCCTGCTCTGTCTCCCCGCTCTTGTCTCCCTGCTCTGCCTCCCCACTCTTGTCTCCCCCCTCTTGTCTCCTCGCTCTGTCTGCTGATTCTGGTGCCGCTCATTAAGCTCATGAATATTCTCCCAGTGATCGGGAGCAGCAGAGAGTGAGCGTGGAGACAGAGCGGGGAGAGTGGTAATGCTATTCTTGCTTCTATTATATCTATCCTATCACCTATTCTATCTATCCTATCATCTATCTGTCTATCTCATGTAGCACACACGTTTTTGAGGTATCAAAAAACGTATAAGCTCTAAAATGACTCAAAATGTCACTTTTGCTGTCACTTATAAAGGAAACTGTTAACGTTTCTGTTGTAACGGACAGCAGTAATGCAATTTGAACCTAGCCTTAGTTACATAATAAAGAGCTCATCAACAGATAGTTCTAATATTTCCCTAGGTTTGTATGCACAGCAGACATTTCTCCATTTTCAGCCTATTGTTTTCTGCATTGTTGTATTTGCTGCTCCTCTTACTCTTCAGAATTATCTTTGTAGAAATAAACAAAAACTCGTGAAGGGTGTGCAGGAATGTGCCTTATCTAAAATACAATCTGAAGTTGTTACTGTAGGCATTGGAGAATTTGACTTTCTGGTTACTTATTGTCGGTAAAATGTCAAGTGAAAGAATTGCTCCAGTGAAGAGAAAATTGTCATTCCAAGGGTATAAGGTCCGGAATATTTTTTTGCTATTTTAGCCTTGGTATACCTATGGGGTGTGCTGAGGTTGTGATGGCCGCCCATCCCTGGAGCCTATAGTGGCCCAATAAGTCTTTCTGCTCAATATGAAGATACAAGTACTATTACAAAGTGCAGTGTGTAGTACAGTCCCTTACAGACGTTATGTCGCTTATTCATGTTATGTAAATAAAAGCTTATAACCTGACGTTAAATTCATCCATTGGTTGTATAAATTACTCTTTTGAAAGCTGAAACCCGCCCAAATGTAGTTTAGGTTAAGAAAATAAATTGGCATCAATGCTGAAGTATTGATCATTTAATGAACACAAAATGGTCAGATTTTAACAAAACGTTTGTCACCTGGTCATATAATGCACCCAATCCTAGTTTACATCCTCACCTGTGCTCAGTAAATGATCAGTTTATTAGTGGGTGTGTATAACAAGAAACCCAGCACCCCAGATCTTCACTTGAACTGCAACTTAAGCTCTGACAACATGCCAAAAATCCACCCTGCGACCAAAGCCTTGATTATCAGGAGGCTGAAGACCAGATCCACTGCAGAGGTGGCTGGCACCTGTAATGTGTCTCAGCGTCAAGTACAAAGAATTAAAAAAAGATTTGAAGAGACTGGAGATGTGTTTGACAAGCCCAGGTCCAGCAGACCCTGCAAGACATCTGCTCAGGAGGAACGTTTGTTGGTTAGAAAATACAAAGCAAGCCCCTCTTCCACTGCAACAGAACTCCAACAGGCCTGGTCAAGTCCCTGTGTCAACTAGAACAGTTTGTCTCAAAATGGCCTCCATGGTCTAATCAGTGCCCAGAAGCCAGCACTAAACAAAAGGCAAATAAAAAACCGTGTGGCATTTGCAACGTCCCACAGCCTGCTAAACAGATGGATGCTGGAAAAGTGGCAGAAGGTGGATTTCTCTGACAAATCTTCAGTAGAATTACACCACAGCCGCCACAAATACTGCAGGAGACCTACTGAAGGCTGTATGGATCCAAAATACACCTAGAAAACAGTTAAATTTGGTGGTGGAAAGATCATGGTCTGGGGTTACATTCAGTATGGGGGTATGCAAAACATTTGCAAAGTGGAAGGCAATATCAATTGCCTAAAATATCAGGAAGTATTAACTACCTCTTATATTCCAAATCATAAGAGGGGTCAAATTCTGCAGCAGGATGGTGCTCCATCTCATACATCCATCTCAACAACAAAGTTCCTCCAGGCAAAAAAAGATCAAGGTGCTCAAGAACTGGCCAGCCCAGTCGCCAGACATGAACATCATTGAGCATGTTTGGGGTAGGATGAAAGAGGAAACTTGGAAGACAAAACCAAAGAATCTAGATGAACTCTGGGAGGCATGTAAGACTGCATTCTTTGCTATTCCTGATGACTTCATTAATAAATTGTATGAATCATTGTTGAACCGCATGGATGCAGTCAAGCTCATGGAAGTCACACAAAATATTAAATATGACTCTAATAGCACCACAACTTCATTGACCAATATTATGCAACATATATTTGTATTTTATGATAATTGTTTATTTGAAAATCACATTACTTTCTGTGGGCGACAACTTTTGTCTTGCAAAATCTGACCACTCTGTGTTCATTAAATGATCAATATTTCAGCATTGATGCCAATTTATTTTCTTAACCTAAACTACATTTCGGAGGGTTTCAGCTTTCAAAAGAGCAATTTATACAACCAATGGATGAATTTAATGTCAGGTTATAAGCTTTTATTTACATAACATGGATAAGCGACATAACTTCTGTCAGGGAATGTATGGGGGATGGGAACCTGCTAGTTTTTACATTGGGTAACCATATCTTCTTGTTGGTTTCTGCCACCTCTTTATACATTACCAAAGATGCCCATATACAATACTGTATAAACGTTTTAGGCAGGTGTGGTAAAAAATGTGATAAACTAAGAATTCTTTCAAAAATTGGTGATGCGCCAGCAGACAAAAAAAGGAACGGACAGCATCGTTGCTTGCCATCTGGTCTTCCTCCTTCTACTGTCATACTCCAACCGGTTCAGTTTAGACTGGGAATAGTGATGGGCGAACCCTAACTGTAAAATTCGGGACCTGTACCGAACACCTAGTGTTCGTGCACAAGGGCCTGAACATGGATTTCCCTGGGAAATCCGTGTTACAGTTTGGGTCCAGGGGCTGATAAAGCAAATACATTTTTAATAAACATTATGATTATACTTACCGGTCCCTCGGCGCGCGTGCTGCCGTCTCCCTCCTCCTGGCCGCTTTTGCTTCCAGGTCTGCTCATTAACTTCCGGTGGTATTCACTGCACTGTTCGGCACTCAGCAATTTTAGGCAGTTTTAGGCCATGTTCGCGGTGACGTCAGGGTTCACCCAAAGTTCGTGGGTCAGCTATAAACTTGATTGAACTCTGGCTGTCACTGTCAGTTTCAGCCTGTTTGGCTCTCTGTACAGACGCTTGTCTGTACAGAGCGATGTAGCAGAGCTGACATTTCTCTCCCTGTGGACTACATCGGACTGAGGATTTTTATTCTAACAAAGATGGAGTCTCTAAATGTGTTTTTTGTTTTATTCGTAATAAAAAAATTCCCTGTGTTGTGCTTTTTTTAATTTACTGTTAACTAGAAATTCATGGTGGCCATGTCTAGTTTGGCGTGACACCATGAATTTCAGGCTTACTATCAGCTGAGAATACAAATCTGGTATTAACCCTATTATTACCCAGCATGCCACCCCCCACAAGGGTCGCTGGACGAGCCGGGTAAAGCACCTGGAAATGGAGCTATGATGCATACACCATTTCCAGGGGCTTCTGCGGGCTGAGGTTTTAGTAAATTGATCAAACAACACAAACTCCACCATATATATATCAGCCTTTTGATTAATTCATGACTAGTCCACCTATATACCAGGAGTTTTTTGTGGGGACTATATCGCATGGTATTACACCACACATTCTTAGCTATGGGATGACATAGATATTCACATGGAAGTGCAACATTTATTCCTCCCCATTACACTTACCCATATGTCTAAGGTGACAGATTCCAGATCTACACTGTGCCCATGTGTCCTGACCTGTGGTGACCCCTACCCCAATGTATGTTTCACTAATGGTATGTCAAGGGGCACGGGCTGAGGTTTTTAGCGTGGGGGGCCCAAAACGCTTGGGCCTTATCACACTGAGAATCCCAGTCCCAGCTGCCTGGGATTACCCTTGCATCCGACCGGATTCTGGCTTTACCATTTGCATCCCATTTGATGCAAAGTTTGACTTTTTGCATCCGATGGGATTCAAACTGAATCCGGTGGGATTCAAAGGTTTCAACAAAGCCATTTTGAAATCCTGTCATTTTTTTTACATTTTTTAAAATTCATGGAGTTTAGTTCAAGGCCCCAAACTGGTTTGGGGTACATTTAAAGACATACATTTTTGGGGAGCAGCCCCCAAAAGTGCTAAATAGTACATTCAACAGCCCCTTAAGTACTGAAGCCTGTTTTTTATGGCCCTCAAGTTATTATTTCTGTGCCCTGGACACATCTTGTGGTATATTTGGGGAGACCTTTTTTGGGGTGCAGCCCTAAGAAGTGCTAAATATTACATTCAAAAACCTCTTAATTTCTGAAGCCTGTTTTTATAACCCCCAATTGATTATTTGTGTGCCCTGGACACATCTTGTGGTATATTTGGGGAGACCAATTTTTGGGTGCAGGCTCCAAAGTACTGTGTATGTTTTTATTTGAACAGTAGATGGCGATAGAGTATTTTTTCACATACTATATTTTTGAGACTGAAAAAAAGAGGACGAAATTCAGACTTTATAATAAGGGCAGCTACTCAAAGCAATATTTGGAAAGCAAAGGAAAAAGTATCTCACTGCCCATAACTATAGTTAAACCACATAGGTCCACACATGTGTCATATGCAATAAAGGTGTCTTTGTTTTCCATATATTCTTCGGACTGTTAGATGCACCAGACCATAAGATGCACCCAAGTTTTAGAGGAGGAAACTAGGGGAAAAAATTAATCAAAAAATGTGGTCATGAGGCATTGTTATGGGAGGATCTGCTGCTGACACTGTTATGACTGTAATGTCTCCAAATTCTGTACTAATCTCTCCATCCTGGTATATGATCTCCATCCTGATATATATGATCTCCCTCATCCTGGTATATATGTCCCCCATACTTGAATATGGCCCCCCATTCTTGAGTATGGTGCCCATCCCGATACAGTCATATGAAAAAGTTTGGGCACCCCTCTTAATCTTACTCTTTTTTTTTGTTTAAAATTGTTTTTTTGCAACAGCTATTTCAGTGTGATATATGTAATAACTGATGGACACAGTAACATTTCAGGATTGAAATGAGGTTTATTGTACTAACCAAAAATGTGAAATATGCATTATCTCAAAATTTGACAGGTGCCAAAGTATGGGCACCCTTCTGATTTTCATGATTTGAATACTCCTAACTACTTTTTACTGAAGCACTAAATTGGTTTGGTAACCTCATTGAGCTTTGTACTTCATAGCCCGGAGTATCCAATCATGAGAAAAGCTATTTCAGGTGTCCACTTGCAAGTTGTTCTCCTGGTTGCATCTTCTCTGAGGAGTGGCATCATGGGCTCCTCAAAACAGCTCTCAAATGATCTGAAAAAAAAGATTGTTCAACATGTTGTTCAGGGGAAGGATACAAAAAGTTGTCTCAGAGATTTAACCTGTCAGTTTCCACTGTGAGGAACATAGTAAGGAAATGGAAGACCACAGGGACAGTTCTTGAAAAGGCCAGAAGTGGCAGGCCAACAAAAATATCAGAAAGGCAGGGAAGAATGGTGAGAACAGTCAAGAACAATCCACAGACCACCTCCAAAGACCTGCAGCATCATCTTGCTGCAGATGGTGTCACTGTGCATCGGTCAACTATACAGCGCACACTGCACAAGGAGAAGCTGTATGGGAGAGTGGTGCGAAAGATGCCGTTTCTGCATGCACGTCACAAACAGAGTCACCTGAGGTATGCAAAAGCACATTTGGACAAGCCAGTTTCATTTTAGAAGAAGGTCCTGTGGACTGATGAAACAAAGATTGAGTTGTTTGGTCATACAACAAGGCGTTATGCATGGCGCCACAAAAACACAGCATTCCAAGAAAAACACTTGCTACCCACTGTCAAATTTGGGGCAGGGTCCATAATGCTTTGGGGCTGTGTGGCCAATGACGGCACCTGGAATCTTGTTAAGGATTGAGGGTTGCATGGATTCCACTCAGTATCAGCAGATCCTTGAGAATAATGTTCAAGAATCAGTGTCAAAGTTGAAGTTACGCCGGGGATGGATCTTTCAGCAAGACAATGATCCAAAACACCGTTCCAAATCTACTCAGGCATTCATGCAGAGGAAAAATTACAATGTTCTGGAATGGCCATCCCAGTCCCCAGACCTGAATATCATTGAACATCTGTGGAATGTTTTGAAGCGGGCTGTCCATGCTCGGCGACCATCAAACTTAACTGAACTGGAATTGTTTTGTAAAGAGGAATGGTCAAAAATACCTTCATCCAGGATCCAGGAACTCATTAACAGCTACAGGAAGCGACTAGAGGCAAAAGGTGGCTCTACTAAATATTAATGTCACTTTTCTGTTGAGGTGCCCATACTTTTGCACCTGTCAAATTTTGAAATAATGCATATTTCACATTTTCGGTTAGTACAATAAACCTCATTTCAATCCTGAAATATTACTGTGTCCATCAGTTATTACATATATCACACTGAAATATTACTGTGTCCATCAGTTATTACATATATCACACTGAAATATTACTGTGTCCATCAGTTATTACATATATCACACTGAAATATTACTGTGTCCATCAGTTATTACATATATCACACTGAAATATTACTGTGTTCATTAGTTATTACATAGATCACACTGAAATAGCTGTTGCAAAAAAACAATTTTAAACAAAAGAAATGAGTAAGATTAAGAGGGGGGGCCAAACTTTTTCATATGACTGTACATAGCCCTATTCTTATGACTCCCATCCTCCAGGTATATGTCCTCCATCTTTATATATGATCCCCATCCTGGTATATATGATCCCCCTAATCATGGCATATATGTCCCCCATACTGGAATATGGCCCTCATACTGACATATAGCCCTATTCCTGGTATATGAACCCCATGCTGGTATATGGTCCTATTTTGTAATATGACACTCATCCCTGGTATATAGCCCCATTCCTGGTATATGACCCCCGTCTTTGTATATGGGTGCCATCCTGCTGTATGGCCCTCTTCCTATGTATGTCCCCAATCCTGGAATATTATCCTCATCCTGGTATATGGCCTCCATCCAGTTATTTGGTTCCCCTCACAGTGTGCACTTAAAATATTAAATGATTATACTCAGCACCTATTGCTTCCTCACAGCAGAGCAATGTCCTGTTGTTCTCATGCTGCTAAGCAGCATGTATCCTCATTCCTGGTATATAACCCTCATCCTGGTTTATGGTCCCACCCTGGAATATGGCCACCATTCTGGGCATATAGCCCTATTTCATGTATATGACCTCCATGCTGTTATATGGGTCTCATCATATATGTCCCTCATCATGGAAAATTATCCCCATTCTGGATTATGGCCCTCATTCTGGGCATATTACCCCAACCCTGTTGTATGACCCCCTCCTGGCATATAGTCCTTCCATCCTTGAATATGGCCCATTATTGACATATATCCCCATTGCTGGCATATAACCCCATCCTGGTATATGAACCCTATCGTGGTATATGGGTCCCATCCTGGTATATGGGTCCCATCCTGTATATGGGCCCCACCCTGGAATATTATTCCTATCCTAGTATAAGGTCACAATTCAGATATTTGGTCCCCTTCACAGTGCACACTTAAAATATTAAATGATTATACTCAACCCTCATCACTCCCTCACAGCAGAGCAACGGCCTGTTCTAATGCCGCTAACTAAGCATGTAAGCGGAATCCCTGTATATGACCCCTATCTTAGAATATGGTCCAATCCTGAAATATAGTTACCACTGACCTTTTGCAAAGGTTTCAACACAGCTACTTTAAATCCTGGGGTATTTTCGGCAGCCCATTTTGGGCGCAGCCCCAAAAGTGCTGTGTATTTTTAATTTGAACAGTAGATGACGATAGAGTGCATTTTTACTTACCCTATTTTTTAGACTATAAGATGTTCCAAACCATAAGACACACTCAGGTTTTAGAGGAGGAAAATGAGAGAAAAATTGAGAAAAAATGTGGTCATAAAGCACTGTTATGGGGGATCTGCTGCTGACACAGTAATGGTTGTAATGTCCCAATCCTGGTATATGTTCTTCATCATGGTATATGATCCCCATCCTGGTATATGATTCCCCCATTCTGGCATATAGCCCCATTCCTGGCATATGACCCCCATTCTGGAATATGGCCTCCATTTCTGGCTTATCGCCCCATGCTTAGTGCTCAGTGGTGAGGTATTATATTCAGAGCAAGAGATGGTGAGTTCACTGGCAAGTGCTCTACAGCCTGCTCTGGCCACTGGTGACCAATTCTTGCCTCCAGTGACCCACTCCATAACCACTGTTGCCCTCACAGTCCCAGTCCCAGACCCTACATTCGGACAATCGGACGCACCCCCACTTTCCCCCAAAAACGTTTTGTGAAAAAAAGTGCATCTTATAGTCCAAGAAATACGGTCAATTTTGTATTTCGTGTTGTATATTCTAGAGGTGCTGTGGAAATAAATCTGCATCTGTGACTCTCTTCCTGCACCCCCAACCTCTGTGCCCCCCGCCTCTCTCCCTGCACCCCCCGACCTCTGTACCTCTCTCCTTGCACCCCTCGACCTCTCTGCCCCCCTGCCTCTCTCCCTGCGCCCCCAACCTCTGTGCCCCCCTGCCTCTCCCAGGCCAGAAGGGGGAGACCAAACCCGGGTTCGGGGTGAGCTTCCCTATAACTTCTGGTCTGGGGTGGAGCCAGTGCAGTTCCAGGGAAGACTGTGAGGACATCCTGGTGGACTGGCCTAAGGCTAGGGTCTGAGGAGAGTCGCAGGAACACACCTGGAGAGCTGAGCAACACCGTGCTCACCCCAGAGGAAAGCGCAGAGAACGGACACCGGGTCTGAAACTGTACAGGGTCTCATATTCCGGCAGTCAATTCCGGAAGGTGTGGAATTCCGGGTTTCCCAGCCACAGTGTGCCCGGAGACACAGCAACAGAGAGAGTTCAGGAGCTGACACCCAAAGCCAGGGTTAGAAAGGACTCGGGTTGCCTGTCATACCGGCACCTTGCAAGAAGAGACAGGGCCGGCAGCTCAGCTGATGCAGCAGCAGGGCCAACACATTCAGTGCAGTAAGGGAGCCAAAGACCTGAACCGGTGGGAAGAACCCTGAGTTGCTCTCAAAGACTCCGTGGACGGCTTATTACCATTTGCTACAGTAAAGGACTGAGGAAACTACAAAACAGTGAGTCTGCCTGTTACTTGTGCCAGTTGCCCTGCATCTTACACATAAGACTATCAACACTGCCCGGGGAAAACCGTCCCATCCTAGCTGCTATCCATCATCCCCGGAGGTTATGCAGCAGTCGTGGCCCACAATAGCCACATACCACGAGTGGCGTCACAAAAACATCCTTGTAAATAACCCCCTCTTCCTATCACGCCAGAAGAACCCCTTTTTAAAAGCTGACCCAAGGCCAAGGAATCAGGTCACAACACCATGACTTACGTACACCATACGCTGGGGAGCCACAATTGGTTGCAAGGGCAGTTTGTTTTTTTATTTTGATACACAACAGTCAACATCTTTACATTGTGTAAAGGGCGTGTGTCTTCAATATACATTGCAGGATATAGTACAATCTACTTACATAATTGCCTTGTGGCTTCCTCTTCCGTCCGGTTGTAACGCTTCCGCCGGAAGCCACAAAGCAATTACAATCCCAATTGGGTGTAACAATATGGCGTCCGCTGGCGGTAGTGCTGCCTGCCACACACTATCGCCAGCGGAAACTCCGCCACCCCCAACCACCCACATCCTCCGTCCTCACCCCGGCGCAGGGGGACAGGCACAGAGGCGGGGGACACAGGGAGACAGGAGGAGAGTGGGGGCAAGATGGAGGAGGGGGGGCAGGATGGAGGGCAGGATGGAGGCAGTGGAGCAAAAACAGCGGGGGCAGGATGGAGGCGGGGGACAGGGCAGGATGGAGCCGGAGGAGCAGGGTGGAGCCGGAGGAGCAGGGTGGAGCCGGAAGAGCAGGGTGGAGCCGGAGGAGCAAAATGGAGCCAGAGGAGCAAATTGGAGCCGGAGGAGCAGGATGGTGGCAGAGGGGGGAAGGAGGGCTAGATGGTGGCTGGGGGGATGAGGATGGTGGTGGTGGGGGGCAGGATGGAGCGAGCGGGGGCAGGATGGAGCGAGCGGGGCAGGATGGAGCCGGCGGGGCAGGATGGAGCTGGCAGGGGAAGCAGGATGGAGCAGACGGGGCAGGATGGAGCGAGCGGAGTAGGATGGTGGCGGGGGGGCAGGATGGTGGTGGGGGGGCAGGATGGTGGCGGAGGGCAGGATGGAGCTGGTGAGGCAGGATGGTGGCGGGGGGCAGGATGGAGCAGGCGGGGGCAGGATGGAGCTGGCGGGGGCAGGATGGTGGAGGAGGAGGGAGTCAGAATGGAGCCGGAGGGGCAGGATAGAGCGAGCGGGGTAGGATGGTGGCAGGATGGTGGCGGGGGGCAGGATGGTGGCGGAAGGGCAGGATGGTGGCGGGGGGGCAGGATGGTGGTGGGGGGCAGGATGGTGGCGGGGGGCAGGATGGAGCTGGTGAGGCAGGATAGTGGCGGGGGGGCAGGAAGGTGGAAGGGGGGGGCAGGATGTTGGCGAGTGGGGCAGGATGGAGTCGGTGGGGCAGGATGAAGCAAGCTGGGCAGGATGGTGGCGAGCGGGTCAGGTTGGTGGCGAGCGAGTCAGGATGGAGCCGGAGGAGGCAGGATGGAGCTGGAGGGGGCAGGATGGAGCCGGCGGGGTGGGGGGGGGGCAGGATGGTGGCGAGCGGGGCAGGATGGAGCCAGTGAGGCAGGATGGTGGCAGGGGGGCATGAAGGTGGCAGGGGGGGCAGGATGGTGGCAAGCAGTGCAGGATGGAGCCGGCGGGGCAGGATGAAGCAAGCTGGGCAGGATGGAGCCGGCAGTGGGGCAGGATGGTGGCGGGGGGACAGGATGGAGCCGGCAGGGCAGGATTGAGTGAATGGGACAGGATGGAGTTGGGAGGGACAGGATGGAGCTGGTGGAGGGGCAGGATGGAGCTGGCGGAGGAGCAGGATGGAGGCGGAGGAGCAGGGTGGACCGGAAGAGCAGGATGGTGGCGGGGGGGGGGGGAGCAGGATGGTGGTGGGGGGGGCAGGATGGTGGTGGGGGGGGGCAGGATGGTGGCGGGGGGGCAGGATGGTGGCGGAGGGCAGGATGGAGCTGGTGAGGCAGGATGGTGGTGGGGGGGCAGGAGGGTGGCGGGTGGGGCAGGATGAAGCAAGCTGGGCAGGATGGAGCCGGCGGCGGGGCAGGATGGTGACGGGGGGACAGAATGCAGCCGGCAGGGCAGGATTGAGCGAGCGGGGCAGGGTGGAGTTGGGAGGGGAAGGATGGAGCCAGCGGTGGAGCAGGATGGAGCCGGAGGAGCAGGATGGAGCCGGAGGAGCAGGATGGAGCTGGAGGAGCAGGGTGGAGCCGGAGGAGCTGGAGGAGCAGGGTGGAGCCGGGGGAGCAAAATGGAGCCGGAGGAGCTGGATGGTGGCGGGGGGGCAGGATGGTGGCGGGGGGGCAGGATGGAGCTAGCGGGGCAGGATGGAGCCTGCGGGGGCAGGATGGAGCCGGCAGGGGCAGGATGGTGGCGGGTGGGGGCAGGCGGGGGGGGGGCAGGATGGTGGCGGGGGGCAGGATGGAGCTGGCGGGGGAGGCAAGATGGAGCAAGCGGGGCAGGATGGACTGAGTGGGGTAGGATGGTGGCGGGGGGCAGGATGGTGGCGGCGGGTGAGGCAGAATGGAGCAAGCGGGGCAGGATGGAGTGAGTGGGGTAGGATGGTGGCGCGGGGGCAGGATGGTGGCGGTGGGGGGCAGGATGGTGGTGGGGGAGGCAGGATGGTGGTGGGGGAGGGGGGCAGGAAGGTGGCGGGAAGGGGGGGGCAGGATGGTGGTGAGCGGGGCAGGATGGAGCCGGCGGGGCAGGATTTATTTATAAAGAAAATGGACAAAAACTGACATAGAGCCCTATAAACCCCTGCTGGCTTATGCTGTATGTCTGGCTCCATGCGAGCCTCTGCTGGTTCTTACACAGTAATGGTCTCATCAATAATTCATCACACAGACCATGGGAGGAGGAGGATCCCCACCCTCCCTGTGTACAGAGCTCTGGGGTGCAGCAGCACACAGGGGTTGTCACACACAATGGCCCAGTTGTCAGGAGTCAGACAAACCCCTTTGTGTCTCTCTATGACAGGCAGCACTGGGCACAACAGCTGTTCTGGCCCTCGCTGGAAGTGACGTCAGATGTGAACGTTGCCCATCTCTTCCCCCATTCATTGTGGGAGATAGAGCGGTTTCACAGGTGCATGGCTCCTCCCCCTCACTTCCGGCGCCCGGGGCAGCTGACAGCTCTCAGCGGAATGGCCGGTCGCACGGACCGTGCTCCGCTCCTGGCTGGGCCGAGGCTTCGAGGGTTAGTCCTGTGCCGGAGGGCGAGCAGGAGGGCAAGTGACCCCGGGGATACGGAGCCAGCTGGAGGCGCACACCGCCCGGGGGGCTCAGCCCCTGCCCCAGCTGGAGGACGATCACATCGTGGCCGCGTTCGTGGTCACATTCGATCCCAGGAGCAGTGAGTGCAGCCAGGGAGGGAGGGAGAGGTGGGGGGCCGGGGGGGGGGTTCCGGTGGCGCTTTGGAAGCCCCGCTCCCGGCAACGTGCGGCCATATTGGAGCACCCAGATGCGTGTATAGGCAACTTCAGCCAGGATGTGACGTACCATACCATTACATCCTGATGGAAGTTGCCTTAGGCTTTTATTATAATATATAGTAAAAAGGCCCAATGCAGTTGCATCGGGAGCGCGGTGAAATGAATTGTGTGTATACAGGCGGGTCAGTGGGTAGCAGATTATACAGGCGGCTCTGTGGGTAGCAGAGTATACAGGTGGGTCTGTGGGTAGCAAATTATACAGGCGGCTCTGTGGGTAGCAGAGTATACAGGCGGCTCTGTGGGTAGCAGAGTATACAGGTGGGTCTGTGGGTAGCAGAGTATACAGGTGGGTCTGTGGGTAGCAGAGTATACAGGCGGCTCTGTGGGTAGCAGAGTACACAGGCGGCTCTGTGGGTAGCAGAGTATACAGGCGGCTCTGTGGGTAGCAGAGTATACAGGTGGCTCTGTGGGTAGCAGAGTATACAGGCGGCTCTGTGGGTAGCAGAGTATACAGGCGGCTCTGTGGGTAGCAGAGTATACAGGCGGCTCTGTGGGTAGCAGAGTATACAGGCGGCTCTGTGGGTAGCAGAGTATACAGGCGGCTCTGTGGGTAGCAGAGTATACAGGCGGCTCTGTGGGTAGCAGAGTATACAGGCGGCTCTGTGTGTAGCAGAGTATACAGGCGGCTCTGTGGGCAGCAGAGTATACAGGCGGCTCTGTGGGCAGCAGAATATACAGGCGGCTCTGTGTGCAGCAGAGTATACAGGCGGCTCTGTGGGCAGCAGAGTATACAGGCGGCTCTGTGGGCAGCAGAGTATACAGGCGGCCCTGTGGGCAGCAGAGTATGATGTGGCGGGAGGCTGGAGGGGTGAGGAGTGCAGAGGCTGGAGGGGTGAGGAGAGATGCGGCTGGAGCGGCGACATCACCGCTCAGCGGCAGGACGTGGCTGAGTGCTGAGGCTGATCGGCGCCCCAGTCACACGCCATTGTCCTCTGCGGCAGGGTGGGGGCTGCAGAGAGGGATCAGTCCCTCCCCTTAGGTCACACATGTGACCTGAGGGGAAGTACCGGATTGGGCGCTCTGTGGTAAAGACAGGACGGCCATCCGATTTGGTCCAGGACGCCGAGTCCTGGCCAATGGGATGGGCGTCCTGTGTTTACAACACAGCGGCCAATGCGCTTGCAGGGGCGGCGGCGGCGAATGGGAGTGAGCGGGGCGTGTGAGGCTTTGCAGCCTGACACGCCCCGCTCACTCCCATTGGCCGGCGCCGCCGCCCACAGACAGGGGCAGTGTGGGTGAGTGGGGGCAGTGTGGGTGAGTAGGGGGTAAGCAGGGGCAGTTTGGGTAAGTGAGGGCAGTGTGGGTGATTGGGGTGTAAGCAGGGGCAGTGTGGGGAGTGAGTGAGGACATAGGGGGGTAAGAGGAGTGAGCAGGGGCAGTGTGGGTGAGGGGGGGGTAAGCAGGGGCAGTGTGGGTGTTTGGGGGGGTAAACAGGGACAGTGTGGTTGCAGATCTCAGCCCCGATCCCGGCAATGGGCGGCCATATTGGAGCACCCAGAGTGGGTGTACAGGCAACTTCAGCAGGATGTGACGTAGCATACCGTTACATCATGACGGAAGTTGCCTTAGGGTTTTATTATAATAAAATGGAAGGCAATGTGTGCCCCATTATATTATAAGGAAGGCAATGTGTGCCCCATTATATTATTAGGAAGGCAATGTGTGCCCCATTATATTATAAGGAAGGCAATGTGTGCCCCATTATATTATAAGGAAGGCAATATGTGCCCCATTATATTATAAGGAAGGCAATGTGTGCCCCATTATATTATAAGGAAGGCAATGTGTGCCCCATTATATTATATGGAAGGCAATGTGTGCCCCATTGTATTATGTGGAAGGCAATGTGTGCCCCATTATATTATATGGAAGGCAATGTGTGCCCCATTATATTATATGGAAGGCAATGTGTGCCCCATTATATTATATGGAAGGCAATGTGTGCCCCATTATATTACAAGGAAGGCAATGTGTGCCCCATTATATTCATCAGAATACTAGAAAATAACCTCCCACATACGGAGGAGTATACACCATGGAGACAGATAAATCGCTAAGTTAAATGGAAAACCAAAAAGTCAAGCGACCAACATCTGATTATAAGACAATTTATTGTACAAGATATATAAGGAGGGACGTACACAAAAAGAATAGACAACCCAAAAGAGGTGTCTCCTGTTATGAGTACTGATGCATAAAGTACAAAATTATTGATAATAATAACATATCAGTAATAATACAGCAGAAAATGACATACAGGTAGAACTTTCTGCCCGAAACAGTCCGTCTAAGATCTTTCAATATTGTATTATAGAAGTCATATCAGCCACAAAATAGTCACAAAATAATATATAGTAGCTAAGGCTGGCTTCACATTTGCGTATGGGAAGGCAGCGTATTGCTGCGTTCCCATACGCAGTCAAACGCATGCGCACTGCGTTCCTATGTTTAACATAGGAATGCATGGTGCCTGCGTTTGCTGCATTCGGGTGCGGATGCGGATGATATCTGCTCCTTCCGGTGTCCAGCATCCGCACCCGGGACGCAGCATGTTGTTTTTTTTTTGTGCGTTTGGGGACCTTGGAAAATCAGCAAGCGTCCCCAAGCGCACAAAAAAAGCATTGTCTTCAATGGGTCCGCAGTGTCCTCTGCATGACACCGCAGGAGAACGCTGTGGACCCATTGAAAAATCTCCCGGTGGCCGCCGGTGATGTCACAGGAGCTCACCGACGGCCACCGGGAGATCAGCTGGAGCCTCTGCTGTCCTCCTCCTCCCCGCCGCTGGTAATCTGCTAGCGATGTCGGCGGGGAGAACAGCTGATCTGACAGCTGTTTGAATCTTCCCGCGCCGACATCTCCTCTCGGTGTCGGCGCGGGAAGATTCAAACAGCTGTCAGATCAGCTGTTCTCCCCGCCGACAGTCCCGGAGGTTACCGGCGGCCGGGAGGCGGAGATCTCAGGCGCTGATCTCCGCCCCCGGACACCGCTGATTGGGTGCCCGGGCTCCACAGTGATGTGTCCGCAGGCGGACATTATCCGCTGCGGACACATCTTTCGGCCCTGCTTTGCACTGCGTATGTGTCTGCATGCCATCAGCATGCAGACACATACGCAAATGTGAAGCCAGCCTTATAGACTGTAAAGTGCAAGTGCTTTTATCTATTTATTATGCTTAGGACTTGTTCGATGCAATGGAGCTACCTGTATTAAACATCAGAGTCATTATAATGTGCAGCATTTAAAAAAAATGCAGTAAAGGCTAGTATCATACAAACAGTATTCACATTTGATACATTGTTGCCCATAATGCGTACAGAGCCAAGATTTAGATCAAGGACACTGAATACAACAAGTCAAAAACTGCAGAGAAAAATATCACATAGTGTTGCAGCAGTAAGATAATCTCACCAATATGGTGTTCACAACCAGGAGACACGCACCCCGATGGCCATTTCGCAACCTTCGTCAGGGGGTATTGGTTTCAGGGCAGAGTGAGGCTTTAAAAAGGCTGGCCGGCGTGGTAATCATCATGATCAGCTGTTTTACTGGCGCGCGGCCGCGGCAATGGAGACAGGGAGCGGAAGTGTCACCACGGAATCGCGTAGCGCGGGCGCGTGTATAACCACGCGACCGCGATCAGCGATTCAGAGCCCGACACGTCACACCTCTTCCCCGGTCCCCAGCAACGGAGCCGCGCGTCACAGCCGATCACGTGATAGGTATGTTTACATAGTATAGACGTGCACATTAAACAGAGTATTGCGCTCCTAATAACAGAACGATCCTCTGCAGCAATAGAGGGCACAGATACCACACACTTTAGGAACAGATATTGTAACACTTATATATAAATCTAAATCCATGACACAAACAGGATATAAGGCTGTAGTCCAGAATACAAAGATACAGCATTCATAATTCTAGAGCATAATCACATAATATTTTATATACTATACATTATACACACAGCCATCAATAGCAGGGCATACATGTATATACAACATTAAACATCCTATAGGTCCAATAGAAGTACAATATTCAGCTCCACAGTTGGTAAAAACGTAAAGTAATATAGCAGGTGAATTTCGTGTCTACAAGAGATACAACAAGGGTCCGGCATGCCTATATAAAAGAGAAAATTAAAAAGACCAAATCAGTCTACAAATATATAGTAACGAAACAGATCAATGCAGATCAAAGATATGGAGCATAGCTAATGTTCTCATTTAGTCCATTGGGGCGCAGTGTTCCGAGCAACCAAATCCACTTCGTCTCCAACATGGCAACTCGTTTGGCTAATGGCCCACCACGAATCCCTAAGTCTACGGAATCGATCCCCCTCACCTTTAAGAGGTCACCACGAGATTGGTGACACTCAAAAAAGTGTCTTGGTAGTGTCTTTAAAGTCCTCAGATCTTCACATTCCTTTGCCGCTTCGATAGCCAGAACATGCTCACGCACACGCATCTTTAAAGCTCGTGTGGTTAAGCCCACGTATATTTTAGGGCATGGGCAAGTAGCATAGTATATAACGCCTGTGGTAACACACGAGATTTTCTTACGAATACGGTAGGTTTTAGTACCCATCGCATTTGAAAATATATCTGTTCTTTCTATGTTTGGGCATGAAACACACCTACCACAAGGGCTACAACCAAATGTCCGAGGGATATGGTCTAAGAATGTAGTACGAACATTCTTCGTATAGTGACTAGGCACAAGATGGTCACGTAGATTCCGAGATCGTCTAACTGCGACCATCGGTCTTGATGGTAGTATTTTTGACAAGGTACTGTCACTTAGTAATATTGGCCATGCTTTATCTAAGCAATTCCTCATCTGATCGAATTGGCCATGATATGTTGTCACAAATCTAACGTGACCATCTCGCGCCCTGGGTCTCGTGTTATAAAGCAGGTCGTTTCGTGTAGCATGCTTGGCCCGATTGGCGGCAAACTTGACGGCACGATGACTATAGCCCTGTGCCAGGAACCGCAATTTTAGCTCCTCAGCACGGAGGGCATAGTCAGTCTCAGTGGAGCAGATCCTCCTAAGTCGGAGGAACTGACCCACCGGGACTGCACGTATCATATACGCTGGATGGGACGAAGAGGCATGGAGAAGGGCATTAGAAGAAGTAGGTTTCCTGAAGATGTCGGTGCACAAGCGGCCACCCTCCCCCCTCCTCACGGAAACATCGAGGAAATCAGCCCTATCCCTATCCATATGGTAGGTGATCTTAATATTGATATCATTGATATTCAATGAGTCAAATGTGTCAAGGGGCTTGGAAAAGACATGAACTGTGCCATGTTGGGCAAACTGCAAACAGCCAAAGGTTCTTTGTCCCCACCAGGATGAACAGTAACCATCCTCTCCTCCTCACGCTACCTTGCCCCCTCCTCACGCTGCCTTGCCCCCTCCTCCATCTCCTCTACAGGCCATCCATGCTAGATGGACACAGAACTGGGGTTGGGAGTCCCGTCGGTAGCACAGAAAAACAAGTACTGTTCCTTGTCATCCTACTTCTCTTCCTCATCATCTCCCAATGTTAGCTAAGAATCTTTGTCTGGGTAGTATCACCCATTGGAAAATCTTGCTCCATAGCCACCTGCCGGGCAGTCAAAACTTCCTCTTTCAGATTCTCCATTGAGCGTTTCAAGAGACAGGGCAGCAGGATGGTTATGCTCATAATAACCTCATCACCGTTCACAACCTTTGTACTGTATTCAAAATTTTCAAGAACCTCACAAATTTCAGCGATCCACACCCACTTGAAAGTTATGTTTGGTGACTGATTACTAGTCTGACGGGCATGTTGAAGCTGGTATTCAGCTATTGCCCTCTACTGCTCACTAATCTTTGCCAACATATAATTTGTAGAGTTCCAGCATGTGATGGTGACTAGGCAAATTCAACCACTTTTGCAGCGCTGAAAGACTGTCAAAAGCAGTAGAGGACTTTTGTAAATGGGCGCTAATATGTTACACCTTCTCAAGTAGGTATGGCAAGTCAGGGTATGTTTTTAGAAATCACTATGCAACTAGGTTCAGCAGGAGAGCCATGTATGGCACGTGTACCAGCTTGCCAAGCTTTAAAGCCGTACCAGGTTACGCCCATTATCGCACATGACCAAACCGAGTTGGAGATTCAGCGGGGAGATCCACTGATCGGTCTATTCTTTTATTCCTAGCAACATTTCTGCTGCAGTATGGGGTTTATGACCAAACAGATGAGCTTCAGCAGAGCGTGTTGCCACTAAGCCGATGCGCTGCTGCACAGATCCCAGCTTGGGAGTGATGGGGAGGACAATTCAGGAGAGGAAACAGAAACTGGGAATACAAGGATACGGAAACCCTGATGGAAGTTGGCCCGCTATTCTTGATGTGGGTAGGATGTGTGATGTTCCAGGTTGCGACTCTATCAAACCCTCCACCAGGTTCACCCAGTGTGCCGTGAGAGAAATGTATTGTCCCTGTCCACAACAACTTTCCACGTGTCTGTTGTCAGGTAGACCTTTCTGGTTACGGCGTTAATGAGGGCATGGTTGATATTGTTGAACACGTGGCTGTGTAACGTGGGGACAATTCCCACAGGTGATGACAGCAGGAGAGGGTCAGGGCCTAGATTCAGGCAGCCTAGGACCATAACAAATACAGCACAACATTCCCGACTGTACCCTGGACTATTCCTTCAGCATCAACATCAGTAAAAGGTACGGAAACAACAACCCTGAGTGTGACTGTTATTGAAGTCCCTGATCCTGCTCCCATCATAGGCTGACCCATAACTCTTAACTTCCACTACTGCCCCGGGGATCCACCTACGGGGAGCGTAACCATCTTGCTGCACCACCATCACCGCGGAGGTGTGTCCCGCAGCGTCTGTAACATTACCGGAACCGTAGGTGGCGTCACAATTCATTTTTATTTTTAACTTTTAGTCACACCCAGGGCCACGGGATCGGACACAGGTCACCCATGACATCCCCCTTGAAACCAAACACCTGATACCCCACGGCCCTAGGGTGGGGCATTGGCAGCAGAGATGTTGAGCCCTCCACCGGTAGGGCTGTTCACCAGGGCAACCGTGACGTTCAGAAGCATGCAGGCTCAACATGGGTGCGGGACTCCCCCTCACTGGCAGCCTCCTGCTGCCAGATCGCAGAACAAGTCTACCACCTCTCAGGCACACAATCAAAGTCTCACACAGTTCTGAGCTTTACCGGGTTTACTCTCAGCTCGTCAGATGTTACAGATTACAGCAGTTCAACATCGGCTCCAGTGTCACCCAGCAGCTGGGTTAGGTCCTCTCCCGTCACTGTATTCTCACCCATCTCTTGTAGACCATGAGCCTTCTGTGGCAGGGTCCTCTCTCCTCTTCTAGTGTATCCTCATACATCCCTTGTAGACTATGATTAGTAGATTTATTTTAATTATGGCCTTTACTCCAATTTTTGTAGGTTTTTCTTAACCATGCTATGAATATGTAATAAAGGCGGCTGTGACCATGTATTTCCACATTACTCAGTTTAATTTTTCTACAATACCTAGTAAGGCATTTCGCTCTTAAGGGGCCGTCACACGCTACCATATCAGTAACTATATCGCTGAAACGTCAGGAGTTTTCAGCCGCTCTAACGATGTCGTTGCGTGTGACACATTGATTTTACAAGCGATAAGTGATCTGATCGTTCATCATAGATATGATGGTGGGTTTACACACACCAATCATTGTATCCAATCTCTGAACCAATCTCTGGTTGCAGTGAAATCATGGACAGATTGGTCCATGTTGTACACAGCCACAAAATGGAACTATGTGTCCATGATTTCACTGCAACCAGAGATTGGTTCAGAGATTGGATACAATGATTGGTGTGTGTAAACCCACCATGAGATCCAGACCCCACATCAGACGATGTCGATCATGCAATCTGCTTGCATCATTCTGTGTGACACCGCGATAACCATCTCCTTTATGATTTCACCTATTCACATCATTGACAAGCATCGGCCGCTGGTTGTGTGAACGATACCTGCATGTAACATCTTTGGTGTGTCGTGAACTATATCTATACGTGTGACACCTCACCATGAGCACGAACCCCTGAGATCGTTAGTGAGTTCGCTCACAAAATCCTAGTGTGTGACGGCCCCTTTAGGCCCATCACCAAGCAAATTGCAGTGTGTCCAGTTTACCTGATTGCACCTTTTAAAGTGATATCACCATCTGAGACATTTATGACATAGCCACTTGTTGTAGTCCTCGGAGTGGCTCAATATGACAATGCGCCCCCTGTGGACCTGTCACCAGATTTCACAATACAGACTGGATAGACTGATCTTAGAAGTCCTGCACATTCGATAGTTTGGCCAATCGTTTGACTGGCAGGCATCTCGTCAGGCTTTCCAGTGCATAGGAGCACACATTCGGCCTTTGGCTCCTGTGTTCTCCATGAGAGAAACATCAGCAGACGTGTTATGGTGGCTTATCTCAGGGAGACAGTATGATTGTCTGTCTAAAATCAGGTGTACCAGCTTGATGTTTTCATAACAATCAATTGTCCAGAGCTCCCTTACACAATAGCCTGTCAACCAAACCCATTGATATTAGTGGATTAGTCTAATGTGTATGGGCGGCTTTAGACCTGTTCTTACTTTGAAAAATCAGTTTTTGAATGGCTGTGTGTTGGAATATGTTTAGTGCAACAACACCATTCCTGTGTATGTAATTGTTCTATTGCTAGGTTTGTGTATTACCTATAAAGTTAGATAAAAAAAAACACTCCCAGAGACTCACACACAGGAAAGACCATGTGACTGTACCGTTTCCTGTGTCTGTGCATGAGAAGAGAAGCAGCCTGCTGATGCTGCACAGAGACACTTAAAGATATGTATATTCCTGATTCCACAAAGCCTATCATATCTGTACCTATTTATTGCTAATTAAAGCTCTGTTCTGTTGTCAACACGCTTTCAGAGTATTCTAAATGATCCACTGCCATCAGGTTATGGGTCTAGCGCAGTGATGGCGAACTCCAGGCCTCGAGTGCCACCATCAGTGCAGGTTTTCAGGATTTCCTTATATTGCACAGGTGATAATATAATCACCTGCACTGCTGATGATTCCAATCCCTGTGCAATGCTGAGGAAATCCTGAAAACCTGCACTGTTGGTGGCACTCGAGGCCTGGAGTTCGCCATCACTGGTCTAGCGTGTCATAGAACCTCAGTGTGACACAGAACACCAGGAGTGACACAGAAGAGTAATACAGCAACAAAAGTCCAAAGCAAAAGCAGCACAGCGCAACAGGGAAGATGTCCACAAGTAGGGATCACTGCAAGTTCTCCATTACCAGATGATTAGCATTATCTCCCTCAATATAGATGATGATCAGATTGTGCATATATGCAAGTGTACAACTGCAAAGGAGATGTGGGATGAGTTCCAGAAAGTGCATGAAAGATCAAATCTCAGTCCTAGGCTTTATCTCATGAGAAAGCTGTACCAGTCTAAGCTAAGTGATGGCCAGAATATGCAGGACTATATAAGAAACACCCTAGAGATTGTGGAGCATCTAAGGGGTATAGGAGAATAAATTGTTGACTTTCATGTTGCAGCACTACTATTAAGTCAATCAGATGGCCGGTAGCGATCTGGCCAATCAGATGGCGCCACGTCACAACCACGTGATCGCTAGCGGCCACCTGATTGGCCAGTTTGCAAGGTTCTAGATGTACTATCAGGACCTTGCAAACTGGCCAATCAGGTGGCCGCTAGCGATGACGTAGTTGTGACATGGCGCTATCGGATTAGCCAGATCGCTACCGGCGATATGATTGGCTGGTAGTGATAGGTCATTGTCCAGTGATCGGATGTCTTCTCTGCCGGTCCTGGTGCAGGCGTCGGACAGGTGAGTATGTAAGTTTATTATTTTAAAAAACTTTTACTCACTTTTAGGATACTTTCGCAGTGTATCTATAGATACACTGCGAAAGTATTCATACTCGCTATGCTCGCAATGAGTAGCGAGTACCGCGACCTACTCGCTCATCCCTAATTGACCCCTCTCCCCCCTTCATTATGTATTAATGTCCCTTATCCTGCAATATATGGTCCTCCTCCTGGAATATTGCCCTTATGGTATATATGCCCCCCGTCCTGGTATATATAGTCTTCCTCCTCTCGCCACCATAGACCTCCAATTATTATAATGCACCCCCATATTCCTCCATATATTACAATGTACCCCCATAGTCCTCTATGTATTACAATGCAGCCCATAGTCCCCCATTCATAGTCATCCAATTATTATAATGCACCCCCATTATCCTCCATATAGTGTAATGCAGCCTCATACTCCTCCATATAGTATAATACAGCCCCATAGCCCTTCCAAATAGAATAATGCAGCCTCATAGCCTTCCATATAGTATAATGCATCCTTATATCCCTCCATATAGTATAATATAGCCATGTATCTCTCCATATAGTATAATGCAGCCTCATAGACCTCCATATAGTATAAAGCAGCCTCACAACCCTACATATAGTATAATGCAGCCTCATAGCCCTCTATACAGTATAATGCAGCCTCATATCCCTCCATATGTATAATGTAGCCTCATATTTCTCCATATAGTATAATACAACCTCACATCCCTCCATATAGTATAATTTAGTCTCATATCCCTCCATATAGTATAATGCAGCCTTATATCTCTCCATATAGTATAATGCAGCCTCATAGCCCTCTATACAGTATAATGCAGGCTCGGTTCTCCATATAGTGCAGCCTCATATATGCAGCCTTATAGGTCTCCATATAGTGCAGGGTCATATATGCAGCCTCATAGGTCTCCATATAGTGCAGCCTCATATATGCAGCCTCATAACTTTCCATATAGTGTAGCCTCATATATGCAGCCTCATAGCTCTCCATATAGTGCAGCCTAATAACTCTCCATATAGTGCAGCCTCTATATAGTGCAGCCTCATAACTCTCCATATAGTGCATCCTCATATAGTGCAGCCTTATAACTCCATATAGTGCAGCCTCATAGCCTCCATATGGTATTATACACCGCCTTCCTCCTCCCATAGTCCTCTGGCCACCTTGCATTCATTTATTAAAAAAAAAATCTGTACTTGCCTCTCCTGGTTCCTCACGGCTCCATTCTCCCTAAAACTGAAGAGAACACTCAGGAGGAGGCGGCACCAGCCTGCTAAATTTGTTCCACAGTGAACGCAGATTTAAAGCAGGCAGTGGTAAGAGGAAGCGAGGGAAGGAGTGGCAGCAGTAGGAAGTGGGATGCTCCCCTCTCCACCCCTCCCCTCCTCTCCCTGACACACGGGCCCCATAGCTGTGTGCACTGCTGCGCAATGCCACACATCCATGTGAAGCGGGCGCCTGGTGTGGGGATCGGCAGTCGCAGGGGTTGTGGCTGTGATAGGCCCGAACGTACAGGCCCCTGCGACCGCGATTGTTATGCCCCTGACTATGTATGTTATATGCACTATAATATTTATACCGTTGTATTAATTGCACAGTGTAAAATATGTTAATTAATTGATTGCTATATCACTATTTAAGTGCAAATTCATTCTGAGCACATTGCTTGAGAAAGGCAGAGCAATCTGCTGAAACATTGCCATGGATCACTAAAAATCCACTTGTTTTCACATTGATTTGAAGTGCTGCGTGTTTTTTTTTCTTTCTTTCTATCTATCTATCTATCCAATTATAATTTGAAAAAAATTCTTGCAGCACACAGCTACTACCAATGATGTACAAATGCTACAAGCTATATGTATTTGAGGAAAAAGTTTAAAAACTTAAGTTTTTTTCAAAAAACTCAAAAATCTTATTTTTTATTTCTGAAGTTCTTAGTACACACATTGGCCAATGTCTGCTTGCTCATCAACTGCGACAAAGTGACTTCAGGTATGATGAGTCCTAACGCTGATATCCCTATCCTCCTTGTCCTCCCTACCCCACTACTAAGTGGGCAGACACCATCTAGACCAGGGGTCTCAAACACGCGGCCCGAGGGCCGCATGCGGCCCCTGGGGCTTCACTATGCGGCCCGCGGCACCTTGGATAATTTAATGATGCATCACTCCAGTGCAGGGGGTCGCTGCAGTCCCCATGTGTGATGACTTCCGTCCGCGGCACTAACAAGCTCTGCCACTCAGCAAGATCAATGCAAGCTGCCAGCCAATGAGAGGCCCGCATGTGACATCCTATTCCACCATCAGCTGCGGGCCTCTCATTGGCTGGCACCTTGCATTGATCTTGCTGAGCAACAGAGCTTGTCTGAGCGGCGGCTGGAGGAAGTCATAGCACAGCGGGGACTGCGGCAGCCCCCTGCACTGGAGCGATGTATCATTAAAGTGAGAAAAGTGTGAGTGGGAGTGTGTTTGAGGGTGAGTGTGTGAGGGTGTGAGTATGTGAGTGAGGATGTGTTTATAAGAAAGTATGTATGAGGTGTGTGTGTGAGTTTCAGTGTGTGTATGAGAGTGTGTG
This sequence comes from Allobates femoralis, assembly GCA_033576535.1. Taxonomy (NCBI): domain Eukaryota; kingdom Metazoa; phylum Chordata; class Amphibia; order Anura; family Aromobatidae; genus Allobates; species Allobates femoralis. The sequence continues at coordinate 42,071,431 of JARQOC010000002.1, read as the reverse complement.
TGTGTATAAGAGTGTGTGTGTGTATGAGAGTGTGTGTGTGTGAGTTTCAGTGTGTGTATGAGAGTGTGAGAGTGTGTGTGTGTGTGTGAGGGTTTGTGTGTGTGAGAGGGTTTGTGTATGTGAGTTTGAATGAGTGTCTAAAAAGAAGGTAAAACTGGATGGGGGCATCACTATAAAAGTAAATCAGGATAGGGGACATACCTAGAAAAGGGTATCAGGATGGGGGACAATCAGTACAAAAGGGGACCAGGATGCGGGACCTCACTAGAAAAGGGTATCAGGATGGGGACATCACTACAAAAGGGAACCGGGATGAGGGACATCACTACTAAAGGGGATCGGGATGGGGGTCATTAGTAGAGAAAGGACATTACTACAGGATGGGGACATTACTACATGAAGGGGATCAGGATTTGTACTTTACTACACTGAGCCAAAAATTCTGGTATTACTAAAAATATCACTTAGTCCTACAAGGGATGTGGCCCCCCGCTGAAAATGTTTTTCTATGTGCGGCCCACCAACCCAGCCGAGTTTGAGACCCCTGATCTAGACCCTAGATCACCTGTAGGTTAATGAGGGTGCACATTGCAGTAATGGAGCCAGCCACTCCATACGATAAATAACAAGAAAAAAACTGCACAGCACTCAAAGACAAGTGTGAACTGGTGCTAGCAAAGACGCGGGGTCAAATAATTTGAAAAAAATTCTTGCAGCACACAGCTACTACTTATAGCATTTGTACATCATTGGTAGTAGCTGTGTGCTGCAAGAATTTTTTTCAAATTATTTGACCCCGCGTCTTTGCTAGCACCAGTTCACACTAGTCTGTGAGTGCTGTGCAGTTTTTTTCTTGTTATCTATCTATCTATCTACATAATCGTGCAGTCCTGTCCATCATTGACTTCTATCCCGATGCCCTCCTATCATGCACACTCCAATTCCGATGTGCCTGCCATATTTATGTCCCGCCCAGGGGACTCAGATCTCAGGCACGGTTTGGGAGTCACGGGTAGCGGTGCCTGAGTCATAAAAATGTCTATTCGTGATGCCACCTGTAGGTCCCGGTGATGGCACCGGCGCCGCGGGAAACTCCGGGGTGATGGGTGACAGCAAGATGGAGTGGCTCCCTACAGGAGGAGCGAAATCCCCGGGGTGTTGGAAGTAGTAATAAATGGTGGAATATGGCAGCACAGTCACTGTGGAGCAAGGCAGGTAAATAGCAGTTCAAGGAAGGAAACACACGTTGCTCGCTCTGAACGGGTATTTACCCCGATGTTCTGCAGGCATACAAGGTAATGCAGTTCATATTGCAGAGTAGTGGAGCGGGTGGTTTTGGCAATGAGCAGTGTCCCTCTGAAGCTACACTGGTGTTCCTTCACTATCACGCTCTGTCCCTTGTTCTGCTGCCCTTGCTACTCCCGTGTGATAGCACTGAGGGCTCTCTCTTGGGTTTCCGCCGTCTTTCACCCCGCGGTCCCTGGCTCTCAATTGTTGGTGCTTCGGATGTAGACTGCGCTGGTCTTAGGGCTGGTGGGTCGTGCTCCTATGAAGACATCGACCAATCCGGGTTTGTGGTTCAGGGTTGTAGCTGGCTTGACCACTTCGGAGCCGCTACTCCAGGTTTGGACTGGGCTAGGGCTTTCAGTTACCCATTCTATTCTTGGCCCCTTTCTCTTCTGGGTCACCAGGTTGAGGTGCCCTCCCCATTAGCTTCTCTCTGCTGTTCTGTAAATTCTCCAACTCTGCTTTATCTGTTGCTTCTCACTCCCTCTGTGCTGCACAGCTCTGTGCAGCTCCCTCCTTGCACTCTCTTGTTCTAACTCCTTGCTGCTTTCCCCGCTGCTTTATTACCTAGCCTCTCCTCCCACCAGGACCGGTTACCCTAGCAACGGGCGTCTAATTGGTCCTCTAACACTAAGTGTTTGCATGTGGTGCTGGAGCTTCAGACTTATTCTACTCATTACTAAAACAAAGAATACGGCACCTTCAGTCAGGGGTGCAGTACCCTTTTGTGACGCACTCTTTGTGGGGCCCCACATTTACACACCCAATTGATGGGTGTGCGAAGATGGCGCCTGCTAGTGGCATAGTGAGGCACTGCGGCTGCTCCGCTGCTCCCTGACTTGCAAGCCCAAAAAGGGTTAACAGGTGGCCGAACAATAGGACCACCCACGGTTTCCCTGACTCCCAATCCGGTCTTCTTCCCTCCCCCTTATTCATTATAGGTCCTGCCCTGGTGTATAAAAGGTTGGAGCGTCAGCCATATTGCCTCTTCCTCGTCTGGAACCCGGAGCTTGTTATCACGCTGCTGGATCAAGATGGATCCACTGATAGCTGCGGTGAGGGAGAGGATTGCAAGTGAGGGAGCCGCATGGATCACAGCTTTGCTGGGTGACCCCGGCGGCTCCTCTACGAGCGATGTATCTGCGCTACTGGGCAGGCGGAGGTCCTCTCGGCTTTCCGGCCAGCCTCAGCGCCTGAGCCCCGACTTGAATCTTACTTGGAGCATGCGCCCCCAGAGTCCCACCCACCACCAACGGCAACCTCACCCTGGCACCGTGGTCTGTATTTACAGGTGCAGGCTGATACCCACGTCTCAGGCTGCATGCTGCCTGGACCTGCGGCCCTCCAAACTCAGGCTCCATTTCCACTAGTGCCCTGTGTGATTCTGAGGGTCCTGCTTTGGTCCATGTGATGGGGGGAACCTTGAGTTTGGGTTCTCCTTCTCATGGAGACCTCTTGGTAAGGTCACGAGGGTTGTCTGGGTTAACTCAGGAAGACGTTTATAGGGCATTAACGCAGCCACAGGGATTATATGGGCAATTGTTAACCCCTCCATTGTCCCAACAGGTCCATACTCTATCGGCAGAGGAGCTTTTGAACCCCTTAAGGGCGGCAAGTGGCTGTGAACAGCCAGTATTGGTCCTACAGGGCCAGCCTTCCCTGGTGCCGGTGGACACTGGCACATCTCAGAGGGCTCACTCAGATCGGGGCTACGGTGCGAGCCCCGTAGTGCTGGGACCCGGGGCCCATGATTCCCATAGTAGAAGAGGCAGTCGGGCCTTACGGTCTCGATCACCTTCGCGTTCAAGGGAGCGTAGTTACCGCAGTTGCAGGAGCAGGGCGTCCCGTAGTTCAAGGTGCAGGAACCACTCCAGGTACTACAGGAGCCGTAGCCGGTCAAGATCACCGAGGAGAAGCAGGAGGTCACGTTCACGTCGCAGTTACACCTGTTCATCATCAAGGGATTCTCACAATGTTTCACGTCGCGTACAGAGTCGAAGCCGCATCTCTGTGGTCCCTCCTGAACCTCGGAACATCGATGATGGTGCTCGACCAGCCATCCCACAACAACAAACTGTTGGACACGTCGCTTCGCCTGCATCGGCTATTGGCGGTGAGTATGCTTTTATGGGGGCATGGGATGGGGCGGGTCATCAAGTGGGGGTGGTTGATGTGTTAAAGAACATTTTGAGTGGTAAAATTCTGATTAACCCACAGGCGTTACAGCCGGCAGGGAAGCAACCAGAACCAGTGTGTCCCGACCTTCATAAGAATTCCTTTTTTTGTTGTGTCCTCCTCTTGGGGTCCCATCTAGACCCCAATGTTGCCCAAAAGATTTGGGCAAATAAGTACGTGGACATTTGGACTCCAGTGTCAACGGAGCAAAGCACAATAGATAGAGAGCGAAGCCCAAAGTGGCAAAAGCAATGAATAATTGGCTCTAAGCTTTCTGTGTGCTAGGCAGCGTGATGGGTCAAAAGCACCCGGAGTGGTGCTCTGCATTATTTACGTATGTCGATACAATTTACAATTCATACAAATTGCATGGCGGCACGGCCTGGTGGAAGTATGATGAGGATTTCCGCCGCCGCCTGGCGATTAACCCCCAATTGGGTTGGGGAGTAAAAGCCACGGACTCATGGGTAAGCCTTATGATGTCCCAAAAAGCAATGCAGCCCTTTCCAGGGCAGACCATCCCTGCAGGTTCCTCCCCTGGTGTGGTCGTGCGAAGGTCGGGTTGTTGCTGGCTTTTTAACGAGGGACACTGCCGATTCCAAGCCTCGTGTAAATACAAACATGAGTGTTCTATCTGCGGCGGAGCACACATCGCTCCTAAATGTTCCAAGCAGCAGAGTAAGCCTGTGTCGGGGAAGCCCCAGGGTCAAGGAGACCCCAAGGACCCCAGTGAGCGTGGCCGCGATGGAGCCGTGGCTAAGACAATATCCCAATAAGGAGGCTGTTGCCACCTTGTGGGAGGGTTTTTCGTCCTTTTTTTTCATCCCGTTTACGTATTCCAGGTACGGAACGTTCGCAGCCAAGTTAAAATCGGCTACAGACTTACCCCTGGTATTGGCTCAGAAACTTGCCAAAGAAACCACACAGCATCTCACCCGAGTATTCATCCGTGAGATACGTGCCTTTTGATCGGGCAGTTACCCTAGTTCAAGAGGCTGGACCTGTCGCGCCAAGATGGCCAACTCTGACGTGGCATCCACTTTTGGCCTGCTGCCTGTCCACCCTGATTGTCATCACTTCTTAGGATGTTTTTTCGATGGGGGTTACTATTACGACACCTGTTTACCGATGGTTTGTTCAATTTCTTGTCAGTTTTTCGAACTTTTCAGTTCCTTCCTTGAATGGACAACTCAGCGACAGTTGGGTATCCAGTCCATGACACATTATTTGGATGATTCATGGGCCCGGCTGCAGCTGATGACTGCTTCCTTGCCCTTCACTCTTTCAGAGAGCTGTGCACCGAATTTGGAGTGCCTCTGTTCCCTGGGAAGACAGTAGGCCCGGTCACCACCATCTCGTTTTTGGGCATAGAAATCGATTCGGTGGCAATGGTTTTTAGACTCCCGGCGGACAAGGTTACGAAGTTGTCCCTGTTAATCGATGATTTTTGCGCCGTTAAAAAGGTTACCCTAGTGCAGATGCAATCCTTACTTGGACTGCGAGCCTTCGCATGCAGGGTTATGCCGATGGGTCGGATTTTTTCCCGTCGGCTATGTTTAGCGACTAGGGGTGTCAAATTGGCTAATCATAGAATTCGGCTTACTTGGCCATTAAAACACAATCTAGCGATTTGGAAAACCTTCCTGGGTGACTATAATGGCCATGCCTGCTTCCAGTCGGCTAAAGTATCGTCCCCTGACATCTCCCTGTTTTCCGATGCAGCTGGTTCATCAGGTTTCAGGGTCATCTTCAGGACGCATTGGTGCGCCACTACATGTCCTGAGGACTGGGTTACGAATGGTTGGACTAAGAATTTGACTCTATTGGAGTTATGCCGATTATAGTGGCAATTTCAGCATGGCCGAATTCCTTTAAGAACCAGAGACTGCGTTTTTGGTCGGACAATTTGAGCATGGTGTACGCGGTTAACCACCTGTCTTCGTCTTCTGTTCTGGTCATAAAACTCTTGCGTTACCTGGTCCTACGGTGTTTGCAATTGAATGTATGGTTCAGAGCGAGACATGTTCCGGGTGTACGTAATGAAATTACTGATGCTTTGTCACGCTCTCAATTCCAGAAGTTCAAGGAGTTGCTCCCATCGGCGGACATGGAGGGTTCGTCTTTCCCGTATTCGGTATGGTGGATACTTGTGGACCCCTGATGCCCCTCATCAGAGCCTCGGTTGCCCCTTGTACTTGGAGAGCCTACGATAAGACTAATGGTACCTTTACACGCCGCCACAACAGAATGGATACCAACGGCTACTTCACGTGCACGAGCACGGCCGAACGGTTACCAACGGGAAACGCACCCTCTTTACACGCCGCCACAAGGTGCGCTACGCTACGCTACATCTACAGCTAGCTACATCGCCGGGTGTCGCAAGTAGCCGTCTGTAGCTCAGCGTACCAGCTTTACACACCGCCACCACAGAGTGATCTGGGAGGAACAAAGGCAGGACGTAAAACAAATAGGCGTGCCACAGACCTGTACGCCGCGCCCAAACCACAACCATTGGCCAACACTACGGAGTTGTGATTGGGCACGACGGAAAGGGCGGATGGCCGAGACGTGCCGTACTAGTGATCGGAGTGTGGCACGGAATAAGCGCTTGTGACATGGCGGAGCATGGCGAATGCATCGAAATCGATGGTAATGGGTCACGCTACAGCGGTGGCCAGTCACATACCCCGTGTGTATCAAAGTAGCGGTCCGGGGCTATGTGTGCGTAGTACAAGTGTTTGCCTTGTCACGCACGATCAGCGCTTGTGACAGCCGCGTGTGCCGATTGCATTGAGGTGCGTTTGTGTGGCACACAGTAGCGGCTTACAACACACAGTATGTGCGTTTTCTGTTAAAATTCTATCTGTGTCAACTGTGGCGAAGTATGTGTGAATACAGGCTGAATGGGGTTTAATATATGTGCTGACAGATGTGAATGTAGTGGAACAGCTCCCAAGGCAACATGTCAAAGATCTGTGTGACAGTGTATTAGAAAACACCTGAGAAGAATATGTCCTGCACCAATGTGCTGTGTGCAGGGGACCCTCTGCCTACATCAAAATAAAGGATCATGTACGCACAATGACCACAAACACTGTTAGCCAAAATACTTTCAGAAAAACATGGCAACCCACACATATTGTGTGCACAATCCCAGCCAATAGGTGGCTATGACATCCCAGGCCCCCACCAAAACCTGCATCACATTGCCCTCCTCCACCAAGTAATCAGGCTCACACAGATGATTTTGGATCCAACATAAAAAGGTTTAATATATTGCATGAATGTTGAACTTGTCTTGTGCAAACAAAATATACAGAAAGTAAAAACAATGTACAATTAAAGAGCAGGTGACATTAATCAGCCACATTAAACGGATAACCAAATCACCACACATTGAAAACTGTGCAGGGCAAAAAGAATGTAAAAAAAACCCCCTAAACTAACTAACTAACTAAATAACCAAACCTTATGCACATAATGAAAACAAAGATCATGAAAATGGTCAACCAAAAAGAAAAGGGGCGCAGCTAACCTGCTGTCACCTCCCTAGCAACCTGAAAAGCACCTCCCAGAGCCAGCCACATTATATGGCCTGGTCCTGCCAGCTCACTGCACCAGACCCATTGAAGTAGGAGCAGTAAGCGTCTCTACTGTCCCTGGCCTCCTGCCGAGTGCGGCCATGGCTCTGCGGCTGGAGTGGCACAATCACATGGCCATCATCACGCCAAGACCCTGGACGGAGCTCCCCTGTTGTAGCGTCTGCACTATCCACATAACCTCCTGGCGTGTATGATGCTCTATCCCTACGACGCAGGAAGTTATGCAGCACACAGCAGGGCACCACTACCGCGTCAATAGACTCCGGTTTCATATGTATAGGCGTATGAAAAATCCGGAATCTATTCGCCATGATCCCAAACGCATTTTCAACTACACGGCGGGCCCGGGATAGCCGGTAGTTGAAAATGCGTCTCTCAGAAGTAAGGGCCCTCTGGGGATATGGGCGCAGTAGGTGTTCCTGAAGTGGGAATGCTTCATCCGCCACAAACGCAAAGTTGAGATGTTCGGTCGTGTCCTCATTTGAGGGTACGTTTAGCCCACCACTCCCTAGTACTGTTGCCAAGGAGCTTCGGGCAAACACCCCCCCATCTGAGTTGCAACCAGGCATTCCAACATCCACGTAGAGGAACTCATAGTTAGCATCGACTACAGCCATGAGGATTATACTACAATACCCTTTGTAATTGAAATACAAAGAGCCAGAGTGGGCAGGTTTGGTAATCCTCACGTGGTTACCATCCAATGCCCCGCCACAGTTGGGGAAGTTCCACCGGGTTTCAAACCCTCGGGCTACTTCCAGCCATTCAGCGGCGGTTATAGGCATTTTCATGTAGGCTGGCTGCAGAGCTCTCCAGATGGCCCAACACGTTTCAGGGATCAGGCGGCTCAGCAGGGGCAGGGAAACACGTGACATGTATGTGAGTGATGTCATGGACTGCCCTGTAGCCAGGAACCGCATAGTGATCGCCAACCGCTCAGCAGCTGATACTGATGGGCGCATTATAGTGTCCTGACGCGCTATCATTGGCCCAACACGCTCCAAAAGGAAGGTGAAACAGTCCTCGGGCATACGGAGATAGTTTCGGTAATCGTCCGGACAGTTAATCTCCAGCTCCCGCAACAGCTGCATGTGGCCCCGGCTTTCCCGCCTGAGAAGCCAATCCCGGGTCCACAGCCGCCGCTGTCTGCGCCTCATCAACCTTTCATACCGATCCTGAAGCCACATTTGCTCTTCCACCAACGCAAGAGCCACGATAACATTGCGGTCATGGATATTCTGCATCCTCAATATCAGCACCTGTAGATGACAATACACAACATGAGTACATAGAACAATATGTGGCCAAGGCAGCAGGTTAAGCAACCCACACCTCTTTTCCATTACACACTATAGCCAAGTGGATGGGATCTCTTGTGTGGGCCCAAAACACATCCCTGAAGCAAGGGACGGCAAACACCCAGTAGTCACCACAAACAAAATGGAACACGGCGAATGAGAGTGGCCTCCTCTACATCAACTTCAATCGGAGGTCCCCAAATTCAAACATCTGCACCTAGGTGAGTTAGAAAGGGACATGTGTCAGCAATAATGTTGCTCAAACAGGTCCCAGAATCCATTACACAGCCCATAATGTCAATTGATTACAGTAAAAATGAGAAGAATAACAAATGTGACGTACCCCGATATGGAAGGTTGAGGAAAGGCTACATGAACAAAACAACATTGCACTTGAATGCGGATGCTTTTACATGATTTCATATGTTTTGGAAGGTGTCATTTTTAGTACACATCTATGCTATGTCTGGAGCGCCACACCTCAAAGCCATGTGTGATCCTATTCCCGTTGGACACAGTCTCCATTGGCCACAACCAGTATGCAGAAATCGATCCAGTCCACATGAGTTACACAGTTCTGTCTACAGTCATGCATCCATTCTCCTCTATGTTGTCTGGAAACAAACACAGCAATGTATCTCAACAAAAGAGTGAAGGGCTAGACAAAATGCCTACTCAAAATCCACACAGTACACTATATCGTCCCCAACAATACGAACCCCTTTATAGTCCGCTAAAGCAGTCTTCGCCGCTCTACAATAACATCAACATATGCACCCCACCCAGCGCAAATTCCATGTGTGTCCACAAATACTTACTTAATGGGTCTGGCCAGCAAGCGTAATGTTTGCCGGCATGGGCAGCTTTTAAAGGGCCGCCAACCTATCACGATTCAGCGATCTCCAACAATTAGCGGAAGTATAATCCGCACCCAGGAGTCCCATCACGATGTGCATAATTGGGTCCGCTGTGATTGGTGTACCGGACTATAAAGCCAGGGCAATGGCCACTGCACCTTGTCCAGACGTCGATGTGCATTGAGCTACTAGTGTCCTGTTTGACTTCTGTTGCTCTGACGGTAAGCCTCTTTAGCGGTTTCTAAGAAAATGTAATGAACGCAGATGGTTCTGGCACAGGCAGCTTAGGCGATGTGTGTATGGCCATGCTTTATGCGGCATGTAATTTTTGTCCTGTTATATTACATATGGCAACCTTATTCTGTGTCGGCCAATCGGCAGGTAGTGCCTCTACTTGTATTGTCTAAGTATTGATTGCACCTTTTGATGTTATTTGCGATGGCAACAGATCAAGGTTTGGTTTTTGCTGGTACTTCACATCAACATTTGATGGGTGGCAGAATTGTGCCGGAGATTCCAGGGATGTTTGGTACCTGTGTTAAAATTGTACTTCCACGTCTGGAGGAACAACAACATGATCATCTGGGTGCACATTAGATGTAGTATGTGCAGTGTTGGCACACACCCAGCCCTCCTTTCTCATATAGTGAACCTTAACCATTTTGGACAGTGCCCAGGTACTAGTTAGCACACAATGTGTTTGGTCACATGTTGGCCTCTACAGGTATGTACGCACACACCGTGTCAAGGTGTGTTTCAATAGGTACATAGGGGACTTAAATCATGTACGAAACATCTGTAGGTGGACACCGATATCCGGTGCTTGCTATTGTCCGCATACATGTGTTTGACTTTGTGGCGTTGTGAGATAGAGAAAATGCCCCACTCATGCAAAGTTTCACTCCACAAAAAAGCTGCATAGATTATCCCTGTAGAAAGTTAATGAGCATGTGTATCATTGTGGCATAGTTTTGAAATGTCGGTATGGCTTGTGTTGTGACTGTGTGTTTTTGGTGTGTTTTGTGATTGCCAGATGCCGACGGGTACTGTGGAATTGGAGACCCAGCTTCTCACGGAGTATCAGCGGCACGAGTGTTTGTGGCGCAGCTCGCTGCCGGAATATAAAAATCGGGCAGCGAGGGCCGAGGCCTACAGGACTCTTGTGGCTCTGGCAAATCGGTTGGAGCCAAGGATAGGCAAGAGGTGGGACCAGCATATGGTGGCACTTAAGATAAAAAACATGAGGTCGGCGTTCATGCGGGCTCACATTCTGTACCAGCGCCGTCGCTCAGGGGCTGGAGCTGAAGAGGTACCATCACCTACCCTATGGTACTATCCCCTCTTCACCTTCATCCTGGGCGAGGCTCGCCCGCATCGAACGCCGACCAACTTCCCCGTTGCTGCGTCCCATGTAGGCCCGGCTGAGTCACCATCTGCGCCACAGGAGGTGGGTAATTGTGTGACAGTGGTGGCCCACAATGTTTCCTTCACATGTGTGCTTGTCTAAATCCTTTAGACCAACCTTTTTGTCATATTTTCCTCCTTGCTGCGGGAAACCTTGGGGTGTCAATCTATCTGCCCTCCTTCCATGACTTTGAAGGCTTTTCAATTCTATGCTTCCAGCCGTATTCCATGTTGCATCTTCCACAACATCTTGGTATGTTTAGGTTACTTATTTAAGGGTTTCAAGATAGCAGGTGGTTTGTTCTCAAACAGCCACATAGTACCATGTAGTTAATGGTGCTGCCACACATGTGTGTTGGCTTTGTTGCCAGTGGGTTATAGGTAGTTGACTGTGTGGTGGATTCTCACCATAATAGGAGTCCAAATGGAAAGGTGGCCAATGGCCAGGGTCACATTTCCGTTTTTGTAACTAAATCCTGATCCGGTTTTGAGCTTTAAAAAAGCTCAAAACCGGACCAGGAAACGCTCCTCATAGGAGCCTATGCAAAACACCGGATGGCTTCACAAGCCATCCGGTGGCCGGATCCGGCACTGCTGCCTGCGTTTAAAATCATGCAGGCAGCAGTTTTCGCAGCGTTTGCCGGGACCGCACTGCGGTCACCGGATGGCTCAGGATGTGTAATCCTGAGCCATCCGGTAACTGCCGAGGTTGCGGATCCCGGCTATTGGCGGGATCCGCAACCTTAATAAAGAGTTAAATTGTTGATCTCAATGACTGTTTAAGGTCTGTAGGGGGGCTTAGACCCCCCTACAGACCGGCCGCCCACTTATACAGTGTTCTTGTACAATTTCACAATGGGCACGGGCTCTTCGGAGCAAAGTGCCCCCCCCCCCGTATCACTATACAGGGGTGCATACACCCCTGTATTACAATGATGCATTAATGATGTGTAGTCCAAAAAGGATTTTATCGCTCGCAATGTAAGTTTATACTTACAGCATGTAAGTTGTAGGCAGAGTCCAGCGAAATCCATAGGCGGGGCTGTGTGCAGCAGCCTCCGCCCGCTTCATGTTGATGGCCGCCCCCTCTGGCCGTAATCCACTGTTGTGAGGGCGGATACGTCGTTAAAGGGGCGTGGCTAACCTCGGCACATAGTTAGCCACGCCCCTTTAACGACGTATCCGCCCTCACAACAGTGGATTACGGCCAGAGGGGGCGGCCATCAACATGAAGCGGGCGGAGGCTGCTGCACACAGCCCCGCCTATGGATTTCGCTGGACTCTGCCTACAACTTACATGCTGTAAGTATAAACTTACATTGCGAGCGATAAAATCCTTTTTGGACTACACATCATTAATGCATCATTGTAATACAGGGGTGTATGCACCCCTGTATAGTGATACGGGGGGGGGGGGCACTTTGCTCCGAAGAGCCCGTGCCCATTGTGAAATTGTACAAGAACACTGTATAAGTGGGCGGCCGGTCTGTAGGGGGGTCTAAGCCCCCCTACAGACCTTAAACAGTCATTGAGATCAACAATTTAACTCTCTATTAAGGTTGCGGATCCCGCCAATAGCCGGGATCCGCAACCTCGGCAGTTACCGGATGGCTCAGGATTACACATCCTGAGCCATCCGGTGACCGCAGTGCGGGATTCAGCACACATTTTTGAAAAAAAATGTGTGTGCCCGCCATTGCGTTCACCGCATCCGGATCCGGATGCGGTGAATGCAATTTATGTTTTCAATGTGACCCTACCCAATATGTGTCATTGGGCAGCAGAGCCCCCAGTATCAAGGTGTTGTGGTGACATGTCCTAATATTGGTTTACGGCTCCGTGACTAACACCTAATTATGTATTGAGCTGAGTTCCTGGAATGGTCGAGGTGAGTGTACAGGAGAACCACTGGTGTTGTGGTCTTTAACCTTTTGTGCTTTACTGTGTTTTTCCTCATTTTCCATTCTGGTTGTTGGCCTTGGTGTGTGTGGGAGTGCTATATAGAGTCCTGTAGTCAATGTATTGAGTTGATATTGCCTTCACTAATGAGGTTTTTTTTTCTCCACCCACAGGCCCCAGAAGAGGATGGCTCCATTGCGGAGCAATCTGTCGCTGATGATGCTCAGCCCATGACATCTGGGGCTGAGCAGGAGGGCGGGGCGAGTGATGTGGGTCCAGGCCCAGGTCCCAGCTCCGGGATCCGTCGCCGCCGACGTCCTGCACCACCAGAGACGGAGCTGGGCACCTGGGCCCGACGCGTGCTGTTGAGCGAACAGCGGACCCACATCGACAGCACCGCCCTCTACATGAGCGACAGATTGCGAGGGATGGAGCCGCTCCAAAAAAAAGATCCTTCTGAGGGTCTTCAACAATGCCGCTGATGCTGCCGATGATGGGGCCCTTCAATGGGGATGCCACGTCCCCCCCCCCATGCAACACAACATATGGCCCCTTTCCCCAGCCGCCCCATCTCGGCCCGTGAGAAGACCGGCCCCGCCACAGACACCCAATCCCCCCCCAACACGTCGTCGTAGAACAAGACGCTCTCGGGCAGGTCGGGGCTGCCCTGAGAGGAGGGGGGAGCAGGCATTGTCAGAGCCGACAGAGGAAGAAGAAGTTGGACACTAGTAGCCAATGCACAGATTTGGCAGTCTGGACTTTATAATTTGGAGGAATCTCCTAGTTGTGTTTTTTTTTTATTGCCTTTTGGGCTAATTACACATTTTCGTTGGCTGTATTACAGCATATTATTATATTATGTTTTTTGTATCCAGCCTGGAATTAAATTGTTTGCATAACACAATTGTGTATTTATTTAGGATTAAGGATTGTGGGGGTTAGCGTGGGTGAATGGTAGTGTGGCCAATATAGGTTTACCCAAGCCACACAATATGGCCCAATGCTCTCAGAGCAGGATCACCATCGGTTCCTTTGGAATGTGTTTGCACTTTGACAAAGGGATGTGGTGATGTGCCTAACATAGTTACCTCATGGTGAGGTTTGGCCACCAAATATTAGTAAGGTCACATGAAGGAGCGTAGAAAACACTTACACCAGCATTGTATTTTTAACATACATGTGTCACAGACATTTGGCATAATACACAGAATGCTTAGGCCAGATAGGGCTAGCCAGTCCACACTCGTGATGGTCCCAATGTGGGACAGTATAGGTAAAGAAGGCAAAGGGCTAGCCAGTCCACACTCGTGATGGTCCCAATGTGGGACAGTATAGGTAAAGAAGGCAAAGGGCTAGCCAGTCCACACTCGTGATGGTCCCAATGTGGGACAGTATAGGTAAAGAAGGCAAAGGGCTAGCCAGTCCACACTCGTGATGGTCCCAATGTGGGACACTATAAGAAAAGAGCCCAACGGGGGCAAAAAAAAAACAAAATTTGTAAACTTTTTCAAGGCAACAAGCCAACGTGTGAAAATTGTAGGGTCCAACTAGGCCAACAGTTTTTGGGGCCATGTTTGGCCAGGATAGAATGCATCCATCTAATTCATAGGTGTGATCCATGTTGCGGCTCTAGGGCCGCCAGCATTTGAGCCAGCCGGCCAAGGTCCTGCAGCCCACGCTGTAGAGCCATGGTCATACGGCCGACAAATGCCTGATGGGCCAAGATGAATTCCTCCATGGTAGGGGCACCTGTATTGGGAGTAAACACACACTTTAGTACACAGCCGTCGCTAATGATGGGTAGTCATGACTGGCCAGAACCATCCACTTACCCTGTTCCTCCAACTCCACTTCACCATCAGACGGGGAGAGAGATGGGGTCAAGCTCCATCCATATGCACCCGCACATTCACCATCTGCAAAAATGGTGAACCAACATGGTTTAATTGGTTTTGAGAAATAGTTTTGGTCAAGATGCAATGTAAGGAACAGTGTGCAGGGTGTCTGTGGCAACATAACACACTTACCACCATAGTCACTGTGTGGGGACATGGTCACCCCAGGACTCACCACTGAGCTCGAGACAGTGGGAGGTGGTGTTACTCCCGGGCTGGGGCTCTGTGGCCACATTATGTGGTTTAGGGGCAAAAGTGGTCCTGGGCTACGGGGCAAACCCTCCTCTGGGCCGCTAGGTGCTTGCAGCTCATCGCCCTCCTGTGGGGAGGTGATGTGTTCCTCCGGCAGCCAAGAAGATGGGGACAGCTGGTCACACTCCAGCGGGCTGCCAGGTGCTGACTGCTCCTCCAGGTCCTCTGTCCCGGTAGGTGAGGGCACGTCTGGCTCCTGAGGCCCTGGGGAAGGTGTTGAGCATGGGGCCAAGGGTGCCACTTCAGCCTGATGTGGCGGTGTTCTGGATGGCCCACCTGGGGGTGGGGCATGGGGCCCTTCTTCAGATTACGAATCGGCATCTAGTTTGAAATTTGAACACAAAACACGTTATAATATCGTACCTACACATTGTTGTCCTACAAATAGCTTGTGTGGCTATGTATTTGACGGCTAAGGCTGGGGTCACACACACACAGATATCTGGCCAGATATTGTTCACAGATCTCTGGTTGCAGTGAAAGCATGGACACATTGTTCCATTTTGAGGCTGTGTACAAATGTAAAAATCTGTCCATGATTTGACTGCAAACAGAGATCTGCCAACAATATCTGGCCAGATATCTGTGTGTGTGAACCCAGCCTTACTTAGCATCAACCAGGTGATGCTGGATGCATACACTCATGTTGTATGCATGTACTGTGCGTGTGAGCCATTTTTATGGCTGAGTGGATGACCACAACACTGTGAAGATGTGTTTGATTGTGTAGGCCACACTGTCCCTTGTGATATGTTGCCATCCTTTTTTGGGTATTGTGGGACATGCACATGTGGCGGTGTGTGTTTTGGCCCAACAATTACTCACCACGCAGCCTGGCAATCCTGGCACGGATGTCCAGTATGCGACCTGGGCACTTGTGCTTCAAGTCAGCGATCTTTTTTTGGATCGCTTTTACTGTCCTCTGTACCCCCAGTTGGCAGAGCAGGGCCCGCTGGATCCGCCGAACGGTGCGCCGATTGCGCAGCCTGGGGTGCCGGTGGTGATGGTGGCCCCAATAGTCCTGACGGTCGCACTGATCAATCAGGATGATCAGCTCCGCCATCCCCACGTTGCAGCGCGGTGAACGGCTGCCATGACTGCTATGGTGTGTGCAGAGGCGGGGCTGGCACCTTGCAGGCAGAGTGAAAATGAAACCAACGTCATGATGTCATTACGGCCGCTGTCGGGGTGACGCACCTTTTTAAGTAGCCCAACGCGCAGTGACACGGCCGACACACTTATGCGGCCCCTACTACAGAAGACCCACAGTGCAGTGCGTACAACACGGCTATGATCTGTGTACTGAGTAATCTCTTTCGATGTGGTATGGGTTTGTGTGCATCTGTGTGCGCGCTGCGCGCAGTGCCACACACGGAACACTTCTACGGCAGCTGCTGTACAATAAGCCAGAGCGGTACGTAACACACACTTGTGCGCTGTGTACAGCATTATTCGTTATCATGTGTTGAGAGGATGTGCACACTATATGTAGAGCATGAGCCATTTATGATTTGTCGTTCAAGTCTGTGTCCGCGTAATTGTACTACTATATGATCGTGCATACGGCGCGTATGTGTAGTGCTGAAGAGACAGCTCAGCCAAGATGGAGGGCTGTGAGGCATGGGCCAATCGTAACGCAGCATCTTCCACCAATGATCGCAGAAGGGGCGCGGTATCACGGAGCCTGGGTCACGCCTTAGCTACATTGCAGCTACATCGCCGGGTGTCCAGAGTTCCCTTCTGTAGCTTCTTTACACGCCGATACAGCTCGCTACAATCGGCGATGTAGCTATCTGTTTATGGGCAGTGCACGGATACAGAGGTATCTGTAGCCGGCTGTGTCGTCCCGTCTTCACACGCCGCTATTACGGGCGATATTGGCGCGACAAGCTACAATCGTAGCCTGTAGCGGGTTGTATGCATCCTGTTGTGGCGGCGTGTAAAGGTACCATAATGGCCACTTTACACGCGGCTACATTTCTAGCTTATTCACAGGTAACTTACTGGCTGCAGTGAAATCATGGAAACATGGTTCTATCTTATTGCTGTGTACAAATGGAATAATGTCTCCATGATTTCACTGCAGCCAGTAAGTTACCTGTGGATAAGCTAGAAATGTAGCCGCGTGTAAAGTGGCCATTAGGGAGAATGGGTGGAACTGGTTGGATACGGAGGCGAGTTTAATGGCAGCGAGTGCATGGTAACGAATGTACTGCGTTATTTATCCCAACTGTGTGCTTCCGGTTTTACCGGGCCCGCTGCTCGAAATCGGCTTTCCGGTCTAGCTTTTCATTTCAAGTTGAGGGGTTGGGTGGATGCTATGAAGCATTTCGTGATTTCTCAGGTCATGAAGGGCTAGAAGAGGGAACAGCGGACACTTGTCTTCCGGTGTCCTATAACTTTTGATTTGCTGCATCATTTGCTGAATGTATTGCCCTCAGTATGTGATTCAGAGTATGAAGCTGTGGCGCCCCTGCGTCCAGGAGGCCACAAAAGGGAACTGCAGCCAGGCAGGTAGGACACTTGTTGCACAGCAACACCGTCATAGCCCACACAACCCACTTGAAAGAGAAGGGTTACATCCAGCCCTGAGATTACATACTCTATGAGATTGAGGGGTGGTGGATCAGAGGAGTGGGTTGGGCACACCCGTAGTCAGGTGACTTGACAGTATATAGGAAGGGGGAGGAGTGAAGGAAGTTAGTAGGCCGGAGTGAGCTGAGCTGTAAAGACCCAGAAGTAGGCTCAAGGTGCCGAGATGCAAAGACCAGAAGCTGAGCTGCAAAGACAGAAAGACAATCACACGTCCTGTGAGTGCAAGGCCTAGGAGCGCAGAATCCGTACTGAGCCAGTGTGAGCCAGAGGGGAGAGAAAGCCCATCCCATGCTGATGCCACCAGGAGTGTGCCAGAACAGAGAGGGACGGTGGAACCCGTGCCCTAGACAGCAGCTAAAGCCACTGACTGCAGGCGGAGTAGCCCTCCTAGTATACTGAAAGGAACAGAAAGGAGAGAGCCTGGTAGAGCCTCGTGCTGAGGACTGCTGGAGGCTGGGCTGAAGTAGTATTGGCTCTAGAGGGGACCACAGTTTACCCAGAATCCCCAAACAACACGACAGGGGACCACAGCTCCACGTTAGGGTCCCCAACCCAAAGGACAGGCAGCTCAGTGACAACCAGGAGGGCCCGCCAGGGGTCCGAGTCACCGCCATACTGTCCAGCGTACCACACACCACCCGTACAGACTGAGACCGTAGACAGCCCGGAAAGGACACTAAAGACTGTGTGAGGGGTCACAGAGAGAGAGGCCTGGCTGCAGAGCAAAGGGAACCTGGAGAGGGAGAATGTACCCGTGTATTGAGAACTGTGCTTGAACTGTAAGAACTGCAACTGACTTGTAAACTGCTTGAAGAATCGAGAGTAAAAGACACGGAAAACCCTAAATTGGCCTCTCTTGTCAGTCTCTATCTGAGACCATTCCTCCCATACAGGTTGCAGCAGATTCCCACCTGCAGAGCTTCAAGCCTGTCAGCACCAGCAAGGAAGAGAGATCCCTGCTGCGTCTGCAAGTAAGTGTGCTACAACCTCACCATAGACTTAACCCTTACTGCCCCGGGGGATACAGTTCTTCCCACTGGAACTATAACATCTTCGCTGCCACTCCATCACCCCCGGAGGTTCTGAAGCAGCGGCGGCCCCCATCACTGGCCGCATCAAGTGGGTGGCGTCACGAGTGACATTTCCCCTGTAAATAATCCCCTTTAATTGCCGAGCTCGGGACACGGTCCGGACCAAGCCACCCGTGACTTCCCCAGCACCATCCGGTCCGGCACCGAGTTCCCCCGTTCCGAGGGGCTCGACAACCTGGCGTCACGAACAGGATCTACCCGGTCCAAAAGAATTGGACTTTGTGCGCCTAGACAATGTGTTCTGGACTTTTCCCGCCAAAACTGACCTTAATGGCGGCCATAAGGGACTAGCGCCATGTGCAGGGGAGGCGTTCCCAAAACTCCCATCGTGGGCCGGTCCGGTCCAAGGCGCGAAAAGAAGGTCCCGCCCTGGCTCCCCTTAACTCCGGGAGAGCCTCCTCCCCTAGACCCTCCTCCTAGCAAGCCGAAGAAGAAGGAAATCGTCATCAGGAGGGGGCGGAGCGAGCAACCGGAAGAGAAGGAGTCGCCATTCAGAGACACGAGGACGGAAGCGGAGGACGCAAAGATTAGTGCTGCACCCGGAAGACCCACGTGATCCCGGAGGGCCCACAGAATGACTTAGTGGAGGAACCCGGCCGAGGAAAGAACTTGTGTGACCGTGGAGAGATGGCAGAAGGTGGAGAGCGTCCCTACGTCCCAGATACCCGAAAGGGTATATTGCGACTGCTGCCCCAGCAGATGACCCGGATCCATGAGCAGCGTACCCGGATCCAGCTTAGCATCGATCACCGCCAGCAGACCTACCAGACTGCAACTATACAACCCGGCTGGGTTGCCGACACCCGTGATCACATGAGGAGCGAGGGCGGATGTCGTACAGGAAACCTTGTGAATTTAACTGTGCCTAGCGCTGCACCGCGCCCTATCCAGAGAGAGGTCGACCTGCTCGGAGCCCTGGAGGAAAAGTGGTTCTCCCTGCCGGAGCCCCTGATACCAGCGCCTAAGACGACAGAGGTGAGAGGAGAACAACTCCGTTGCTGGTGGGAGAGGGATGAAGCTAGCGACGACATGATAGGCTTTGTAGGAGACCCCGAAGGCGAAGTAGGCCCCGTAGAAATAGTCACAAGGAATGAGTACTTGAGAAGATGTAGTAAGAGATGGGAGCAGGAAGAATTAAAAAGACAAGAACGAAAGCGGGAATTAGTTGCACTGACTCAATATCTAAAAACTGTTGCTAGACGAGACAAGAGCGTTACTGGATCCCAGAGACATGAGGGCAGGATCGAGAAAGTTAAGCATGAGGATGGATATGCCTTTGCCCGCGAGGAAGGAGTATACGGTGACATTTTCATAAACCGCAGAGATGTTGAATCGCACTTGCCAGAAAAACACCCGGACAGGGAAGTGCAAGTTGGAGAGTGGGTCTCCTATGAGACCAAGGAGCAAGAGGCCCGTATGGCATAACAGTGCATAGACTTTGCTTGGATGCTTCTGAAGATGATATGCCTGCATTAGAGGAAACTAATCCTGTAGTACAGCCGGACCCAATCGTTAACCCGGGTCCTATCACAGACTTAGCAACCGTTACAGTAAAGAGCACTGCAGATGTTGCAACACAGACCCCGGAGAGTTATCTGCTAATACAAGCGTTGCAAGTGCTCGAGATGTTCCCCAGGAAAAGAGGATTACCAACACTCCCATGGAAAGTCAAGTGTGAAGGGAAGAAGGAGTGAGACCCGTGTCCTGCATCAAGAAAGAAGACTTGCAAGTGTGAATGAAGCGTTTTCCTTGGTGATCCCATCCCTTACCTGAATGAATGCTAGCATTCCCCTGTTTGTCTTATATGTTTTATTGAACATTTGCACCACGAACAATGAGCTGGTACGAACGTTGAACTGTAAATAGTTGAGCACCTTAGTGTGCTCCCCTTTGGTTTTAAGACCAGCTGCGCACGTGAGAGACTGTGCCAACTTTTTGAACTTTTTGCACTTTGAAAGAAGAACTTTTATACTTTTTATAAGAAAGTAGTGACTTTAATAATGTGTGTTTTATAGGAAAGTGAATGCATTATAGCATTAGACCACGTAAAGGTCTAGATAGAGAAAAAGGGTAATGACGAATATATACCCGTGCACCTGTTTATAGTTAAAGTAACGTTTGAAGACTCGTGCCTCCCGGATGGGAAGAAACCAAGAATCCTTAATGTTAATGTTTACTGTTATATATATAAAATAAAAATGTTTTCAGGGGGATCCATGACGGGCAGCGCGAGGACGTGCTATTTAACTCCGGGAGAGTGTGGCGCCCCTGCGTCCAGGAGGCCACAAAAGGGAACTGCAGCCAGGCAGGTAGGACACTTGTTGCACAACAACACCCTCACAGCCCACACAACCCACTTGTAAGAGAAGGGTTACATCCAGCCCTGAGATTAGATACTCTATGAGATTGAGGGGTGGTGGATCAGAGGAGTGGGTTGGGCACACCCGTAGTCAGGTGACTTGACAGTATATAGGAAGGGGGAGGAGTGAAGGAAGTTAGTAGGCCGGAGTGAGCCGAGCTGTAAAGACCCAGAAGTAGGCTCAAGGTGCCGAGATGCAAAGACCAGAAGCTGAGCTGCAAAGACAGAAAGACAATCACACGTCCTGTGAGTGCAAAGCCTAGGAGCGCAGAATCCGTACTGAGCCAGTGTGAGCCAGAGGGGAGAGAAAGCCCATCCGACGCTGATGCCACCAGGAGTGTGCCAGAACAGAGAGGGACGGTGGAACCCGTGTCCTAGACAGCAGCTAAAGCCACTGACTGCAGGCGGAGTAGCCCTCCTAGTATACTGAAAGGAACAGAAAGGAGAGAGCCTGGTAGAGTCTCGTGCTGAGGACTGCTGGAGGCTGGGCTGAAGTAGAGTGTCGGCTCTAGAGGGGACCGCAGTTTACCCGGAATCCCCAAACAACACGACGGGGGACCACAGCTCCACGTTAGGGTCCCCAACCCAAAGGACAGGCAGCTCAGTGACAACCAGGAGGGCCCACCAGGGGTCCGAGTCACCGCCATACTGTCCAGCGTACCACACACCACCCGTACAGACGGAGACCGTAGACAGCCCGGAAAGGACACTAAAGACTGTGTGAGGGGTCACAGAGAGAGAGGCCTGGCTGCAGAGCAAAGGGAACCTGGAGAGGGAGAATGTACCCGTGTATTGAGAACTGTGCTTGAACTGTAAGAACTGCAACTGACTTGTAAACTGCTTGAAGAATCGAGAGTAAAAGACACGGAAAACCCTGAATTGGCCTCTCTTGTCAGTCTCTATCTGAGACCATTCCTCCCATACAGGTTGCAGCAGATTCCCACCTGCAGAGCTTCAAGCCTGTCAGCACCAGCAAGGAAGAGAGATCCCTGCTGCGTCTGCAAGTAAGTGTGCTACAACCTCACCAAAGACTTAACCCTTACTGCCCCGGGGGATACAGTTCTTCCCACTGGAACTATAACATCTTCGCTGCCACTCCATCACCCCCGGAGGTTCTGCAGCAGCGGCGGCCCCCATCACTGGCCGCATCAAGTGGGTGGCGTCACGAGTGACATTTCCCCTGTAAATAATCCCCTTTAATTGCCGAGCTCGGGTCACGGCCCGGACCAAGCCACCCGTGACTTCCCCAGCACCATCTGGTCCGGCACCGAGTACCCCCGTCCCGAGGGGCTCGACAAAGCTACGTTATTTTCTGCCGTTTTCGGGTTGGCCTTTTTCGGCACATTGCGAGTGAGTGAGCTGGTTCCCAAATCACCATCGGGGATAGGCGGCCTGCATGTTGATGACGTCACGGTTTTCAACGAGGGCTGTGGTTTTGATTACAACGGTCTAAAACAGACCAAGTGGGCCGAGCGGTTTGGTTCCCCCTTTTTTCAATTCAAGGTCCAGTTTTCCCTTATTCACTGATTCAACGATACGAGGCGATTATGGTATGGAGCGTTAAGTATTTCTCACATGCTGACTGTTCCCCAGTCACTGGACATCAGTTTCAGTTTATTCTCCAAAGCGTGTTGCGGGCCATCGGTTGCTGCCCTGCAGAATTCGGGACCCATTCATTCCGCATCGGCGCAGCGACGGAGGCGGGCTCCCGGATGAGCTGATCAAGCGTGTGGGACGGTGGAAGTCTGACTGTTTCAGGAGATACGTTAGACCTGACTTGGTATAATGTGGTACAGTTCTTCTTGTTAGCTGGTTAGGCTATATATTACAAAAAAAAAAAAAAAAAGGGTATTCATACTGTAGATGTGAGTTGTTGAGGATTTTTACTCGGTGTTTCTCATTGAAGGGTGCTAGAGCATGACTTCTAACCTTGTTGTTACAGGGGTTACACTGCGAGGTGTTTGGAAACAGTTTTGATGTGGTGTGTTGACTTTCTTTTTCTCCTAGATGGTGTTCGTCCAAGTGTGTGGATACTGGGCCACTCTTACATCTACTGGGCTGCTCAACGAGCGGAAACGCGTTCTGGAGGACGACTGCTGGGCTTCCATGACGTCAGTGTTAACTGGAGGGGCATCAGGGGTCTGGTTTGGGTGCAGGTGCTGCCGGAAGTGGTCATAATTTCCTGGGTCGCCCATGGCCCCATCGTCATGGTCATCCACGTCGGGGGAAACGACCTGGTCAACTTCCGGTTAGGGGAGCTGTGCACCCTGATCCGTGCTGACTTGGATTAGCTCCACAGTTTTTTCTCCGAGCTCGTACCCGTCTGGTCCGAAGTCGTTCCCCGGGTCGTTTGGCGGGGTGTTAGGGATGGGGTGGCCCTCGAAATGTCCCGTAGGACCTTAATCAAGAGGATGGCACAATTTGTAGCCTTTAAAGGGGGTATTTCTATCCGGCATTACCAGCTCGAGACGGACCCCAGCCGTCTTATGCTTCGTGACGGAGTTCATTTAAATAAAATCGGCCTGGACATTTTTCTTTCTGGGTTACAAGATGGGATTGAGCAAGCCCTTCGTTCCTTTGTGTTGGGGGGCTGCAGCTCAGGCTTTGGCCCTCGCTCCTCCGTGGCGGAGAGAGTGACATGGGAATAAGTTCACCTGTGTGAGTTAAAACATTTATTGTTGTCTGTGGTTATTGTTCGGCCTGGGTAAGGTGGGACTTGTTAGTCTGTGGGGCACTGCGGCTGCTCCACTGCCCCCTGAATTGCAAGCCCAAGAAGGCTTAACAGGTGGTCGAACAATAGGACCACCCATGGTTTCCCTGGCTTCTAATCCGGTCTTCTTCCCTCCCCCTTACTCATTATAGGTCGTGCCCTGGTGTATAAAAAGTTGGAGCGTCGGCCATATTGCCTCTTCCTCGTCTGGAACCCGGAGCTCGTTATCGCCCTCCCTTCCCTTTGGTTAAATTTGGTAAAGTCGCAGCAGCGGAGAGAGTGACATGGGACTAAGTTCACCTGTGCTGGACGGCCAGTGACAGAACACTTATCGTCACGTGGATAAAGGCAGGTTTGTTGCCTACATTGGGCTGCGGCCAAATATATAAATTTTTCCCACTAAGAGAACAGTATAATTGAGTTGGATGTTTTGAGACCTCTCAATTAAAGAGTTAAAACATTTATTGTTGTCTGTGGTTATTGTTTGGCCTGGGTAAGGTGGGTCTTGTTAGTCTGGGTCCTTGGCCCCGTGACATCACAAAAGGTCTTGTAACATACAGAGAGCAGCTGTTACACAGAGAGTAGCTGGGTACTCGCAGCCCACTCACTCCACTCAGCCTGCTTACTCCACTCAGCCTGCTTACTCCACTCAGCCTGCTTACTCCACTCAGCCTGCTCACTCCACTCAGCCTGCTCACTCCACTCAGCCTGCTCACTCCACTCAGCCTGCTTACTCCACTCAGCCTGCTCACTCCACTCAGCCTGCTCACTCCACTCAGCCTGCTCACTCCACTCAGCTTGCTCACTCCACTCAGCCCGCTCACCTCGCTCACCCCTCTTCCTCACTCAGCCCGCTCATGTGGCACCCCACTAAGCAGGCGTCACAGAGGGGTACTGTATCCATAAAAGAGGTGCAGATACTCCAGCTGCAGGTGGATCTTAGGATGGTGGCTGGTACCCTATTCCAACACTCCCACACTAGTTTACACAGTGGGAGGTTACCCGGGAGGTCTTTGCCTCTAAGTTGGAGCTTGGGAAGTGAGTCTAGTCTCCCAAGCTTTTGCTCCAGATTCCCGTGGAGTCTTCAATTCTCCCGGGCACCAGAGCAGACCGAAAGAGGGTACCAGGCACCGCCAAAGGAGGAAGCAGCCAGCCAGCAGAGGGTTACCTGACAGCAGTGAAAGTGAGAGAGGAAGGATGTCAGGCTGATTACAAGTCACCAGGCTTCACACCAAAAACTGAAAAGCAAGAAGCAACAGACGGGGTTGGGAAAGGAAGGCACACCAAGGGTTCCACCATACCACCTGGGATCCGCCTGCAGCCACCCGATAAGTTACCTGTCCTCATAACAACAGGAGTGCTTAACTGTAACTTTGTATGAATGCAAGTGAACAGTAAAGTACCCGGAGGAAAAGTGACCTTGCTTCTGCCTGTATTCCTTTGAATGAACTTGTTTCCCATACAGGAACACTGCCCGGAGGTCCAGCCCTACCTGTAGAGGACTTTGCCAACTTGCCGCATTACCATCTACCTCCGGCGGACTGTGGCGGCGCTGGTGACACATCACCCGAAACTACAGGTGGCGTCATAACATCTTGTAAATAGCATCCCCTGTAAATATTCCCTTTTTCAAAGAAGTCCCCCAGGATACGGGATCAGGCGCATTCCCCGCGACACAGTTAACCCATTGGAGCCTGACATCCGAGTACCGCACAGCCTGGGGCTCGACACTCTCCTCAATGACCCCACAGCCCACTCTGCTCAAACTGCTCACGCCACAGCCTACTCACCCCATCAGCCAGCTCACCCAACAGCTCGCTCACCCCACTCACCCCACAGCCTGCTCACCCCACTCACCCCACTGCACACTGACTCCACAGACCGCTCACCCCATGGACAACTCAACCTGCATCCCGCTCATCCCCTTCACCCTTCCCACACCACAGCCTGCTCACCCCGCTCACTCCACGAAACCCGCTAAGACCACAGCCTTTTCACCCTGCAGCCTGCTCACTTCACCGCCTGTTCACCCCACTCACTCCACAGCCCACTCACCCCACAGCCCGCTCACCCCGCAGCCGCTCACCCCGCAGCCTGCTCACCCCGCAGCCTGCTCATCCCACAGCCTACTCACCCTGCAGCCCGCTCACTCCACAGCCCGCTTATCCTGCATCCTGCTCACCCCACTCACCCCATAGCCTGCTCATTCCACAGCCCGCTCAACTCGCAGCCCACTCACTCCATAGCTTGCTCACCATGCAGCCTCCACAGCCCACTCACCCTGCAGCCCCCACAGCCTGTTCAACTCTTTCACACACAGGTCACTCACCCCACATCCCACTCATTCCACAGACCGCTCACCCCACAGACAACTCACCCTGTGACCCACTCAGCCCCTCACCCTGCTCACACCACAGCACACTCACCCCACAGCCTACTCACCCCTCCCACACCACAGCCTGCTCACCTTGCTCACTCCACTCAGCCTGCTCAGACCACAGCCTGCTCTTCCTGCAGCCTGCTCATCGCACTCAGGATGCTCACCCCACAGTCCGCTCACCCCTCTCACCCTGCATCCTGCTCACCATGGAGCCCACTCACCCCACAACCTGCCCACTCACCCCACAGTCCGCTCACCCCCCAGTCCACTCACCCTACAGCCCGCTTATTCAATAGCCTGCTCATCCCACAGCCTGCTCACCCCACTCACTAACCCTACAGCCCGCTCACCTCCCTAAAACTGCTCACTCCACAGCTCGCTTACCCTGCAGACTGCTCACCCCAACCACTCACCCCACAGCCTGCTCACCCCTCTCACTCACAGCCCACTTACCCCACAGCCCTCTCAATCCACAGACAGCGCACCCCATGGACAAATCACTCTGCAGCCCACTCACCCCCCTCACCCTGCTCACCCCACAGCTCACTCACCCTGCAGCCCGCTCACCCCTCCCACACCACAGCTTGCTCACCCCGCTTGCTCCAGTCAGCCCGCTCAGACCACAGCCTGCTCACCCTGCAGCCCGCTCACCCCAATCAGCTTGCTCCTCGCACTCACTCCACAGCCCATTCACCCTGCATCCTGTTCACCCTAGAGCCCACTCACTCTCGCAGCCCGCTCACACTGCTCAAACTGCTCTCCCCCACAGCCTGCTCACCCCATCAGCTTGCTCACCCAACAGCTCGGTCACCCCACAGCCTGCTCACCCCACTGCCCACTGACTCCACAGACCGCTCACCCCACGGACAACTCAACCTGCATCCCGCTCATCCCCTTCACCCCTTCCCACACCACAGCCTGCTCACCCCGCTCGCTCCACTCAGCCCGCTCAGACCACAGCCTGCTCACCCCACAGCCTGCTCACCCCATCAGCCTGCTCACCCAACAGCTCGCTCACCCCACTCACCCCACTGCTCACTGACTCCACAGACCACTCACCCCACGGACAACTCAACCTGCATCCCGCTCATCCCCTTCACCCTTCCCACACCACAGCCTGCTGACCCCGCTCACTCCACTCAGCCCACTCAAACCGCAGCCTGCTCACCCTGCAGCCTGCTCACCCCAATCAGCTTGCTCCCCGCACTCACTCCACATCCCATTCACCCTGCATCCTGCTCACCCCACAGCCCACTCACCCCACAGTCCACTAACCCTACAGTCCACTCACCCCACAGTCTGCTCACCCTGCAGCCTGCACATCCCACAGTCCGCTCACCCTGCAGCCCACTCACCCAACAGCTTGCTCACCCCCTAACCCTGCTCACTCCACAGCCTGCTTATCCTACAGCCTGCTCACCCCACTCACCCCATAGCCTGCTCATTCCACACCCCACTCACCCCCGCAGCCTATTCACCCCACAGCCCACTCACCCTGCTCACCCCACAGCCTGCTCACCCTGCAGCCTCCACAGCTCACTCTCCCTGCAGCCCCCACAGCCTGTTCACCTGCTCACTCAGAGCCCGCTCACCCCACGGATAACTCACCCTGCAGCCTACTCGCACCCTCACCCTGCTCACACACAGCCCACTCAGCCTACAACCCACTCACCCCTCCCACACTACAACCTGATCACCCTGCTCACTCCACTCAGCCCGCTCAGACCACAGCCTGCTCACCCTACAGCCTGCTCACCCCACAGCCCACTCAACCCACAGCCCGCTCACTCTACAGCCTGCCCACTCACCCCACAGCCTGCCCACTCACCCCACAGCCAGCCCACTCACCCCACAGCCCACTCACTCCACAGTCTGCTCACTCCACAGCCCACTCCACAGCCCACTCACCACTTAGCCTGCTCATTCCACAGCCTGCTCAACTTGCAGCCCACTCACCCTACTCAACTCACTCACCCCACAGCCTGCTCATCCTGCAGCCTCCACAGCCAACTCACCCCGCAGCCCCCACAGCCTGTTCACCCCGCTCACTCACAGCCTGCTCATCCCGCAGTCAGCTCACCCCGCGGCCCACTCACCCCATAGTCCCACGAATGAGGAACTTCACCAGTTCCTCATGCCACCGTCATCTACCTCATGCCACCACCACATAAGCGCGAGCAGAGGAGAAGCAGAGAGTGACCATGGGGGGGGGAGAGAGAGTAAACACGGGTCAGAGAGCATGCACAAGGAGTGCAAAGAGCGAGTACAGGGGGATGGAGAGGCAGAGAGGAGGCATAGAAGGTGGAGCAGAGAGCAAGAGGAAAAAGCAGACAGGAGGGGAGAGACTGCACAGGGAGAGAGATGGCTGTCGCCCCTAGCACCTCATAGCCCACCCTCATGGTGATGTCACCGCCCACTCGATGCAACTGCATCAGGTTCCTATCTAGTCTATCTATATCTATCTTTTGAACAGTGTGTCTTTTGAGTATATTTATCCAGTTCACTCACATCACAAGTTAGTACACCCTAAGGGTACCATCACACTGTGCGACGGCACCGCTGATTTCTTTGGCAATGCAGGGGTGTGGCCTATCGGCACCGATATCGCCCCTGCATTGCCTAAAGTAATTAGGCGATGGCGACGCCTTTTAGTGGTCGCCTGGTTTCAGAGCAGTGTATAGAAACCAGGCGGCCGATCTGTGGAGATGTGTTCACATCGCCCCATGTATACGGCCGATGGCGATCTGCCAGACGATGGGAGCCATAGGCTCCCATGTTAAGGCATCGCCGCTGGGGTTATAAGAAACCACAGCGGCGATGCCGCCTGTCAGATCGCCGGGACGTTGCTGGAGGTGTCGCCCCATGTAAATGGTGGACGACAATGCTGGCGGGAGGCGGCAAAAACGTGGGCGCTCCCACCCGTCGCCGCCGACATCTCCAGTGCCGTTGCACAGTGTGACGGTACCCTTAAGGTCCTGTCTCACGTACCGATGCTCCAACGATCCCAGCAACGATCCTGAGTTGCTGGGATCGTTGGAGCATGTGTAATCTGGTCGCTGGGAGCTGTCACACAGACAGACTTCACCAGCGACCAGGGACCATGGAGCTCCCCCCACATCGGTGACAGCCAGCACAGAGCTGGCTGTCATCCTGCACCCTGCACCTCTCCCTCCCGCACCCCAGCACCTTTCCTCAGTGCCGCGGGATACACAGTGTGTATCCGGCCGGCACTAGGACCGCACGCCGCGCGGCTGCATTCATGCAGCCACGTGACGCGGAAGCAAGCGCTGGCAGAAGCGTCGGCAGAGGAGCGTGGAGGCAGCGGTAAGCTGGCTCCACAAGCCCCCCCAGTGGCCCCAGTAGTCCCCCCCAGTGGCCCCAGTAGTCCCCCCCAGTGGCCCCAGTAGTCCCCCAGTGGGCCCCCCGCTGGTAACCATGGTTACACCAAGTATCTAAGCAGCGCGCGCGCTGCATTGTTACTGGTGTAACCATGGTTACCGGCCTGTGAGCTCGCTGATCGTTCTTCCCGCTGGTCACACACGCCGATGCGGGCTGACCAGCGGGATGTCCAGCGACCCAAAAATGGTCCTGGACACTTTGTAACGATCAGCGACCTCTCAGCAGGGGCCTGATCGTTGGGAGCAGTCACACATAACGATATCGGTAAGGATATCGTTCCTACGTCACAAATAGGACGATATCGTTACCGATATCGTTATGTGAGACCTAGGCTTTAGGGAATATTCATATGCAGAAGGTTTGCATTAGAAAGTTCTATGACTCAATATCTGTTTATCCATCTAGATAGGCATACAATGGAACCTTGGATTAAAAGTAACTTGGTCTGAGAGTGTTTTGCAAGACAATCTAAGATTTAAAAAAAATTGTAACTTGGTATAGGTGCAAGATTTAGAATAAGAGCAAAATGTGAGGTCTCTCCACCCCTCTACAGTACCTCACTCCCTGCAGAGATACAGTACAGTATGAGCTCTCCCCACCCCTCTATAGTACTGTACCTCCCTCTCTACAGGACTATTGTTTACTATTACAATTCCCCCCTTTTTAAAGTGACCATCAGGGCATGGACCAGGGTATCGACCGCCCGTGACAATACCCCGTAATCAACGCCTGGGATCTGAGTTCTCACAGCCTTGGGGTGGGTCATAATATTCACTGCTTTCAGCGCATGCACATAAGCCATCAATCACGGTCTTTTCCTCACTTATGGGTCCAGCCTTTGCGTGCTCAGCGCTCTCTGAACATGAAGCTTCTATACTTGATACTGTACATGTTTGACGCTGCTACTAAACAAACTTTAGGTACTGTGACTGATTAGCTTCCTACACATATGTATACTGTATATACCATAGAACTGCAAATAATTGCAGAATTGAAATATTTTTATATGAATACAGTAGATATTTTTGGCTTGTGGAATGAATCATCTGCATTTCAATTAACTCTTATGGGAAAATTTGCTTTGCTCTATTAGTGATTTGTATTAGAAGCAGATTCCTGGAATGGATGATGCTCGTAATCCAAGGTTCCATTGTATTTCTGTGTTAGGTGCAAACATTCTACAGTGAATATTCCTAAGGAGTATTAACGTGTTATGTCAGAGTCAGACTATATAGTGGTCTATATTACTATTATTGAGCTCCGCAGTCTTGGGTCGTCACACAAGTAATTAAGCCTAAGAAGATCTATCAACTTGTTGACAGTTTCCAAGTAACAACACAAGAGTTTTGTTTTTCGTAGCGGCGCAAAGTCAAAAGGATTATATATTCCCTGATACTGCAAGAATTTGTGCAAAGGTGGAGACTTCATTGTATAATGATAGGAGATCAGGATAATTCTATGCATCTAGTCCGACTTCCTTGCAATCCTTTGTATTCCTCTTTGATTAATATGACACGAGCTTCGGTGCCTTCATTTCCGGATGACATTGACAGATGGTGCAATGAGCTTGGCAGGCTGGTTCTCCTGGTCTTCTGTTCTGCCATTACTGGAGTTTGGCATGTGTTGCGTTTCAGGTCTCTGTGCTCCTGGCAACATCCAGAATAGTTAAACATTTGGTCAAAAGATCCAGCAGTTCGTGAATTGATGACACCGAGCAGGCAGAAGACAAACGTAGTGCCAAAGCATGTACGCGGAGATCTGGAATATAAGGCAGCTTCAAGACAGATGAGCACTACCCAGGGCTAAAACACGTATCACCATTCCCCAAAGGCGTACAAAAATCATAATATCTATCTATTCCTCCATTTATCCTCCTTGATACTTGCCAAGATCCTCCAAATGTAAAAATCAAATAATAGAGTTTATAATCCCCTAAAAACTGTAATGGCCACTTTACACGCAGCTACAGGTAACAGGGTGTCAACAGGTAACTTACTGGCTGCAGTGAAATCATGGAGACATAGTTCCATTTGTACACAGCAACAAGATAGAACTATGTCTCCATGATTTCACTGCAGCCAGTAAGTTACCTGTTGACACCCTGTTACCTGTAGCTGCGTGTAAAGTGGCCATAAAGGAAAAGAGATGGTTTATTTAAGTTTCTGCTTCCAAACTGGAGCCTTCATCAAACATTTACTTACGAATATAGGGTGGGGTAAGGAGCTGGCCATGAACTAAAGACTATTGGATAAATGGACAAGCAGTGGACTTTTTACAGCACGGAGCGCTGGTTACTTCAGTATTAGTTTTGTGTTTTATTGGAGATTTGCTTGCTTGTCAGTTTAAGGTAAACAATCTGAAAGGGGAAGGGTGGTCACAGTTTTACATCCTAGTTGACCTTGAAGGACTCCAATGCAATCAGGTCTACATTACCATTCAATGTCCTGCATCTGGTTAGGGAGTTTTGAGTCTTTTCTTCTTCCCTCCAAGGGGCCTCCTGGATACACACTTTTTCAAACTGGTTGGAGACTTCATTGAACTTGTACTCTTTCAATTGAATGTAACTGATTGCTAAGGGGGTTGGGTGTACTTATTTTTGCACAACTAGAGGGTTTATTCCAAGAAAAAATGAGAAAAGAAGAAGACGCGTCTTTGGGGGAGATTAGTTGGTGCTGTGAATTGGGAGGGAGAGGATCAGTGCTGAGGCCAGATCCTGAAGCTTATTGATGGACTATAGAGGATTGACTTGGATACATGTGCTACTGTCGTAATATCTACAGTCTGAATTTGAGGAACTAACCCAAGGACTATTGTAGAGGTGGATACAAATGCTACGTTCGTGATATCTATCGTTAACCTAAGGACTACTGTAGAGCTGGATACAAGTGCTATCTTCGTGATATCCTCTGTCGATAACCTATAGACTATTATGGAGCTGGATACACATGCTATGATCATGATATCTACAGTCTGAATTTGAGGAACTTTCCTGAGGACCATAGTGGAGCTGGATACACATACTACATTTGTGATATCCATCATTAACCTAAGGACTGTTGTTGAGCTGGATACACGTACTACATTCGTGATATCCATCATTAACCTAAGGACTGTTGTGGAGCTGGATACACGTACTACGTTCGTGAGATCCGTTGTTTGGAGGAGCTTAGGCTGTGACTGCAGACTATACCGGTGGGAGATACAAAAGCTGTGGGCCAACCAAAAGTTGGGAAACAGTGAATATGTTCTCGTATGGGGGCATCGCATTGTGGCCACCTACATGGAGTGCTGTAGTACCATGTACGGATACAAATAAAAATTGTGGCATCGTCAACCTGCCTAGGTGATATTGCAATACACAACTTCAGAGTCTCACAGGCGAATAGGTTCCAACACTAATTAAAGAAGCTGGTAATAAGGCTCAACCAAATAGGGAGGCTGGCATCTCCTCCAGTAAAATTGCTACGTTTATATTACTTTATAGTTATATACGGTAAATACATAGATAAACTGTTCAAAAATATTTGAGAACACTTGTACTTCACAGTATAACCTCATGTCCATCAAAACTTCAGTCCCGTTATAAGATTTTAAGTCAATGTTACCGGTTTTGGTGGAAATGAAAATGACAACAAGAAACCTTGAGAGGAACAGGACAACCCCTGAAAAGGGAATGATGAAGACAGACAATTCCTCTCCCCTTATCACTCCTGACTAATTTGTCTCTAGTTTTACATATTGCTCTTGTTTTTGTCACTCTATGGTACAATCAATGATGTATAATAGAAGCAGGCTATAATTATTAAGCCCCCTACAGGCTTCAATCTTCACATGATGGTTGTAATTAGGGTTAGGAGACCCCCTTAATTCCTAAATGTATAGACAGTTATCAGGCAGAATTTACAAGGCATTAGAGGGGATGTCTAGGATTATTAAAACGTTACTACATTCTTTCAAAGACAGTGCCACCCCTGTTTACAGGTTGTATGTGGTATTACAGCATAGGTCTATTCCCTTGAATTGAGCTGAGCTGCAGTATCATGCACAACCTGTAGACAGGGGTGGCGCTGTTTTCAAAGGAAATCAGTCATGGTCATAAAATTCAGGACAAGTCCTTTAAGGTCAACACTTCCACTAGTGACCCCAGAACAACACAAGACCACCCGGATGAGGCTTAATTCATATATAACTTTTTTATGTGTTAAAATAAACTATAGTATGAAGAATATAGGAGATCTTTGCTAAAGATTACATCTAATTAGATGACCCTGTGAGAACACTTTTCTTACTGACTCCACAGTTTGTAAAACCTACAGTATGTGCCCCATTCTGCTTCTAACGCATCAAAACAAAAGCAATCTAATTACCCTCCCTAGCTCCTATGTATCATAGTATCATAGTAACATAGTTACATAGTAACATAGTTTTTAAGGTTGAAGGAAGACCTTAAGTCCATCTAGTTCAACCCATAACCTAACATGTTGATCCAGAGGAAGGCAAAAAAACCCATGTGGCAACACTAAGCTCCACATTGGGGGAAAAAATTCCTTCCTGACTCCAGATACGGCAATCAGACTAGATCCCTGGATCAACGCCCTATCAAAGAATCTAGTATATATAACTGGTAATATTATAGTTTTCAAGAAAGGCATCCAGGCCCTTCTTAAATGTTAGTAGTGACTCCCTCATTACACCATCATGTGGCAGAGAGTTCCATAGTCTCACTGCTCTTACAGTAAAGAATCCGCGTCTGTGATTATGATTAAACCTTCTTTCCTCCAGACGTAGAGGATGCCCCATTGTCCCCGTCTTAGGCCTAAGAGTAAAGAGATCATTAGAAAGTTCTCTGTACTGTCCCCTCATATATTTATACATTATTATAAGATCACCCCTAAGCCTTCGTTTTTCCAAGCTAAATAACCCCAAGTTTAATAACCTGTCTTTGTATTGCAGACCCCTTAGTCCTCTAATGACTATTGTCGCTCTTCTCTGGACCCGCTCTAGTTCAGCTATGTCTTTCTTATACACTGGAGACCAGAATTGTACACAGTATTCTAAGTGTGGTCGCACTAGTGACTTGTATAGAGGTAAAATTATGGTCTCCTCATGAGCATCTATGCCTCTTTTAATACATCCCATTATTTTATTTGCCTTTGCAGCAGCTGCCTGACACTGGCCACTAAATGTGAGTTTGTCATCTACCCATACACCCAGGTCTTTTTCAGTGACAGTTTTGCCCAGTGTTTTACAATTAAGCACATAATTATACCTTTTGTTTCCTCTGCCCAAGTGCATGACTTTACATTTATCCCCATTAAAGCGCATTTGCCATTTAGCAGCCCAAGCTTCTAGTTTACATAAATCCTCCTGTAATATAAAATTTTCCTCCTCTGTATTGATTACACTGCAGAGTTTAGTGTCATCTGCAAATATTGAGATTCTACTCTGTATGCCCCCTACAAGGTCATTAATAAATATGTTAAAAAGAAGCGGGCCCAACACTGACCCCTGTGGTACCCCACTGTTAAATGTGACCCAGTCTGAGTGTGTTCATTAGTAATCACCCTTTGTTTCCTATCACTGAGCCAGTTTTTAACCCACTTACACATATTTTCCCCTATCCCCATTGCCCTCATTTTATGTATCAACCTTTTGTGTGGCACCGTATCAAAAGCTTTTGAAAAGTCCATATACACCACATCCCCTGCATTTCCTTGGTCCAGTCCAGAACTTACTTCTTCATAGAAGCTTATCAGATTAGTTTGACAGGAACGGTCCCTCGTAAAACCATGTTGATATTGGGACATGAGGTTATTTTTCTTCAGATACTCCAGTATAGCATCTCTTAGAAAACCCTCTAGGATTTTACCCACAGTAGAGGTTAAGCTTACTGGCCTATAATTTCCAAGTTCAGTTTTTGTCCCCTTTTTGAATATTGACATAAAAACAGAAAAAAAACTGCACAGCACTCAAGACATAATGTGAACTAGTGCCAGCAGGGATGCTGGACTCATCAGACCTGAGGTCACCATGTCATGGTTGATGAGCAAACAGACATTGGCCAATGTATGTACCCAGAACTTCAGAAAATAAAAAAATGAGAGTATTGAGTTTTTTTTAAAAAAACATACGTTTTTAAATTTTTTCCTCATATATCGCTTGTTAGCATGTGTGCATTGTTGGTAGTAGCTGAGTGCTGCAGAGAAATTGTTTCTGGTTGTTTGATCCAACACCCCTGCTGGCACCAGTTCACATTATGTCTTGAGTGCTGTGCAGTTTTTTTTTCTGTTTTTATATTGATCGATCTATCTATCTATATACAAAATGTCACAGAACTCCAGTGGTGAGGTTCTGAAGATCTTTATTCCAGCATCTGAGGTACAATGGCAATGTTTCAGGCTCAAGCGCCCTTAGTCATGCATGACTAATGAGTCTGAACCGTTGCCATTGTACCTCAGATGCTGCAATAAAGATCTTCAGAACCTCACCACTGGAGTTCTGTGACATTTTGTATGTATATATCAGCAATTGGAGGATTGTTTGGGTCACTTTGCACCCGAGATAGACAGCAGACTGTGCTGCTCCTACATTTTGTTCTATCTATCTATCTATCTATCTATCTATCTATCTATCTATCTATCTCCAATCTAAGCCTGTATTGACCTCTACTATGCATACCATTGTAAAAATACAAAAACAAGACCTATAGATGTCAATGGCACCTATGAATATCTTTGCTGTATATGGCGGGAGCTTTCTTAGTGCATGTGCCAAAATAGCGCTAAACTATAATGTTCACTCCCCGTCACACAGGATATTTGGGAATGGGTGGGATGGAAGCAGCTCATACAATTATGGGGGCATGGCTGACTGTTAATACGGCAATGTGTTGAACACTGCAGAGCATTCGCGGCCAGACTTCTCCGAACTGATCCTCCCGCACAGAATGAAGTATTTAACGTTACGGATGATTACAGCCGGCAGATATTCTCGGAGGGTTGCGATAATTGTTTATGGTTCTAGTCATAGTCCATCGATCTAAACAAATCATTTTTAAGCAGTCATTGGCGGCTGATTGCTGAGACAATTCTATTGATCTATGGTCCAATTCTCCAGTTTCAGCTCTGGTTTGTCTCGTGCTGTATTCATAGAGAAGCGTAACCGATGATGTATAAGCGTGTCTGCTGTAACTGTGCGCTGCAGTACAAATGCAGAAATGTAAGTAAAGAACAATCACTAGTGATGGCCCGAGTATAACAAAGTGCCAAATTCTCCCTAATAAGTCTGTCTTGCTAAGTGGTTGCATTAATTTTGCACTGTCTTAACTCCTCCGCTACAACAAACAGCTCAGTAACGTCGTTCGACAAAATATCGTTCCACGGCGCTAATTGTTAAGTATTCTCACTTATCCTATGCGGACCACAATGTACTGTCTCTCATCGATCCATAAATCATTTGACTTCTTGAGGGAGGGAGTTACTAATAACATTACAGAGCTATAAAATAAGAAAAAGTTTCAAGAACTTACAACTCCAGAAGGAAAAGACTCTAAGGGTAAAGATCCAATCGACCTATGGGGGGTCGCTATCTTGATTTTTCTTTATTTTTATGCAGCTTATAGAAAAAATCACGGACAGACAATATTTTCTATGAACACATTGGAAAACCCCAATAGACCATAAAAGCGATATACAATACTCAGCAGAAATGAGTACACCCCCTTGGAAAAGTAAGACTTTAATCAATATCTCACTAAACACAAAAACAATTTGCTACATTTTGACTAGACTGAGTCTCACAGAACATTTTTACCACCCAGAACATGAAAGTAAGTGTGGCACCCCAGAGTCCGGATGCCACAATGTCATTATCTCCCTCGGGGAAGTAGTGTCATACCTGAGAGCAACAGAGGATACCCTCACCTGGAAAAACCAAAGCACACAACATCTTTCTGCTTCCAGGCCTGAAGGGGGAGCTCTTAAGCCCAGGTTCAGGGTAGCTCCCCTATAAATTCTGGTCTGGGGCAGAGTTAGTCACTTCAGTTCCTAGGAGGACTGAGGAAGACATCCTGTGGACTGGAGCAGTGCTAAGTTTGTCCCAGGAAAGCTAGACTTAGCTTGAGGGACCCGCAGGCAAGGGTCCGAGGAAGTGGAGGAGAGCCTGGGTAGTAGAGCAGTGTCAAGCTCATCCCAGAGGAGAAACCACCAAGAACCGGACACCGGAGTCCAAGGCTGTGCAGGGCCTAACGTCCTGGCAGCCAATACCGGAGGGTGGGGGATTCCAAATCACCCAGCCACACAAGTGCCCACAGACAAAGCAGCATTAAGAGTCCAGAAGCAGCCATCCAGAATTGGGGCTGGAGAAGTGGGGCTGGAGAAGGACTCGAGCTGCCTGCCATACTAGCATCAAGCAGGCGAGAGAGAGGGTCGCAGCTCAGCTTAAGCTGCCGCAGGGACCCGCAAACAGAGAGCGCAATATAGAGGTCTCAGAACTTGTCAGGTGAGGAGAACCCCTAGTTACTCCCAGGTTACATGGACTCCCAGTAACACCACCTATCGTTGAACCGGTATTGCCAGTAAAGGACCTGAGGAACCAACAAACCGTGAGTCTGTCTGTTACTTTGCGCCCTCCATCCAGCACCCTACATTCCTTCAACTTCCACTGCCCTGGGGATTTGCTCCACCTGTTGGGAACCTCTCCATTCCAGGACCCTTCCTGTGAGGGTTTATAGTCTACAAGAGACAGGTGAGGATATAGTAGGTGAGGAGAGAGTACCCTGTCCACAAGAGCTCACGGTCCACAAGGGATCAGTGAGGATACAGTTGATGGGGAGAGCGGACCCTGCCCACGAGGGCTCACAGTCTACAAGGGATGGATGAGGATACAGTAAATGAGGAGTTAGGACCCTGCCCACGAGGGCTCACAGTCTACAATGGATAGATGAGGATGCAGTAGGTGAGGAGAGAAGACCCTGCCCACAAGGGCTCACAGTCTACAAGGGATGAGTAAGGATACAGTAGGTGAGAGAGGACCTTGCCCACGAGGGCTCACAGTCTACAAGGGATGGGTGAGTATAGAATAGATAAAGAGGACCCTGCCAATGAAGGCTCACAGACTACAAGGGATAGGTGAGGATACAGTAGATGAGGAGTGAGGATCCTACACCTGAGGGTTCACAGTCTACAAGGGAAGGATGATACAGTAGGTGAGGAGAGAGGACCCTGTCCATGAGGGCTCACAGTCTACATGGGATAAGTGAGGATACAGTAGGAGAGGGTAGTGCTGGTCATATGGCTGATAATCACTGCAGGTTGTAGGCTTGTCGGAAGAGGTGGGTCTTCAGGTTCCTTTTGAACTTTTCCAGGTAGGCGAGAGTCTGATGTGTTGGGGTAGAGAGTTCCAGAGTATAGGGGAAGCACAGGAGAAATCTTGTATGCGGTTGTGGGTAGAAAAGATAAGAGATGAGTAGAGGAGGAGATCTTGAGAAGATCACAGGTTGCGTGAAGGTAAGTACTGGGAGACCACGACATAGATGTACGGAGGAGACAGATTTTAGATGGCAGATAAGGACATCCCTGTCTTAGTAAATGCGAGTCATTATATTTTAATCATGTCAAAATTGTTTATATACCTATATATATATATATATATATATATATAGTTTTAAAGAAATTTTAGATTGAAGAAGAGGTGAAATTTGAAGCTCTGGGGTGCAAAAGCAAAATCTGTCACAGGTGCCGCCACCTACACTGGTACCTTCTTATATGATGGAGGGTTGTTAGATTCCCTCAAGCACCAGGATATAAACCTTCATCTCCTACCTCTCCCCCTATAGCTGTGCCCAAAAGTAAAAAAGTAAAAGTGAGTTGGCAAAAGGTCTTCTCATTTATATCTAATACTTCATGTCTCTTCAAAGAGGCTTAGGTCTTCAGTTGTCATTAAGAGCAGAGCTCGGATTCTCCTGCATTAGAGGCGCTGAATAAATTACACGGCTCAGTCTTAATCACTACCCATATAACTAATTCATGGAAAATGAAATTGAAATATGAAAGAACCTGGCAATGAATTTAGAGCTTTTAGTAGTGCAAATATTCCTCAGCTTCTGTAGGCAAATATACCTATCAGCCATAACTGTTTAAGTCTCACTTATCTCACCTGCCATAGCATTGACTCCAGAAGACCTCTGAAGATGTCCTCTGGTACCTGGCACCTAGACAATAGATGCACATACCTTAAGTCTTATAAAAATGGTTGTAGCGGCATCCATGGGTCGGACTTGTTTTTCCAGCACAACCCACGAATACTCAATATGATTGAGATCTGTGGAGTTTAGAGGCCAAGCAGATACCTTCATCTTTTGTCAGGTCCCTCAGACTAATCTTGATCAGTTTTTGCGTTGCTGTCATGAAAGACGTATAGTGGATGAGAGGATTGGAAGCAGGATGGCATTAACGGGCAAGGTAAATTGAGTAGCTAGACTTACCCTATAGAATGCAGTCCCTAGCTGACCTTGTACCCAGAGGTACCTCTGATGGTGAGTAGGTCTGGGCCACCAGTCTTTCCCTGCTCCTCAACCAGCTCTGTTCTAACAACCCCTCACCTCCACCCACAGACTGGGATACACAGCAACTCCCACAAATTAGGAAAAACACCAAGAAGCTTCAGTACAAAGTACACGTCTTCTCAGCTTGAGGTCTTGAAGAGACTAAAACTCTATCAGCGACACCTGCTGGTGGAAGAGAGAACTATTAAAAGGCTATGGCCGTGGTCACATGGCAAACCCACAACTCCTCAGCTGGAGAGCCGCCTACACACTGACAGCAGCACAACAGCATCTACACATTAATTCGAGTGTGCCAAAGGAAATCTACTCTCATTAAAACTACAGAGAGCTTTACACATAGACTGCAGCAGTCAACACGTGACACTTGCTAAAAGAAGGCACTACCAAGGTAATGGCACTGGTATCGTCATTAACAATTGCTCTGCCATGAAGGGTGGTACTTGGTCTGTGCAACGTTTAGGTCAACTGAGTGTCTCTTCCACAAAAATTCCAAAACCCTAGGTTACCCCGCAGAATATTTGCTCTTCACACTGTCTCCCACAGTCAGCTGGAGTGGTCGAAATCTGTTTTTTGGACCTGTGTACATGTGTTTATTTTGGTGCCTGCTGGAATGCACAGAGCCAAGATTGGGCTATGGCATGATGAGTTTAGTTTGGACAACTTCAAGTAGTTTGACTTCAACTCCATCCAAAACCCTTGGGATGAACTTGAACATTGATGGCTGTCATAGAACAATTCCTGTTTGACCTCAAAAAAGGATTATTTTGTTGACTGCACAAATTCTCACTGGCATGCTCCAAAATCTCCAGGAACCTCTTACAGAAGAGCGGAGTCCTCTAAAGCCACTGGAAGGACCCAGTTCCACATTAATGGGCCATATGGTGTACACGAAAGAGTGCTTAAGGGTCTTTGGATTTGTGAAGCAAACAAGAAGCTGTGGGTTTTACTTTGCATATTCCCTCCACACACTTATTGTTGTAACCTTCTTAACCAACCAAGAAAAAGTAGTTTGGTCATGCTGCCAACTCATCTGCAGCTAAAGTGGCTCCCTCTGGGCTTGAAGACGTGCTGCCAATGAATGTTTCTTGAGATAAGGAAAAAGGCGAGACCAAATCATGTAAGTAAGCCCAGAGAAGAGTTGGCCGTTTCTGGCACCTAATGCCCCTAGGCGCCTTGTGAGCAGCGACATTTTTCTTAAAGAAACAAGATTCCAATTTTTTCTTGGAGACCAGATTATGTTTTCAGAGAATTTTGCCATGATTGTTGTTTATTTCCTGGTAATCTACACACAACAATTGTTACAGAAAACATGCGCCGAAGCCTTGCGTGTTGACTTTTGTGTCTTGAAATTTTTTGGAAATGGTGAATCACTATGTCTCAATACTTTGCATGATTCTTCGATTTTAGCATACTTATGGATCCAAATTGTATCAGGTCACGAATTGCAGAGGATCCCCAGAAATTGGTCCAAAATGGCTTTTGAAGCAACTGTTGTCAGTTGAAAGGACCAGGCTACTAGCAGCTGAGTTCGGTTCACGGTAGCTATGCTCAGTAGCTGTGGTCTTAATGGCGCAAGTAAATGGGGTCATAGTAGGCATAAAGATTGTTCATGATTCCAGATGGGATAATCAACCCAATGAGCCTGGCACTGCAGGGGTTCCCTAATGGTACCTTTACACGCTGCTACAGAAGGTTAGAAACCACCGGGTGTCAGAGACAATTGTATCTTGCACCGTCAAAACACCGCGAGGTAGCGGAGTGTAAATCAGGTTGTTGCCACCCGTCACTGTCGACACCTGTCTTTCAGCCGTGCTCAATAACAGGTAGGTTTCAACCCGATGGTAGTGGCGTGTAAACGAGGAACAGGAAGGTTTTTGCGACACCTAGTGAACTCCCTGGGGCGTGACACAGCCTCCAGGATACCGCGCCCCATCAGCGATCATTGGTGGAAGATCCTGCGTTATGATTGGTTGTGCCTGCATACGGCGGCATATTTAAGGAGATGACCAGTCACACTACATAATTGCAATAGCATCATGTATTAGCCAGCCTTCCTGCGCTGGCTGGCCAATCATGATGTTATTGCTTTGTCCAATCACCGTACGAGCGTCTCGTAATACACAACTCTGGCACGCCTATGTGTTGTCCCTGCTGCCCCAGGTCCTCCCATATTGCCTTGTGGTAGCGGTGTGTAAATGAGGGAAGGTGCTCTACAGAAGGTAACCTGCGGCACCCGTC